>CM034148.1:938092379-938377379 GCA_019776745.2 Taxus chinensis | reverse complement strand
GTCCTATACTTTCAATGGCTAATTCCATTTATAATGAATTATCCAAATTAACCCGGGGGTAAATTTGGGATAACAGTAAGTTTGCTAATTAATTCCCACTAATCGTCAAAAGATTACAACACAAGTCACATTATCCTTCTCTACCAATTTACAATTTACCACTACTATAAAATGCGAGTGAAACATGTCACAATTGTTTTAAGCAAAAACTCTTATTCTCCAAGTGAGGATAAAACTCCATACAAGCTCCAAAGTGAGCTCCAAACTCCACTTTGTCAAACTCCAAAACACCACAAGATTGAAGGTTCATTTACCTCCCAACGTACAAGCATCATTACATTCCTTTTATCCAAAGAGAATTCATGTTATCCTCCCCCAATCCCATGGGAAATAGGGGTAGCATGCTAACTCAAATATGTCAAGTTAAAAAATTATTCAAGGAAAATAAAAACAAGGGTGAACAAGGGTTGAAAAGTAACTCCCAAAACCTCCATCAAATTCACAAGAAAGCAATAAAAGAGTGGTAATGGGAAGAGGGGGAGAGGGATCACCAAATGTGCTAAAGTATAAAGAATGATAGAGCCAAAATACCAACATCCAAAATTTAGTCTCCAAGAATCCATCACATCCTCCAACCCTTATTCCTTCATTTCTCCTTCTTACCAAGCCTTGTAAGATTCTTTCGCAAGGATAGGAGGAGATTCACAAACCAAATGGGAAAGCCTCCTACTTCCCCCAAGGAATGAAGCATTAAAATAACATTCATGGCTTCCCCAAGAATCCCTTAGAATAATGATCCCTCTCATTCCTAAAACCAAAAATTAAATCCAACCAAATGAGAAGAAAATAAGAACCCATGACCCCAAGCCAAACCCAAATTTTTAACCAATACAATTACTAAAAAATCACACACATACATAACAAATAATATACCATAATATCATAATAATTGAGGCCTACCTCACAGTCCAATCACAAGCCACAATCTCTTGACTCCACAAGCTCCTAAATAAAGTCCTCCAAAGACTCCTCTTAGAAATTCCCAAAAGAAAAATCCTCTAAACATCCAAAATTAAGGAAAATAGAAAAAAACTCCAAAAATAAAAAATCTATGAGAGGGTGACATGTTTCACCCTTCCAACTAAGAAATCCATCCAAATCACCCAAATAATAAATGCAAGGGGACAAAAATTCAAACTAGCCCCCAAAGCCTACAACACAATCCCAAGGTCACCCATGTAAGACAAGAGGATAAGGCTTTAATGGTGACTTGTGAGAGGGTGGAGTGAGAAAAATACTTTTTGGGTTAAAAAAAACCTTCCCCTACCCATTGGTTAGGTCCCAAGGGCCATTTTTAAGGTAAGGGATACCCCTCACTTTCCATATATGCCTTCAAAAATGCTCTTTTTGATCAAATTCTTTTTGATCAAATGCTCTTTTTGATAAACAAGGTGAGAAATGGTCCCCACAAAAATTATTAGTAAATCCCAAAACATTTTTAAAACCAATAAAACACCCCACTAATCAAAATCATTACAAATGACCACATTCGCACAAATCAATCCCAATTAAGTGAGGAAATAAAGTAAAATTAATTTTACCATGGTGCTCAAGGGTAAGAGAGTAACAAAATGAATTAATACAAATTAAATACAATGATCAACCAAAAATCCTCCAAATATAAATAATTACCAAAATACAACAAGGTGAGAAAAAGGGCTCGAGAAAGATGGCTTAGGCATCTTTGGTAGTGCTACCACTGAATCCCATGTTCACCAAGTTGTGTAACCTACAATCCTGCACACGCAAGGAAAACCTCAATTTTTCTCTACATGATAAAATATCAATATAAATCATTATGAAAATTAAACTATACTAAATCAACTGAATAAGGTTACACCACACCTATCTATCAACAATGTATTAAAACATGATCCAATATCAACAATATCTAAATCATGATCAATATCATCGATAATCTTTGTATAGAAACATAATCCATCTAATTACAACATCATAATACCATCATCCTCTAAATCAACATGAAATGTCCATAATCATGGAATATCAAATAGTGTCTCAATAATGCCCTGTCAAAATGATAATGCCATAGACCATATGATGATAATCGTAGCAATAACTAATCAAATTCTATTCATAATAAAGTATCAAATGTCTCGTATCCAATATCAAACTAATCAGATGATCCCAGTAAATCATAGAAAGAGAGAGAAAAACTCGTGGGCAGTATATAACCCCTAAATTTAGTAAATTAATAGCCCCACAAGGAGGCACCAACCCCCAATATGACTCAATAATAAATTAATCCACATGATTTATTTGTCACCTCTTAAATTTTACACCAACAACTAATGATGACACCAATTTAGATCACCTTCTCTCTATCTTCTTCAAAATTGCCTTCCAGTATTCTTTTCTCAAGAACTTCTTCCTTCAAGATGATTAATTCATTTGACCTATATTTCCAACATGAGCACACTCTTTGGAAGATCACATCATTTTTTATTCCCTCTCTTTATGGTCACAAACACCTCTTACACCTCCTTAAGCCTTCCCTCTAGCTTGCACTTTATCTAACCCCATCAACCACCAAATATTACCTTCTTTAATTTTCTTATATACATGGCTTAAGCTTGTAATACACCTAGATTGGAAATTATAGGACATATAACATTATAAAAACTTTAAAAAATCATGAACATGTCATAAAAATGACCACTTAGGTCGACAATAACATCTAGAACCATCATTTATCCATTAGGAGTGAAGAATCCCTGAAGCACCCAAACTACCCTCTCACCAAAACCAAGACCACTTGGTCCTACATGGTCTTAACCAAACAACAAGGACCACTAAGACATGTTTTATAAGTCTACTCCATGCCTCATTTAATCTCATTCATCTCTACACCATCAAAACATGTTATGAAGCCACCAATAGGAGAAAATATCTTCACGAGGTCTATGACCTATAAAACCAGTCTTTGGAAAATGAAACAAAACTCACATCAAATCACCTCAACCATGCACAAATGACACATGGATGGAAATATCATGACCTTAGGGTCATAATAAAATTCTCAAGACACCAAAAAATTGACTGAAACACCATAATATCACCTCTACAACCAAGACTACCCAAAACTATTTTTTTTTCCCCAAAAACCAGTCTTACAAAATGGACTTCAATAGACCTCCTAAGTGGTCAACCATAATCTGAAACCACAATTAACATGTAGAATGAATTTCATACTCCCTCAAACACTAATTTAGTCAACATGTCTAGTGCACAACTTGGGAGAAAATAGAACTTATTTGAAACTTGCATTTTAATGTGGGGTCTGTTTGAGGTGTTTTTCGGTAATTGCTATAAAATGTAAAAAAATGCCAAAAACTTGAATAAACAAGGTTTACCAATAATTGTTCTGAAAATCACAATGTTGGGATGATACAAAATGAACAGTGAAAAAATGCTCCGTATTTCACTAAGTGAGAAGACATGTAAGAAAAAAAAGTTAAACAAAATATATTAGATAAATATGATAACAAGTTGCTCAGCAAGAATCGATTCCAGGGATCCAAAGGGAATTATTTAAAGGGTTAAAATCTTTTAATATAATTGAGTTATGTTGGTAATGATATGATAGATAAATGATAACAAATCTATAACTCAAGGGGGGTAATGAGACCCTTTTCGGATTCTTAAGTGGCCCAGGCTAAGGCGGTGGTAAGCGTGAAGTCCTCAAAGTAGTTGTACTAGAACTATTTAGTTTCTTATCTCTCTTCTTGGAGGATCTCCATATGATCTTCAATGTCCTTAATGTTTGGTGTGAATGCAATGGCACACAATGTGAGCTCATGGAGGATTTCAAATTATTCACATGTGAATGGTAGTTGGATGATTGGGAGGTCATAAATGCTAGTGATAGTATGTGACATGCCTAGAAAAATCATCTACAGAACATACATCTTGCAAATAAATGTTTAGATCTAAATCAGACTAATAAAGATGTGATATATGCTAGAAATGATAGGAAAACATAGGGATTGATGATGATCAAAAACAAAATACTTATTTTAATAAAATGATTGATAAAACAGACAACAGTAGATGTAAGAGAGAGATAAATGTTATTGAGACAAACTATGGGGAATATACAAGTCTATATAATTCAAGGAATAGAAATTAAGATATGATTATAAGACAAATGATAAAATAAGGGATTTTGGATGTCGATCGATAGTGATCGAAATTGACTACGGTCAAATAAAAAGTGTTTACTTTGGAAAAAAGGTTGATACAACATACTATGATTAAAGAAAGACATATCTGATAACAATAAGGTGAACTAGAAGAAATATAGGAATCTCTAAGATTCTAAAAATGAGGCTTTATGAGTGTTAAGGAAGCTAGATGGGAGAAGTTAAGGCCAAAGGACTGATCAATGATGATCCCTATGGAAATCAAAGGTTTTGAAAAGTTGGTATAAATAAGTGAATGAGGGAAGGATATCAATAAAAATTTACAGGTTGATGGTGACAACAAGTTTTACATTGTTATTTAATGTAAAATAGGATAGATAGATGAAAATTAATGTAGATGCTAACCTTGATAGTTGGCTAGAGATGATAGATCTTCTGAGGAGGTTTAATGGTGATCTAATAGATTTCCTAGATGTCTTGATAGCTTTAACATTAGGGTGTTGATATCCTTAAACAAGGCGATGTCATATACAGGAGCAAAAATTCATCCTCACACACAACTTATGACTAACTGGAGAAGGGAGATAGAGGTTAGATAAATAGAATTGATGTTGTCCACAATGATTACCAACAATTACAGATCATCATAAATTTTACCACAGAGGTTAAAACCAACAAAATGAAGAATGGAAAATGGTTAAAACTACTTTCCATCTGAGATATTTGGTTGTTAGGAATGATGGGAGGTTGGATGTTTGGGTTGTATAAGGTTAAGGGGTTTGGATAAGTATGGTAAAATAGGTTTGGGTTGTTTTGAGTGGTTAGGGGAGGGTAAATGGGTTTTTATGAAGATCAATAAGATTTATAAAGGTAAATTACATAATACTTAGGATAGGGATAATAATTATAGGTAAAGATAATTTGTTTAATGTACATTAGGTCACCTAGGGGTGAAAAGGGGGTGTCTACATTTTCTCCTTTTTGTTGAGTTGCATATAGGCACAAGTTGTGAGACAAAAAACTAGTGCAAGGATGCTCGGGTCTTGTGATAAGGAAATTGTGATATTGTTTCCACCTCAATCCAATGAAAGACTTTGTTGGTCATTGTATTGAAGAGAGTTTATTTTTTTGGATAGGTTTTCTCTAAGATGCTTTAGGATTTTTATTATATTCTAAAATGACCAAGCTATAGGAATTTGTAATGATGGTAGTAATCTAAGAAATACTTGGTAGGGGGCATGTAACATGGACCACCTACATACGCATGTTTTGGAAATACTACTATGAGGAGAGGGTCCTAAAGGGAGTGCTCTCGTGAAGATGTGTCAACCCGTGGGACCAAGGGGTCAAAGGTGATATCTGTAATGTGTTTGAGTCTTAATATATGGTCAAAAGCAATGTTTTGAAAAAAAATTGAGCATCAAAGCAAAGGCACAAGGATTTTGGTAAAGTTGTGATGTGATTGAAATAGTCGAGGTAACTGAAATTGATAGGTTTGTGTAAAGAGGGAAAAAATTAGTGGAGATGTTAGATCACTTGCATTTGGGATAGGAAATTGGGGGTGATTCTGGGTCGCCGGTGATTACAAAAATAGAAAATATATAATCCAAGAAACCAATAAAATATTTCATTTATGACATGTTTACGTACGATTCGATAGCTCTGAATTGTGGTTTTCAAGTGTTTTTAAAGAGATGGAAGCTATCAGTAGTGGAAACACAAGGAGAGGGGTATGTGAGCTTGATTTGGTGTTTTCATTTGATTTTTTTGTTTATTTTTTTTGTTCCTTTCTTGAATTTGGGAAAAAAATGCAAGACCAGTGCCAATCATACAATCAGCAGTGATCGGGTTGATCATTGTCAATTCGGTTAACTCAATCATCACTGATCAGTAATCAATGAAGATTAGTATGATTCTAGATAAATTTGTTAACTACTATTGTTAATGTTGTGTGTTTTACAAGAGATGGATATTATTTATCTCTGAGATAGAGTGTTATAGATGTTTGACAAGATTCGAGTTGATGTGACCAATGTAGATTAGGCTCATTTGGGAGCTGTTGGATTAGGAGGATTTTTTCCCTAATGAAGGATTCCTTGGGACTTAGGGTTATGATAGATTTGATTAACAGATGGGATCCAAGTATTGGGACATTTGGGTTCCCGACTAGTTGGATGACTATTACTCTGGAGGATTTGTATAGGATCCTCATGTTACCTATTTAAGGTGAGCAGGTGGTACCAATCACCTAAGATGCCCACCTTGATACTATGAGGAAATTATATGGTGATGATTTTGGAGAGATACGATATACAATAGAGGTTTCCATATTGAGACTTACTATGATGCAGATGTGTCGGGTCATCGGTTGATGTCAGTGATTATGTTGGCCATATCATGTTATGCACTGTCAGATTCAGGGGGTGGAAAATTCTCATGGACACTTATGGGTGTCGTTATAGAGATTGTGAAGCATAAAACTATTTACACCTGGGCTTGTGTACTTTTGGCCCAGGTTTACCATGAGCTCTAGATGTTTGTGACAAGGAGGATATTTGGGTTAGATGTGGGGTTTTTGTTGCACTATTGGTCATATTAGCATGTTGTTTTCATGAGTCTACCAAGGATACCATGGAGGGCAGGTGATCAGATAGAGTATGTGGTGGGATTTTTGAGATGGTGCTTTGATTGGATGAGATATGATGGGGTCAAGAGAAACCAAACTTATTATACTGATAGACTATAGAGTTTTTCTGTAGATGATGTGAGATACCATGTATACACCTATTTTTTTATGCTTTCTATTTTCATAGCTATTACTAACAATTATCTTTTCAGGTTAGAGGTTGTTAATTCATCTGTTTCTGGGAATGGGTTCCTTAAAGGACTCATTCCAGGATAGGGGTGTGGATATTAATGTAATTGTTGGGTTAGGGATGATACATGGAAAGAAAATAGCTTTTGGTCCTTTTTATGTATTTTTTTTACCTCTTATCTTCTTATTTTCCTCCTAATTCTTCCAGCATCTTACTTTTTCATGACCTAATTTATTTTTTCTTGCATTATCTTTGATTCGCATGACACATTACACACACCTCTTTGCATTTCCCTCTATATCTGACACCATCACCCGCAAGCGATTAAGTCGACACTATTTCAAATTCTTGGTGTATGCCTTCTCCCATGGGCGATGACATCAGTATAAATACCCCAAATCACATTTTCTCATAGGGATATCATCAAAAATTCATAAATGAACTCGGCGTTAGCTTTTCTCTCTTGCGCTAACTTGCATCTTCTTACTCAACTCTTGGATTTATTGCATCTTAACTCTTGGCTTAGAGATTATTCTTGATTGGATTAGTTTTTTTGCACTTTTGGGTCACCTATAATTAGATAAGAATGTATTATTTCCCCTTCTCCTCTCAAAATTTGATCTCTCTTTGTTTATGGTCCTTTGGGAGATAGATGCATCAGCGCCCACCCCCCAACACGTAAGTTCTCTAACCCAAATTGTCATTTTGTATAAAGTATTCTCCTATATTATTTATTTACTTTATGTTAGCTTAGTATTTTATGCACATGTTAGGTTAGCATATTGTATTTTAATTCTTTATTTCATGTTACATGCTTTCGTTTGGCTAGCATAGAATTTACATGTTTATCTTTCTCTTTATTACCCCCATAGTGTCAATATCCCAATAGGGTTCCTTCCTCTTCTTTGACTGGAAACCTTAGGTTGTCCTATTATAAGGGTTACTTCCCTTTAGATATGTGATCTCAGCAGTCCCTATACCCCCTTTTAATTATATCCTTTATGTGTCGGTCTTGGTGTGTCTCTTACTCGTTTCCTCAATACCATAGTTGAACAGATGATAAGAGTGCACGGTGTCTAGAAACATTTTTTTCCCACCATAAATCCTTGGTAAACCCATTATGGATCTTATTTTGTACCTTTTGACTAAGTAAGTCTTGTTAAAAGAATCCATTTTTCAGTTTTATCTGGTTTCAGCCCTTAAATTTTAGAAAAATCATAAAAATAATTTTTACTGATGCAATCGGCCCCTGTGTGTATTATGTACAGGGTTGATCCGATCTATTGTGTCCAAACTTCATCGTAGATTCCATTTCGGCCCTTGTGTGAATTATGTATAGGGCTGATCATGTCAGTTCTGTTTAAAATTCATCACAAACGCTTTTATAGGCCCCTATGAAACCCCTTGTTCAGGGTTGATTGTGTTAGTAGCCTATTTTTCTAAGATTCTTTTGGGTTATATCAGCACTTCATCATGGAGCATCTTTTCATGGGGCTCTCCAACTCTAATGAACAGTCACTTTCATAAACTAAACATCCAAAATCTATATTTCCTTCCTACTCATAATGTTGTGTGATAGGAGCTAATAGAAAAAAGTATAACACCCGCAGCAATAATGTCTTAGGTGATGAAGAGGAAGAGATTCAAATTGAAGACATTTCTGATCTTCCACTTGAGATTCAAAAATTCCTTGATAAGTTTCCTCAACATAGGGGAAACTTGAGTCAGTAATCCATAAGCATCTTCTTGATTTTGTATCTGAGAAACTTGACAATATGGTAGATAGTGGGAAGTCTACAATGGAAAGCTCATCTGAAAATGCATGTAGTTTAAATACCACTAATCTTATCCTCCAACTCATAGATAAAATGAGTCAGTAATAAACCACCACTACAGACCAAATCCTCCAAATGTAAACCAACATTGTTCAAATGGTTAACTATCCTAACCTAGGATCTGGGGATGCAATTCCCCCTCCCTTACCTAATGGAACCAGAGTTAATAGGGCTACGTAAGAGTCTAATTAATTCTGTATTTGAGTAACTTGACAATAGGGTAGATAGTGGGAAGGCTTGTTATGGTGGGATCATCTAAAAATTCCTCTAGTTCTGATCCAGATAATGCTTATCCTTCATCTTATAGATAAAATGAGTCAGCAACAAATTTCCATATTATGGACCCAATAATCCTCTAAATGTAGACACGATCATGGCCTTTAAATGGTCAACCATCCTAACCTAAAGATCTTGGGGAATAAATCCCCCTCCCTATATGTAACGGACCTTACAGGGAACCTATTTCCCTAATACTCTTATTCATAGCAGAGGTTTTAGAATGGTAGTCACAACAAGATCCTCGTAACACCCTAAATTGCTAGCATGAATATTGGAGGCATTACCTCTTCTATTTCATATGATGGATCCACTCGATCCCACTTTACATATCAAAACCTTTGGACTAATATTTATAAAGAATCGATTAAAGTTAAATCTTACATTGCCACTAAAATTTTAGTTCAATACTCTTACTAGTGATGCCTTTTAATAGTATCATACTTTACCCCCTAAGTCCATAGTGGAGCTAAAATCTTTAGTAAAATACCTTAGTTAATGAATATCAATATCCTGACTTGCCTAAAAATAACATCAATGATTTTTTTAATTGTCAACAACGTGAAAATGAATCAGAAAAAACATTCATCAAATGTTACAAGACCCTATCTACCACTAAGGGGGAACATATAATACATGCCGAATGATAGCCTTTTCCAGCTTTTCCTTTGAGCCCTAAAACCTTGCCTTCATTACAAGGTTAGATATTTTTCTCCAAATTCCATGAGTTGAAGATTTTGAAAACATGATAAATGAAAAGATTACTCTCATGAGGGAATTTGAGAAGGATCTTCCTAAGAATCGAGTAACTAAACAAATACAAATCCTCCAAAAGGATCAAAGAACAAGAACACTATAGATGACAGGGTCTCAGATACTCTTCCTCTTATGACTTATTCAAATAGAAATGTCTTTAATATTGACCAAAAAATTAATAATAGATAAGAACTAGCCTATGTATTATAAACCATTGATCCAATAATGAGTTGAGAAGATGCATGCCTAGAGCAATTTAGTCATATCCTTGATCCTTCTTAACCTATCCCTCAATGGTATGATGAAGAACAAGTTCTGTTGGTGGCATGCTAATTGGGGCCATTCTCATGAGAATTTTCCTTCCCTTTGCACAGATGCCATCACATTATTCGTAGGCCCTAAATTTAACTATGATGTCATCACTAGAAATATTTTAACCGAAGCAGTCAAATCCCATGATGGTCAACAAAAAAAGGATCATCATAATGCCATTAATGAAGCTAATGAATAACTTAATGTTTTCTCTAATCATATGCCTAACCATAATGTGGGTGAAAGATCTAAAAACTATAGAATGTCCTAATAAACATGGTTGATCCTAATTATTCTCTTGAGAAAATTGTTTCCATTAATTATGTGAGGCATGTTATAGCATACATAGAGCCTAAATACCCTCCAGCAGTTCAATCTCAAATGCATGGATTCATTTACCATTTTGTTTTTCAAAATTAGAATCTGAAAGCTAAAATTCCACCTTCTTCAGATTCCATTGGCCCCTGTGACAAAATTACTATAGAGCCGAAGGTACCTAAAACTACTTATCCAATTATATATGCCTTAATTCAATTTCTAAATTATATTTGATCACTTCTCCTTATGAGATTTTTTATGAGGATCCTAAACACTCTCAACTTGTTTCTCAATCCATCCATGACAAATGGGATAATTTAGAAGCACTTTTTCATATTCTTGGTCCAATTCCATTCTTAGAACTTATGTGAACATCACCTCACCATCATGATCATCTTATGAATGAGGTGTTTGACATGAACATCCCTTTCCCTCTTACTTTGTGGAATTATCCTACATTATATGAATTAGAAGAAAGCATCCCCCGTCAATGTGAGGAACTCTCCATTTACACAGATCGTACCACTGACACTCAAGCATGTATCTATCTCCCCATGGCTTCCATGATTCCCAAAAAGATATTTATTCCACCAGATGATCCTCCACTTTTTATCTGTATATAAATTGGTCAAAACATAGGCAAGTGTGCCCTCATTAAAGAAGGCATCGACACTTTTGTGGCCTCTTTATACTTCATCAAATCCCTTGGTTACTCGATAGACAACCTCAAAACCATGCATGTAGTAATTTTGAGGGATATGATCATTAATAGATGCCTCTCATGGGTTACATTTGGCTGCATATCACTATTCCTCCTAGGACTGTATGTGTTAAAGTTATGGTCTTTAACTTCCCCATATCTTATAATATCCTCTTAGGTCGGCCTTGCACTGACCGTATGTATGTGGTCACCTCTTTTGTGTATCAATGTGTCAAGTTTACACATAAAGGGGATATCTATAAAATTCAAGGAAATCCTAATCCTTGGAATTATGACACTCTACAACAAAAAGGGACTTAAAATTTCCCAACCCTTCAAGAATTACCTCCTATTCCATTTCATGAATATCAATTCTTTAACTATCATGTCGAGTCTCTTGTGACAATGCAGGTCATCCAGAATCAGTCGAGTGCACACCTCCCAATCTCTTGGATTCTAATAATGAGATCCCGATGAGATTACTATTAGGTACCAGATCTTGTTATATCTCAACTACCTCATAACTTGTGGTCTCATAATAAGGATCCATCTATCCTCATTACCATTTCACATACACTTTAACCTCCACCAGAATAAAAGATTCAACTTAAAACCACAGTTGACTCTTGTGTGGTAGATACCACTACTAGTGACTAAAATGAAGGTTACGCTTTAGAAAATCCCCACTTGGCTAGTTATGCCAAAATTTGGGATAAATAATTATAGCATTACCAAAGCACCCTCCAAATCACATTTACTTATGACATGAATGTTATTATTTTACAAGAAGACTCTTCATATTCAGTCAAGCCTCTTCCCAGAGAACCAATTCATGAACCTTAGACCTCTCTACCAACCTCACCCTCTCCTCAAAACCTCATTACTGGATCACATGGTATACCTCCTCCTATAGATGAAGGAGAGTGTATACCAAGATTTTGACTATGAAGTTGATGATCTCATGGATGACGAAGTACAAGATCCATTGACATCATTCATGTCAACCCATATCAGTCACTCACATCCTTCCTCACCACTCACGCTAATGGATCCTCAACCTTCTAGGGTAGAGCCATTGTACATGACATGAGGCTCTAAGCCATGATGTATCTGATTATAGAGCTTACAAATGACACATTAAAAGGCTTGAAGTTAAGGTTAGGAGAGATAAATCTCAAAAGGCCACATGGCCTTCTACCTTGTCCCCATTATATTTTTTACACCATGGCTATTGCTCGAATACTGACACAGACCATTAGGTCATGCATAGCAGGATCCGGTTCTTGATCCCTCTTCATGTGGAAACAATCATAGAGACCACTCCTCTCAAATTCACCCACCTTCCCCTAGACCATCTAGACCACATCATGCATATGGGCCTCCACCTCCTCCTGAGCTCCGCAACACTCTTAATGATATCCGACGTGGAATCCTCGCTCAGTTAGAGGACCTAATAGATGAAAATTTGGTTACCGTGTGGTCTAAATTCCATCATCATGTAGTTATTACACAACATGCTATTGAGGACCTCATAACTCATGCTCAAAGTCATATTTTGAACCAAGATGACAATATCATCACTGATACTGTACAGGAATTCACCCCTTGTGGCTAAGCATATTCTATAGAAATAACTTAATTTCATCTTTGGACTGAGATCTACCTTCACTTGGGCTCTCGTACACTCTTGGGTTTTACACACATTTCCAAAATATATTATCCTTTCTTGGGCTCTTCACCCCACTTGGGTTTATCATCACATCTCTTTTCCCTTACATTTCCTACCATTTGAATGTCACAATCTTGATTATGGATATCTTGGCTCCGATTTACCTTGTCCATTCCTAGTGAATCACCATGGTCTTATGCATCCTCGCTTAGGTATTTAACTTCACTTGGATTTATCTTCCTGTAGACACCAAATTCGTGTCTTACGACCCCTTGTGACCCGCATCCCATTTCGCAACCTAACCTCATTACCTAAACTTTACACAATTATTTATTAATTACCTTGTAATTGATAAATCCACATCACCTTACCCGCCACCTCACTCTGCCACCTCATCATGACCTAGCCCTAACCCTAAACTAACCTAATTAAGACCCATGACTTGGTCTAGACTCACATCCATAACTAATGCCTCCTTACTCGCACCCAAAGCCGACTTTCTAGCCATTTGACCAAGCCCGCAACTGATCTCTCGGGAGAAAAGCAGGGAAGGTGGGCTATTTTACTAAAAATAGCCTACTTTTTCCTTACTAATGCCGGTTCCTACTCGACCGTCGTCGGTTACGCAACCGCCATCGGTTCCCTGTAAATGGGCTCCCCAAACCAAAACAACAGATCGGAATTTCATTTTGGAGATCAGTCAAAGGATTTCTAGATCAACAGAGAGCATTGCGAGCGAGGAACAGAGTCCAGATCTTCACTTGACAGAGCAGAGACAAGTAAAGAAACCAGAAGTTTTTACAACCAAGGAGATCAACTTGCATCTTGGTCAAAACCAGTAAGTCACATCTTGCATGTCCTTTGTTATAACATTGCTTATGCTTCTTGAATCTCAGTCCTCCTAAATCCATTTCTGAATCCACTACCCAATGTGCCATTGCATCTAACTGTCATTCTTTTGCTTCTAATCATCCCATTTCCTAATACCATCCAAAAACCAGCCATTACAAAGAACCCACCGGTATCGGTTATCAGTAACCGGCATCGGTTCCTCTGATCAAAACCAGAAAACCAGCCTTTCCCCCTACCCAGTTTAACGAAATAATTTAATTGATATTTTGCAGTCTTTTGTGTTAATTCATATTAGCAGGGGAACTGACCACCTTCGAAAGGAAGTTTTATATTTCGTGGGCCCAAGGCAGTTTCCTCATTTATTGTTTAATCAAAATCTTGTGGTCTTGTGTTCTTATTTGCAGGTAGTCCTTCCAAGACAAAAAGGAGTTCTCCGCAGTCAGCCTGATCTTTCTCTACGGTACGCGCACACCATCTCGACATTTAACAGGTATTCCTCCTAACCCTAACCTCATCTGTTTCTAAAAGGAATGAAAGGATAGAAGCAACTCTATTCCCAGAAGCCGAAACATTCCAAGCGAAACACTTCCTTCCGACCAACTTTTTGGCCTGAATATCATTATCGTTCTTCCTAAGTATCATGAGTATTACCAAATACACGCATGAAAAAAATAAAGGAAAGTGATAAGAAAATAATCATTCACATCAATATCAATAACACCATCATCATCCAAATAATCATCATATATATCAAACCATTTGTATACATCAACAAAAATAAAATCATAGTACATCATCAATATCTAGGTGGCTCAAGCATCCTCACCGCCTAGAGGGCACCTATGGATGTTTTGTGCCAAAGGTGTTGCATTGGATACTCAGGTTGTGTGAGCTAGAGACTCCTCCCTAGATCAGGCTTTGGAGGCCTCTCCTTGTTCTCTCACCATTTGTGTATGTAGCCTCATTATCATCTATGCAATGATCCTGGCATCTGAAAAGTGTGTTGTATGCTCTTAAACCAAGGCACCTTATTCCTTCAATAATCTTTGCAGCATCACATATATACTATCGATGTCTGTCAATGCCTACACATATCTCCACCTCTGAAGTGTCCCAAAAACCTTTCCAACTAACCAAAATTCCCCCATTGAATCACCAGTCGATGGTGTTGTGGGGTCCACAATGGTAGAGGTATCCAGAATATCAAATACTAGATCTAGGATCTCGTGGTGTGCACTCTTTATAAAAGAGTGCAACTCATCTGTCATCCACTCTGTAAAACCAAATATTCAATAATCAGTAATAATATCATGACTTAGTTTCCAATCATCTACTTTTCTAAATAAAATCTTATATCATTACGTGGATGCCCAGCTAGCTCAACTATGGTCTCGTCATCTCCACAACCGCCCTATACTGCCTCATCCTCATCAAATCTACAATATCTACACTTGACATATTTTTCCCATCTATTTCAGGGTACTAAAATCATATCTCCCTTACAGCATGTCCTAGGATTGTCCCAAAACTATAGGGCCATCTCCATCCTCAATGGCATCAAGTAACCACCTCCTAAAATTCACATCATATGCTCTCTCAGCCATACCCTTGGTTATCCCTCATCTCTTCCTCTAGAGCTAGGATAATTTATGCCTACTCTCCCACCTGTGGGTCCGGGTCGGCAGGTCCTCTTTCAGATCCCTCATCTAAGCTCTACATAGTAATAATATTTGGTGGGTCCTAGGTTACCCCATCTCTCTATCTCTACCTCCATCCATGTCTTCCTACATCCCATACTCTTTGAGGCCTAAGTGTTAATACTCTATCCATTGTACCTACAGCCTCTCATGTATGTCACCATCTGTAGGCTAGTAGTGGTGGTACCACGTTAGGATCTGGTCACCCAAATTGTCTGGGTAACATGTCCATCAGATAGGTCTCTACCCAATGCAAGTAATTTCCTTTCACCTCCTCAATTACGTCCATGTCCTCTTCCCTGACCAATTGGGCCATTGATCAACATTTCCTATATAGGGCTCCCATATGAAACCATCTAGATGTACATGTCATAGTGGTTAATATTTTTTCACCACATAGGTTGTGTACATATGAGAAAAACACATAAGGTAAAGGTGAGGAGGAATACATGTGAAGTCGAAGAGGTTGCACATGTTGTAGATGATAAATCCGATTGTGAAGAACTGATTTTTGGATAAGGACTACCTGTAATAGAACACAAGGCCACAAGATAGTATTAATAATATAGGTCAGTGGACTACCTAGCGAAAGCTAGATTTGAGAAGTGGGGTCTTTCCTAGAAGGTCATCAATCCATGTTCAAATAAAACTTAATGCAGAGAAATATCATGAAATAATGAAATCCTATTGTAGTTGTATGATTTAAGTGTCTCACACAAATGCAATAAGCTAGATTTAATCTAATAATGCATATAAGACTTAATCTAGAAAGGGTGGTTGGTTATAAGGTCCTATAGATGTTAAGGAGTGTGAACAAGGAAATAGTTTGCAAAAGATATGAAAATGGGGTAAGAACACTTAAGAGACCCCAAAGATTTGAACAAAAAAATCAATGGACCATCAGATTAGAGCTAAGTAAGAAACTATCTCTTTGTAAGCATTTATAAACTTGAAATAAACATTCAAACCCTATCATATCTAGATATCTCTCTACTATATGAAATCTAATGAAAAATGAGCCTATTAATGGCTCTTAGTAATCTGTTTATGATCATGAGAATGGGAGCTCACCATTAATGGCTTCTAGGCCAATGGTTCTTCCCATTTACTCAAATCTTGGGTGTGTGTAGTGCAACTAGCAAACCAAATAGCTCAATAAAAAAATAAAATGAGCTCCTAATCCTAAAAAATATACTATAGTTTCACCTAGAGAGGGGGAGTGTTCTATTCTTAGAAATGGTCAAGGGGTAGTGGGGTATTTATAGGTTTTTGATTTCATAAATGAAATGATTTGGGTGCATGTGGGACAAATGAATAATCCAAAAAGCACTTTTAGTGAGTCAAAGTAAGATTTGACTAGGCTTGGAAGAGGTTAAACATGCATTAGTCTAGTTAATCTAGGTTTAGGCTAAATAATCACAATTAATGAGAAATTAGAGTTCTAAGAGGTTTGTGAGAGGTCTAATCAATCGAATGAAATAGATTGATTATCTAGGAAGTTAGTATAAGTGTCCTAGAGGGAGATAAGAAGAGGGTTTAGCTAATACAAGGCTATATTATCCTACTTAATTAATTACAAGAGGAATACAACTAATCAGAATGTAGTAACACAAGAGTTAGATGGGTCTAAATGAGGGTGTGTTGTCAATTTACAAGGAGTATAATAGTTAGTGCAATATTAAGAGTAATATTGGTTCAATCAAACTACAGGTGTCTAAATTTTCTTATTTTTAGGGTGGCATAAGCTACCACTTTAAAGAAAGTAGATAATCACAAAAAACTACAAATTTTTGAAGGAGTGGAAGAAAAATAGTAGGGTGAAGGATACCCCCTCGAGTGTTGATAGGGAGATGAAAGAGGTCAATCGACGATTAAAAATATGAAGGTAATAGATAGAAGACTAAGGGAATAAGATAACCTTAGAAAATAGCCAAATAGTTTGAACAGAAGAAAAGGGGATATAAAAGAAAAATTAGTAGGAGGAAGAGAAATTGAGCTATCAGCGATGCAACATTGCGTAAGACAATAATCATTTCATCATTTTGCTAAGAATCTTCATCATCGGTCCTTATATAAAATATAAGCATATGGAAAAGGTGTAAAATTACATGAAAAGCCAAGATACAAAAAAAAATCCATTGCTAAAACTATCAAATCCATGCAACATACAAAATGTAAGGAAATATAAGAAGTAGTTGATTTAACAGGGAAATAAGTACAAGCACACATACTCAAACCAACAATGTTCAAGGTAGTTATACAAATATTTTATTATCGATCTATAGTCCCTGAATGTTTTTGATAAATGACAAGGGTTAAAAATTATTCCCCAAGAAAATTATACATGTAAGGAGCACAATGAAGGACACTTGGGTCCTATGAAAAAGTAGTGTACACTGCAAAACATTACTAGGCAACTCATTGTGCCCTAGAGTGCAGACAAAGTAAGTAGCTGATATTTTGTAAATGATTATAGAGTCGAGTGATCCATAAGTAATCGTTTCAAAAAATGTGAAAATTTCAGCAAGATACGAGATGAGTGTCATGCGAGATACATAGATTTCAACTGAAAATGAGCTTTTTTACCAATTTTAGTCCATTTTTCGAAGTTTTACAATTTTTTAGTTTGTTGAATGATTTTATAATTTTTTAAATTTTAGATCGGTCAAAAGAATTTAGGAAATGGAAGATCATCTAAAAGCACATGAAAACATCCCAGGGAAAAGAAATGGGCGTCAAGCAGTAGTAAAATTCCCTGGCAAGAAGAAGAACAAGCCAAAAATAATTATTTAATAAAAATAACCATCGCGATAGGTAAAATAGAAGAAAAAAAGACAAAAAATTGCGCCTTGAAATATTAAAAAATTTCTCAGGGAAAAGAAATGAGCGCTAGGAGGAAAATAGTGATCCAGCATAGTGAAAAATTAATAAAATAAAAAATAATTATTTAATTAAAAAATTTCGGTGAGTAGAAGAAGTGTTAGAATGACCACAAAGATCAAATGGAGTGTCTTGGCCATCACAGAAGGTGAGAGGGCAATACGACGGGTCAAAAAAAAACCTATATACCCCACCCAAGGATGATGAGTTCATTTGTTGTGGAGCTCTTACGAATTTTCACCTTGAGTGACTTGTGAGCTGAGAGAGATGGCGAGACTTCCGAGGAGGAGGCAAGAAGACCAAATTTGGGAGTACCTTTGGGACAAGGAGGATGGACCCTTCGGGAGTTCTCTATCCTTTTTTGTTAATTTTTCATAGTTATTGTCATTTTTAAAGCATTTTAGGGTATTTTAGGGTTAAAATAATGAATATACACATGCATGTGTTAGGAAAACATGTGCGCGTACACACACATGCTGAATAGACAGATGTGTGCACACACATCTTTTGGTATCCAAATTTTCTCTCCCTTTCAAGCTAAGCAGCAACATAGATTTGACATCGAGCTTAGAGACAGACATAGATCACAGTGTGTGTTGTTTTGTATCTGGGGAGGAGATCTAACTGGCCCTTTTTTACTTAGATTTGTGGAGAGATGGATAACACCTTTAAGAGTATTTGACCTGTCCTCACTACTTTAGATCATGCCTCTTCGACCAGGGTGAGAGGACCCTTAGTGTAACCTCTGTTTGATGAAGGAGATGGAGATATCCTTCTTTTGCACAAATTCTATGAAGAGAACCTTGGGAAAATATGATCAATACTCCATGATTTAACTCTTAAGAGTTGTCACTACTAAATGATGGAGATACTTTCAACACAAGGCTAAGGTTACTGAAGACATTAAGAAATCCTGATTGTTTCTACATATTTTAGCAAGTAGATTTTGTTCCTTTGTTGATACACAGGGCAAACAAGGGTAGTTTAGGGTGGATTCATGGTTTTTGAATAATTTTGGTGGGAGATGAAGTAGGATAAAGTTGATTATACCAGATCTTTGAAGGGACTTCACAAAAATGAACAACTTCAACAATAGAAAGCTTCAGAATAGTTAAGATGTTCCTTCAACCAGAAGGTGTGCTTCAATGGAGGCCTAGATCAACACGTTTTCACATAATCTTTGAGACTCCAACATGAAGGATCGAATTGAAAGACTCAATTAAACACCAAAGTTTCTGATTAATCATGCCTAAGGTACACCCAAAGACTTACAGACAATCTTTATCAACAAATGACAGTGAATTGATTTTAAATTTGTTTATCTCATCCAAGATGAAGGCTCTTCTTGAAATGAAATTACAAATACCATTAAACTATCACAGGGATGAGATCCTTTGTGATTTCACAAAAAATTCAATGTAAGATTGCAATAGGAATGAAAGAAACTATTTGCAGACATTCTGAAACAAAGAAGACATAAATTGCTAGAGATTGGACACAAATTAATTTCAAAATTGCTTAGATTCATCAGCAGGGGAAAGCTTCTAGAGCAATCTCAGTGCTCGTCAATGGCTATACATATGCAACCAACTTGACACGATAGAAAATCTAACAAGAAGAAAATAACAGGTTATCTTGGCTTTGGTCTCTCACGAAGACATGACTTTCTCAAATTTTCTCTTAGGAATTCAAACTATGACCATTTGCAAGAGTATTCTCATTGCATTTATACATTTCACTCACTCAATTTTCCCCACAAAAGAGAAGAATATTCAAGGGACCTTTTCTTGTTACCAATTTTTTCAGATAGGTGACATGTTAAACAAATTCAAATCCGAAAGTCTGTCAGGTGGACCAATTGTGAACTGATCATGTTTCTTGGGCCCTCAACTAATGACTAGGATGCCATGCCACAACTTTTTGGCAATCCTTCTAATCATTCTGATTCTTTCATGCAAGAAATCCCCTTTTTAATCATTTTTCGGAGACTCTGCATAGCTGGACTATGACAGGTAATCCCTTTTTCACTCTCGAGGCAACACCTTTTTCATCTTTTGTGCACCTGCACTTTCATCATTTTCATCCCTTTTCCCTCTCTTTCATCTGTAATTCTGCCCCGCATCTATCTCCTCTGGTAATTCCCATTTTTGCAAGTGCCTGAGCAACTCCAACTTCAAAATATCAACCTTAACAATCCTTGGACTCATAATTTAAGTTTCAAATCCATTCAAAGGCACCTTACAGATAGAGATGACAAATAATTTCATCAAAGAATGATGAAAAATAATGCATATTCACGTCTCCAGGAGTCTTGGAGAAAAAATGGTGGAAAAATAGGTGAAATGCACAGCAACTGATTGATCCTACCCCTTTTCCACTTTATATCATAGTCCGTCCATGTGTTTCCTTGGTGCAACTGCAAAGGAGAAGCACAGAGGCAAGTCCCAAACAAGCGTGAGCCTTCCACGTACCCTGGGCCCAAGAAAAAAGCCTTTTGGCCTTTGAAAAGTCTCTGTGAAAAAAGGAGCCAGTGGAAGCCTCCACATGTATCTCAATGGCGCATTTTGAGATGGTCCCCAAAAGGGGTAGAGACCCCAAACAAGCACGGGCTCAACACGTGTCTCAGTCCTGGCAGAGTCTGTTAAAAAATTTGAAGGTTCAATGGAAGATGCCACATGTGTCTAGGGTCCGAGACAGTTTCCTTTAGCCGTTGAAAATTCCAAGCAAAGGGCAGAGTGAGTGGAAGCCTCCAAGTTTCCTCCTGGCAACTTATTCAAAATAAAACTTAGGGGCCAGTCCCTAAACAGGTGTGGTCCCTCCACATGTTTCCCAGGCCTTCTTCAGAAATTGGTTAAGAAAAGTCTAAGTATGGGAAGACCTAGCGGAAGCCTCCACATGTCTCCCTGTCACAATTGTTAAGGTGGGACCCTAAGGTAGATCCTCAAATGAGTGCCAACCCTCCATGTGTCCATGTAGTCTACCAAAACTATACCGACTGCATGAAAAAAATTTCTAAGTCTGGGAAAAGTAATGGAAACCTCCACGTGTCCCCCTGGCACAACTCCAAGGCCAAACCAAAAGGTGAATTTTCAAATGAAGCGTCGTTTCCTCCACGTGGACAAGTTTTGAGTTGAAGTGAGCCTTAGAGTTTTCAAAGTGCCCCACCAAGCCACATCCAACCAGAAAGGGCCACGTTTCCACTGATGCTGAGAAGTAAATTTGACCAGGAAAAATACACCCGTCAAACCGTAAAATGTAGGAAAATCACCATTTGAGCCCGGAAATGAATCTTTCTTCAAGGACAGAGAATTTAGAAATGTTATAAGGTTCAAATATGATCCTCTAAGCTACATCCAATCATGTTTCCACAGGTATTTGGGACAAAAATGATAGGGACAACAAAATGTGACTGTGGAAAATGGAAGGAAAGGAAAAACCTGAGTTTTATGCCCAAGTTACAGACTCTTTCAGATGGACAGAGGAACGAAAAACAAATTTGAGACCTTTAAGTGATCCTCGACCAAGGAAGGGACTGATCATGGAAACCAAATGGAGGAAAGAGTCTTCAAGCACCAATACGGGGAGATAGAAAACATGACAGAGGCCGCAAACTAAGGAATTTCAATGACAAACGGGGTGAGACTAATTTGAGCACCAACATTGGCTCTGACTCAAGGATGGGCACTCCCTGTGAGTGCCACAAGAACCAAATAATAGACCAAGTGCCAAAAAATAGACCATTGGGCAACAGATTCAAAGAATAAGCTTACAGAGCAGAGAAACCATAACCATCCTCCAAAAAACGAACCAAGAAACTAGCAAAACTAGGTCACCAAGGACCAGAATGAACAAAAACACAAAAGTATACTGAGAACAAAGAACTATATACTATACAAATGGAGTATACCTTGATTTTGAGAAATCAATCAAGGAAATGCTTCAAATGCCTGCCATTAACAGGAAATTCAAGTAGTTCCCCATCTAAGTCTTTTAGGAAGAAAGTATTTTCACCAATTCAAATATCAATGGAATAAGGGCCCATCCACAATGCATCAAATTTACCATGCTTTCCCTTATCTTCATGCCTATTATCCCATAAAAGCACAAGATCCCCAATGTTGAAAGCTCTAGGAGTCACCTTTTTATCAAATAGCTTCTTCAAATTTTCTCTTAAACTTCACATGCCGCTGATGGGATGCCCTTCTTTCTTCATCCAACTCAATAATCTGATTGATTCGAGCATCATATGGACTAACTTCTTGGTCTTCAATTTGTTGAACAAACTAAAATGAAGACAATTGCAAATGGAGGGGCAGTAAAGCTTGAGTTCCATATACCAATTCAAACGGGCTTTTACCAGTATCTCTTTTGACAGTGATTCTGTCAAGCCCAAACAACAAACTTCAGTTGCTCACCCCACTTCTTTTTGTTTAGCTCCAAGGTTCTTCTAATGATCTTCAACAAGTTTTTATTACTGGAATCAGCTTGTCCATTTCCTTGGGGATTGTAGTTAGAAGCATATGTCAAATTGATTCCATACTCTTTGCACATTGCCACCAAAGGTTTGGCTTTGAAACTCATGGCATTATCAGCAACAATTTTAGCTGGCACTCCAAATCTGCATATGATTTGATTCAGCATGAAGTCCATGATAACTTGGTGTGTTGCCTTCTTGGTGGGGATTGTCTTCCACCCACTTAGTGAAATAATTAGTGGCTACAAGAATCCATTTATGACCAGAACTGGAAGGATCATAAATTTTGCCAATGAAATCCATTCCCCATTGTCTGAATGGGGCTTCAACTGACACAGGCTGCAAAGGAAGGGATCCTGAAGCTTTCATTCTTCCAGAAAAATGCCAGGCAACTTTCACATTTTCTAACCAATAGAGTTGTATCCTTGAAGAGAGTCAGCCACCAATAACCAGCCCTCAAGATTTTATGTGTTGTAACTCTTCCAGCAAAATGTCCCCCACAAACTCCTCCATGGAGATCAAAAATTATTTTGGGGGGCCTCATCTTCAGTAATGCATCTCAAGAGAACTCCCTCGGGGTTCTTCCAAGCTAACCCAAAATTAGTAATGACATACTTTTGAGAGGCTAACTTAAGAGCTCTTTGCTAATTTTTACTCAAATATTCAGGGAAGCATAGATGTCTGAGATAAAATATTATATCTTTGTACCATTCAGAACTTACCAAATTTTCAAGGACATCCACCCTTTCTCCTTCTACTTCATTCACCTCAATAGTTTGCAAGTTTCTCTCATCCATAAGCTTAGCTAGGCCCAAACCTCTTACCAATTTCATGGTTTGGATATCCATGTCATACTCCTGCAACTTGTTCACCCATCTGCATCTTTTGCTTGAGACCTCCATCTCTGATAAGATGTCTTTCACCATGGTGTGGGGAACATAAGCAACTTTAGAGCTCAAATGTAGGGTCTGAAAACCTTTTTTTGCTTTCACCAAGGTAAAATGCTTGCTTCTCCATGATGGTGTACTTCAACTCAGCTCCCTTGCAATGCCTTACTGAAAAAGGCAATTGGTCTCTCAGCCCCTTCATCATCCTTCTACAAAAAAATAGATGCAATGGTGTTTTCTGAAGCAAAATAAAACACTTGAAAAGGCTTCTTGTAATTTGGGGCTGCCAAAATAGGGACATGCTTTAGTGCTTCTTTGATCCCATTGAAATCTTGAATGGAAAATTCTTCCCATTTGATAACTTGGTCCTTCTTCAGCATGCTAGTAATGGGGATGGTCAGCTCAACAAAGTTAGACACAAATCTTCTGATAAAGTTTATTTGTCCAAAGAAGGATTGAATTCCCTTCTTAGTTCTTGGAATTAGAACCTTGCTGATGGCTTCCACTCTCTTCTGGATCTATCATGACCCCTTCTTTTGATACAATGTGACCAAGAAGCTTTTCCTTTTGCACTCCAAAGTGGCACTTCTTGGGATTCAATGATATGCCATACTCTCTACACCTTATCAACATTCTCTCCAAGTGTTACAAGTGATCATTTCTATTTCTGGAAAACACAGTTACATCATCCTGATAAACAACAATGAAATCATTGATATAACTAGCAAATGCTACATCCATTGCTCTTTGGAAAGTTTCTCCAGCATTCATTAAGCCAAAAGGCATCCTAACATAGACATAAGTTCCCCAAGGAGTAGTAAAGGTAGTATTTATTCTTTCTGACTCCTTCACAACAACTTGATTATAGCTAGAGAAACCATCCAGAGTAGATAACAATTCAGAACTAGTTACCAATTGTAGCATATTCTCCATGTTTGGCAGAGGGTAATTATCTTTCAGTGATGCTTTATTCAGGTTCCTGAAGTCTATGCATAGCCTTATGTCACCATTCTTTTTCCTGACAAGCACTAGGTTTGCAACCCAAGAAGAGTACCTTGTGGGCTGAATGATCCCTCCATCCCTCAACTTATTCAGTTCTTCTTGCATCTTCAAAGAAAGGAGTGGATTGATAGGCCTCTATTTTTTCCTGAAAGGCTTGGCATTAGATTCAAGAGGAATCTCATGTTGGAAAAAAAATTCCCTGTATGCCTTCAACTCATTGTAAGACCAAGCTAGGAAGTCTTGATATTTCTTTAGCAATTGAACATAGGACTTACTTCTCTTCCTTGCTGAGACTTGCTTCCTAACAAAATTTTACATGGTTTTTCCTTTTTGCCCAGGTCATGCTCTTCCACATCTCTTGAAACCAACATACTTCTTTTAATAATGCAATCAGCATTATCAAATTTCAACTCAAGAGCCACCAAACATTTGGGAATCGTGTTTGTCTTCAGCTGGATGATGTCTTTGCCAAATAAAATTTCCTTTCCTTTAGCAACACACACCATTGGTTCCTAATCTATATTTTGGTCATCAAAATCACCTTGGTTCTGTACGAAACCATTTCACCTGGGCATCATCATCAAACACTTTCCAATTTTTAATGTTATCAGGGACAGCTATGCCTTGTTAGTATTTCAACATTATACTCACAAAATGGAGACACTGTACAATTCTCCAAATCTTGATCCTAGCACTACTAACTTGTCTGCAACAACATTAAACTTTCTATCATGGTGCACAATATTAAAAGAGTCAAACATTTCAATCAAATCCCAAACTGCATGCTTGTATTGTTTCATTCTCTGATTTTTAGTAGCATACAATTTTCTAATTTATTTGACAATCAAGTTATGAATCCCCTTTGACAATGATATCCATTGTACCATATTTCCATGTAATTATCAAGCCTAATAACAATGCTTCATATTCATAAATGTTGTTAGTGCATTCAAAGTTAAGTTTGAAAGAAAAGACAAAATCTTCTTGGCCTGGGGAAATCAGAACAATGCCATCACCATTTCCAAACTTGGAACAGGCTCCATCAAATAACAAGGTCCAAGGTAAACCCACTTGTTCAAGACATTTACATTGATCAATCTTGATGCTCTTTTCCATCAGAAAACCCCACAAAGTTATATGCATCTACATCAGCATAGACAACACTTCATAAGAAGCATTATTTGGATCTTCAATGAGGTGCAACATCTTCTTCTCTCCATACAACTTTACAAGGATGCCTTCAATTGGAATGGTAGAAAAAGACATATCCATGTGAACACTTCCACCAACACTTGCATCCCACTTTCTTGATAACAACATGCCCCATTTGGTAGGGCAATCAACAATGACAACATCAAGTTTCAATTTCTTACCTGGATAAGCTGCAAGTTGTACCATCAAACCCTTCACACACCCTACAACTAGACACCTCTCTAGAATCCATTGCAGTACACTTTCCATAAGTTGTTGTCACTTTAATGTTCAATTCATTCATGACTTCCAGAGGCATAACATTGCATGATGCTCTGGAATCAAACATACAATTGTGCAGCAGTCTGTCTTTAATAATCAGTGTTGTAAAAAATGGATCAACATTTAACTGAGACTCAACTAAAGATGTCCCCAAGTAATCTTCAGGTGGTTCACCTATCTCCTCTAATGCTAGTGGTTTTTATAGGTCTGTAATGGTTGAAGGAGGAGTATTTACATTATTTATATTTCTACCTTGGGCACTCCTATCTTCTTCCAACCCCAAATACTCAAAGGCCCTCTTCTTGTGCTCAAGAATCCTAAGAAGTTCAACAATTGGGACAGAAATATTGATATGACTCAAGACTTGGGCAATGTCATAGGGAATGTATTTGGGTAAAGTAGCATTTGGAGAAAGGTTGACAAACTCATCATATGGCACAAGGTTTTTAACATTTTGGGCATGGATGGGAACACCAGTTCTACTTGAGACAACAGGGCCTTTTCCAAATGCATATTTTCTTTGGAGCCTCTTTTGGGACATTGGTGAGAACTGGGGTCTTTGGTTTGGCTTGAGGCCCTGCCCCTTTAACAACTTTACTTCTTGTGTTATACTCTTTTTCTTGGGCAACAACAATCATTCATTAATAGTTGTCTATCCTCCTATGATGGGATTCCTCCATCGTATTTCTTAATCATTAGAGCTCTTAGGTACTCAAAATCATTACTAGGAAGTTCAAAATGCTTGTACCATATCTATTTATAAAGCATGAGAGGGAGGAAGAAGAGGTACCTAGATGAATGTAGTCCTAAAAACTTGCAGCATTTCTTGCACTTATTACCTTAGTTGAAGTTGCTCCTTATTATGAGCTTGTAGAGAAGTCCACCATGCATGCATCATCATCAGTGTTATCATCATCATCATCTTCTTCAACTTTCTGATCTATTTCACATGGCAGGTGGGGTAAGAAGCATTTATCACACCAATCCATTTGATTTGTCTCTTCAACAATAGCAAATATGGCATTTAGAGGATTAGGCACTACTCTATTCTCCCTAGCTTGGGTTTTCTAGCTCCCATGGGTCCTTTACCTCTTTCATCATACCTCTGATCATTTCTAGGATGATTTGCAAGTCTGTCTTGTCCTTGTTTCCTATGTTAAACCTGAGAACCTTGTCCAATTCCTTTCTCTACCCTGGCTAGCTTGTAAGAGATTTCTTTGACAGCCCTGGAACCAAAGTCCTTACAACTTCCTCAAGATCCACAATCCTTACTTGATTGAGGACTTCTCAGGGTTAGATCAGTTTAACACCCTCCCTCTTAGGAGGTTTTCCAACTGCTTTGATGTTGTTCACAATTTGCAGAGCCATGGTAAAGGCCTACCTCAAAGTCCCAAGGTTCTTATCCCTCAAATAGTAAGTTAATTTTCTTATCAAATGCATCTAAATACTTTATCAGACATGATTCATCACATGGCCTCAAATTAACAGGAAGTCTTCTCAATGTTTTGTTAAATCTAGTATTGAAATCATGCACTGATTCATTAGGATTCTTTTTTATATTTTCAAACTCTGATAAAAGAAACCTAGGGTCTGTTTTATCACCGTACTGCATTCTAAAAGCATTCTTTCATCTCTGTCTAGGAGTCAATGGAATTATCTGGCAGAGATTTATACCAGTCCCTTACATCTTCTTCTAGAGTATGGATAAATAACTTAATGTATACATCCTCAAACTCTATTTCAAATTCCTCCATCATATTGACAAAGAGTTTTAAGTGTTGATCACTAGTTATTGCATTATTTCCTTGAAAACTTAGGCAATCTATTTCTTACATCCTGTGGCACAACATTTGAGATAGCCAGCCATGCCTCTAAAATTGATGGGACCAAAAAGTATTAACAACAAATGGAGGTCTGGGTGGAGGCTGAGCCATATTATTCTAGGGAGGTGATATTATAGGAGAAACAAAATGATGAGGAGTGAGGGGTCTATGTGGTACAGGGATACAATTTTTAAAATGAATGCCCTCTAAAGGCTTTATGTCTCTTGGAAAAATCTATTAGATTTTGAAAATACAGGGGGCATGATTGAGAAGAAAATGTTTCAAATATAGATGAAGGAAACCTTCTCTAGATGGAGAATTCAATTCAAAGAGAGACTACCTGATTCATAAGCACTTGAGGAAGTATTGCAATCTTAAATCACATGCTAATCAGTTTCACCAATGGAGATCTCTTTTCTTGATGCTTGATCTCACAACAACCTTCCAAATTCTTCTTCCTTCTGAATTAGACTTTCCCAACTCTTGAAACAACTTTCTACTAGGGTCCTTGGTGAAGAAAGATCTTCTTCCTTCCAGCTTTGCAGATATTAATGACAAATATTACTTGATATATGTTAAGACACTGGTATTTATAAAGAATTTAAATAGCATGGAGTCGCCACTAAGGATTTTCACCTTAGTTTGTGCAAATGCACTATGAAAGACCTATCAAATGTCTGTCAATACCATATTCATGCAAAGCTTTACAAGATCTTACTCTTCTTTTACCCAAATTTATCAATGATGATACAAATATTAGTGCAATAACTGTATAAGCTGGAAATATTACACTCATAAAATTTTGACAATTCTTTATATGAACAAATAATTCTTATTAGATCTGAACAATCATAATGATGTTTTTGTTCAAATATTTAAAAGCAATGTATTTGTTGACACTTCAAAAAATATTTCTCGGCATCTAAATAAAAAACAGCATGATTACCAGATGGTATGAACTAGCAACAAATCAATACTTTCCCGGTTGCAAAAAAAATCACACCTTTGTCCCAGTAAATACTTCAAAGGATATGTCCCCTGGCAATGCTAAATAAGGTGCCATGAGTGTTGTTGATGGGCCAAATGGATATGAACTGGTAAAAAAATAAATCAAAAAATCACAATGGTCCACGAGTGTTATTGGGGCCATATGGATATGAACTGGCAAAAAATCAATAAATATTTCCCAGCAAACTAAATAAGGTCCATGGAAACGATGCCCCGGGATATGAACTGGCATCAAATCAATAAATATTTCCTGATAATGTGCCACAATGGCGCCAGTGTTGGTATCCAAATTTGTTCTCCTTTTCAATCTAAGTAGCAAACACAGATTGGACATGGAGCTTAGAGACAGATAGATCATAGTGTGTGTCATTTTGTAGCCAGGGAGGAGATCTAACTGGCCCTTTGTTACTCATATTTGTGGAGAGATGGATAGCACCTTTAAGAGGATTTGACCTATCCTCACTACTTTAGGTCGTGCCTCTTCGAACAGGGTGAGAGGACCCTTAGTGTAACCTCTATTTGATGAAGGAGATGGAGATATCCTTCTTTTTTCACAAATTCTATGAAGAGAACCTTGGGAAAATATGGTCAATACTCCATGATTTAACTCTTAAGAGTTTTCACTTCTAAACGATGGAGATACTTTCAACACAAGGCTAAGGTTACTGAAGACATTAAGAAATCCTGATTGTTCTGCATATTTTAGACAAGTAGATTTTGTTCCTTTGTTGATACATAGGGAAAACAGGGGTAGTTCAGGGTGGATTCATGGTTTTTGAATAATGTTGGTGGGAGATGAAGTAGGATAAAGTTGATTATACTAGATCTTCAAAGGGACTTCACAACAATGAAAAACTTGAACAACAGAAAGATTTAGAACAGTTAAGACATTCCTTCAACCAGAAGGTGTGCTTCAATTGAGGCCCAGATCAGCACATTTTCACATAATATTTGAGACTCCAACATGAAGGCTCGAATTGAAATACTCAATTAAACACCAAATTTTCTGATTAATCATGCCTAAGGTACACCCAAAGACATACAGACAATCTTTATCAAAAAATGATAGTGAATTGATTTTAAATTTGTTTATCTCATCCAAGATGAAGGATCTTCTTGAAATGAAATTGTAAATACCATTAAACTTGTCACAGGGACAAGATCCTATGTGATTTCACAAAAATTTCAATGTAAGATTGCAATAGGAATGAAAGAAACTATTTGTCGAACATTCTGAAACAAAGCAGACACAAATTGCTAGAGATTGGACAAAAATTAATTTCAAAATTGCTTAGATTCATCAACAGGGGAAAGATTTCCAGAGAAATCTCTAGTGCTTGTCAATGGCTATACATATGCAACCAACTTGACATGATAGAAAATCTAACACAGAAGAAAATAATAGGTTATCTCAGCTTTGGTCTCTCACAAAGATGGATTTCTCAAATTTTCTCTTAGGAATTCAAACTCTAACCTGATTTGCAAAAGTATTCATCATTGCATTTATACATTTTACTCACTCAATTTTTCACCCCCCAAAAGAGAAGAATATTTGAGGGAAATTTTCTTATCACCAATTTGTCTTCAGATAGGTGACGTTTAACAAATTTAGATTTGAAAGCTACTAGGTGGACCAGTTACAAACTAATTATGTTTCTTAGGCCCTTGACTAATGACTAGGATGTCATTCCACAACGTTTTGGAAATGATTCTAATCATTTCTGATTCTTTCATGCGAGAAATCCCCTTTTTAATAATTTTCCAAAGACTCTGCATAGCTTGGACATGATAGGTAATATTTATTCCGCTCTTGAGGAAACACCTTTTCCATCTTTTGTACCTACACTTTCATCATTTTATCCCCTTTCCCTCTCTTTCATCTATAATTCTACCCCGCATTCATCTTTTCTGGTAATTACTATTTTTTTCAAGTGTCCTGAGCAACTCCAACTTCAAAATATTGACCTTAACAATCCTTGGACTCACAATTTAAGTTTTAAATCCATTCAAAGGCACCTTAATAGATAGAGACAACAAATAATTTCATTAAAGAACAATGAAAAATAGTGTGTATTGCATGTCTCCATGAGTTTTAGAGAAAAAAATGGCAAAAAATAGGTGAAATTCATAACAACCGTTGATCCTTGCCCCTTTTCCACTTTATATCATCAACTATCCACATGTTTCCTTGGTGCAACTGCAAAGGAGAATCACAGAGATGAATCTTTCTTCAAGGAAAGAGAATTTAGAAATGTTATAAGGCTCAAATATTATCCTTCGAGATACATCCAATCACGTTTCCACAAGTATTTGGGACAAAAATGACAGGGACAACAAAACGTGACTATGGAAAATAGAAGGAAAGGAAAAACCTGATTTTTACGCCCAAGTTACAAACTCTTTCATATGGAAAAAGGAACAAAAAACAAATTCTATACTTTTAAGTGATCCTCGACCAAGGAAGGGACTGATCATGGCAACCAAATGGAGGATAGAGTATTCAAGCATCAATATGGGGAGATATAAAACATGACATAGGCCACAAATTAAGGACTTTTAATGACAAATGGGGTGAGTGACTTGTGAGCTGAGAGAGATGGTGAGACTTTTGAGGAAAAGACGAGAAGACCATATTTGGGAGTAACTTTAGGAGGAGGATGATGGACCCTTCATGAGTTATCTATCCTTTCTTGTTAATTTTTCATAGTTATTGTCATTTTTAACACATTTTAGGGTAGTTTTGGGTTAAAATAATGTTTATGCATGCATATGCATTGGGAAAACATGTGCACTAACACACACATGTTGAATAGACAGATGTGTGCATGCACATGCATTGAAGGGGACACACATGCGTCTGGATGAACATGATGGTAGTGTGCATGCACGCATGTCAAAACACATGTGTATATGTCATATTGGATGCATATGCTTTGGGGTGGCTGACAGGGTATACTAGGAATTTGTTGGGCGTGCATGTGTTGGCATAGGCGTGCACTTATTGGTAGAGGAATGTAGGTACTTTAGGTGTGTATATGTTGACTTGGGTGCGCAAGCATCCATTGGGACATGCATGTGCTCGCAAAAAGACTTAGCCAATTTATGAAGAAAATTTGGATAAGTTGAGAGGAATATCTACGACATTTTTGTAGAAGAAATTAGAAATTAGCATGCTTAGAAGAATATACATACAAAATAGCCTTAACAAGTGTCTTGTTATTCTTGCAAAGATAATTACCCATCCTTCATACTAGAGAGAGGTATGGTCACCTAGCTATGATTGAGACACAGTTTGAAGAGGAGGATAGGATGATATTAGATATCTTACTATACATTACCAGGTTAGCCTACATGGCTGATATGCCACAAATTACTCTAGATCACAGCCTCCTGACAACCTTAGCTAAGTGGTTACATAGCAAGAGTTATTTTTTTCAGCTTCCCACTGGTGATATCACCATCACCTTGGAGGACGTATGGCTCATCATACGAGTCCCCATCCCAGATGATTTGATTCAGTACATGAGCCATCATTAGGATATTGATCATTGTATTTTAGATTTATCTGGAGTGTAAGATATACCTTGCTATGGTATGGCAGTTATATTATCTCAATGTATAGTAGATCCTGAGCTGGATCGAGTGGTAATATACTTGATGGCCCTTATTAGTGGTGTTTTTCTCCCTAATAAGACTAAAGCCTCATTTCCACTTGGTCTCATTAGAGTGATACGCATATTTATTGAATGTGAGAGATATTGTTTGAGCCATTGCATACTAGTACACTTATACTAGGACTTGTATCTTATTACATACTACCGTCAGAAGACAGTAGGTCCTGCCAGATTACTTCAGATATGGGTATAGGACCATATTGCTATCGGTCACCCTGTAGGTGTTTTGTGTGTTTGTTCTCCAGAGAATCCTTTTACTATGGGTTGGGTTCTGGATGGTGATGATGTGTGGCCAAAAATGGGATATACATACCACAATCACTGCAAGTTTGATGAGCTACACCAGGTTGCGATAGTATGGAGGTCTTACAGACACTTTCAATGGACATAGGATGGTTTAGAGCTGAGTATAGAGATAGTTGAGCACTTCATGTTTGGAATTTACAGCTATATTTGATATTTTTACAAATTTGACTATTGCTAGAGACAGCTTGGCACTGCATAGGATGTGCTTGGGCCAGATATGTGTTATGCTCGTAGGGCCCAAGAGTATTTTTATATGGGGTCATAGATTACTATGGATAGAGCTATGGCAAGCTATTTATAGATGGTGTCAATTCAGTGGGTACCTTTAAGGAAGGCCAGAGATCTAAGGTGCACAATATATTATGGGTCTTGGTATCACACAATATTATCTCATCGATTGATGATTCTGAGAGCAGCTTGGGATGCAGGAGTGAGAGCACCTCTAGTGGGACCTCCTAGTAGTGGTGATGAGGATGAAAGGGATTATAAGGATGAAAAATATGATGATGATGATCTATTGATGGTCAGCATCATGATTGAGGTGGGGGATAAGGTCCTCCACCACAGAAGCCACATGAACAGGGGCTTAGGCCTAAACAGAGCTAAGTGCCCAATGCTTCGCATATGCAGTTACCTCCAGTTGGGATCTCATATTCCATTATAGTAGGTACATTCCAGTGGTTTAGCAGGGTCCTCCTCCACATGCTCCAGGTGGTGGCAGAGGATATGATGGTGTTCAACTAGATGCACTTCAACAGTAGTTATAAGTAGCGATAGCCATTCAGCTACAGGTGGCGGTTGAAAAGAGATCAAGATAGGGTACAGTTGTAGGTTTTCACCACAAAGAGAGACCACGTGATAGCTCAGGTCAGTTAGGGTAGAGATTGGGATGCATGGTTATAGTGGATAAAGTAGCTAATAGTGAAAGGTGCTCATATATTGAGCCTATTACATCATGCACAGACACATACTCAAGCCACTATTACACAACGAGATCAAGTCCAAGCCTAAGTGTAAGGTATCACTATTCAAAGAGATCAAGCATGGGCCTAGGTTCAAACTATTACAGCAAACAAAGATTGGCAGGATGTTGCACTGAGATATGCTCAGGATAATATTGGTAAACTTACATGAGAGTGAAATTTTGTTATACAAGAAGCCTACTGCCTTTGGTCAGACTGAGATGATACATGATATTATGAGAGATAATGGTGATTCCTCCTAATACAATGTCTTCTTATTATTGAGCAAAGCTAGAGGGATAGAGAGTGACTCCTTTCAATCAGCTCAATGTGAGTAGGAAAGGATCCAGGTCATGGAGGTTAGGGAAGTCGATACAGTAGCCCACCATTCACCAACAACAACCTTCCATTTAGCACCTGAGACTTGATAGTTCAGGAGAGGGGGAGAGTTCTAGATGATACTCTTCTCATATGATGTACTATCATATATGTATGTATGCCTCTTATGAAGGATGATTTTGATCGATGTATGTACTTATGTACCATTTTTTATCATATGCCTCTTATGAAGGCTTCAACATGACTCATGACTTTTGATGGAAGATTTTGTATCAATGATGTATATCCATTTTTGAGACAGATATTTATACATGTATATTAACATTTGATTTGATATTTTGTCATGCTTTTTATTTGTCGTATGATGATAACTCGCGATGATGGATGTATATCATGATGTTGTAGGATTTTATTTTATATGTGTGTACCATGATGGATGTTTGATGATGTAGCACATGTTTTACATTTGATGATATATCCTTAGATGATATCATATGCTTTATATTATTTCACCTAATTTCCAAATCATTTCTTTGAAGTGTTTATGAAACAGATAGGATAACGGGCGTAGGAGGAATACCTGTTCAAATGCTGGTTGATGGGTTGTTGCACATATATGACTTCCAAATCCACAGCTGGTTGTGAGAGCTTCCTTTTGGCTAGGAGGAACTACTTGTAGTAAAAGCAAGACCACCAGAAGGAATTAAACAATATGTGCAGTGAAGTGCCTAGCATATGCTAGATCTAGGAAGTGCGATACTTCCTAGATGGCTGTCAGTCCACTGTTTTAAACAATTTAATGCTGTAAAAAAAGTTAATCCTATTGTAGTTCGAAATGATTTAGGTATCTCACTTAAAACATAATAATAAATAGATATAATCTAACAGGCTAAGCTAGAATAGAATCCAAAGGTCAAATGATTGTTTCTGGGTTCTGCAGGTTTGACATAGGTCTTGGGTAGATCACAGGTGGATGAGGGTAAGATGAAATTTGGTGGATAGGTCTCTATTATAGGTTTGTATGGGAAAATAAAGAGATCGATGTTGGTTAAGGGTAACCAACGGTGATCAGGTGTAACTGATGTCAGTTACTGTGGAAATCTAGAAATTCCACAGAACAAGCTTTGGGCCTCCTTTGTGAATTGCACAAAGAACTTTGGTTGGTTGGGATGAGGTATTGGGTGACTGGGGTAGGCTTTGGTGAGCTTTTACTGGATATATGGAGGTGGAAATGTTGGAGAAGGTCAATAGGTGGCTAGGTAAACAATAGATGATAAAATGAAATAAAATGAGAAAAGTATGACGTTATACTTACTTGGATTCTGGTCCTAAATGTCTGTGAGTGAGGGATGGAGGTGCTGATGAGGGGTTTTGAAGGCTGCAAGTGATCACCAACTGAAGGAAAGATTATGCATGGGTTGCATGTACATTCCTCTTTGTTTGGTTAGATCAGATCATGGATGGGATGGCTGTGTAGGAAAAGATGCTTAATCTTTTTCCTTGCATGCGGATTCTTATTAGAATTCACTCTTTGAAGATGTGTTATCTCCCTGAGATGTGTTTTTTTCTCGCCAACCTTCTACTTTTTTCTTCCAACCTTGATAATAAGGTTGCTTTGGGGTTAAAAGGGTAACCAATGGCGGTTCCATCTTAACTAGCGATGGTTAGGGGTAACCGGCGTCGGTCAAGGTGGGGTTTCCTAGGTTTACTAAACTAGCTTAATTTCCTCATATTTCATGCCATTGACCCACAGATTAGATTGGGAGCTTCTTGTGAGAATGCGGGAATGTGGTTAGATGGAATGTAGGAATTGATTTTTAGGGGTTGGGTAAGTCTTAGTTAGTTATGACAACTTACTAAGAATGGGTGTTAGGTTGAGTTGGCTTGGTGAGGTGTCTAAGTGAATTGTATGTGTCGATATTATTTAAAATAAGATATTTAAATAATAGATATAGTGAGGATAATGAATTAATTTAATTAAATTAATATTAGTGGAGTGAAGGGGGCCATGGCTAGGTGAATGTGATGAAGGGTGTTTATTCGTCAAGGGACCAAAGGGGAGTGTGACCTAATTTTAGTGTCTACATTTTGCCCCTTTTGTTGCATAGCTTGTATTGGTAAGTGACACTAACAAAAACTAAGATGTGGTTGCCCCATGTGTGGGTGAAGGTGATCCCCCTTAAACCAGTAACTGACGAGGCAGAAGGTAGAATCGGTGAGTGGTTTGATAAAAGGTAAATGTGGTGAAAAGAAGGGTGGGTAATAGGGAAAAAAGGAGAAAGGTCTACTCAGGTAAGCTAGGTAATGGGTCAGGGTCAAAGGTAGTAACATTCAAATGCACACACATGTATAAACTGCAACATGCTACCAGGTTGAAGAGTAGGAAAAATCTACATTGTCTAAGGTCGATAGGTTTATCCAAACAAGGTTGAAGTGATTCTGGTATCTAAGGTATAGGATATGGTCAGGAAACACGACGTAGGGTAGGCGCAAGAACATTTAGGTATGTTTCGGTACACCAAAGGTAGGGTCAGAATAAATGGTCCCATTAATAGGATAGGTAAGGTCATTAGGTCAACAACACAAGTAATGGTTCCCCCAAGCTTATAGCGAACACATGAGGTCGAAGGTCACTAGTGATCGTCCAGGTCCAAATAGATAAGTCACGGTGTGGGTAAGGCCAAGGTAGGGGTAAAATAATGAGTCCCCAAAAAAGGACAAAGGGAGGTAGGAAATGATGAGATCAAGAAAAGGTAAGGTAAATGGGTTGGGTAAAGGTGGGGTTGGGTAAAGGATCAGGTTGAAGGGTGGGGTAAAAGGGAAAAAGGGAAGGTAATGTGTAGGTGAGGGTGACCAATGCTGATCATGGATAACTGACATTGGTATAGGGCAACTGACGATGGTTAGGTAGGGCACCCAACTGATGTCAGTCAAGGGTAACCAATGTCAGTTAGGTTGAGTTTGTTATAAAAATAAAAAATCCACAATTTTTATTATTCATTTGTTATTTTATGAAGTGAGAAAATGACAAAAAATAGAGATAAGAGATAAAAGTGTTCGGATGAAATGGAACAGTGAGTTGGTAGTGTGTTTGACGAGTGATTAGTTGGTGAGCAGCGGGTCCATAGGATCATTGCAAGGGATTTGATTGGGTGGAGGTTACGGGTAGCTAGTCAGTGATGGCAGAGGCCAAGGAGGGATCAGGTGGGCCACAAGTATAGTGGCCAGAGGTGCCACCAGGATGGTGGTAGCGTGATGAGGTAAGTGCTCAAACTCTTCGTGTGGTTGATTTGATAGATTAGAGGGGTTTTTTACTGTTGCTTGTAGGTTTTGTTGGTTTTTCATTTTTGTGGGTAGTTAAAAAATGGAATTTGGGAATAGGGAAAATAGCTTGTAAAAAGAGGAATGGAGAGGATAATAAATGGGATATGGGGTGGGTGTAGGTCCAAGTGTAGTTTAGGTCATTGTAGGTGGGTAAAAGGGGTAGGGGGAGGTTTTTTTAGAAAAGGGGGTTTTGGGAAATCGTGGGTTTTTCCATGATAGTGACTGGCATCAGTCAAGTGTGGCTGGCGTTGGTTGGGTGGAACCGGGTATTGGTCACCAAACAGGTGACCGATGCTACTTAAGGGGTAAACCATGTTCTCTAAGGGTGAACCAGTATCGGTCACCAAGCAGGTGACCAATGTCGGTTTAAGGGTGACCCAGAGTCAGTTAGGATGAACCGGTACTGGTCAAGATTTTAGGCATAAGGGTGCAAAAGTGATGTCGGCTAGGTAGTTGAGATGGGTAGGGTGAAAATATGGTGGAGGGTAATGATAATTGGTGAATATGGTCATGGTAAATGTGGATTAATGTCGTCCTTGGATTAGATGTAGGGGAGAGTGCAGTTACATATGCGGGATAGGGTTTCACCTCTACTGGTGACATTGCATGGCATAGCGACCCCATTAGAGTTGCAGCATGTGGAGGTAGTGAGCTTGAGTGGGGTTCCCCACTACAGACATGTTGTTCAGTAGCCCCTTGATGGTCGCGCTCATCTATATATGGGATTAATGTGTTGGTCACAAGATCCCATATTGGGTGCCCAGGTTTACTCTATCTCCTCCGAGGCCTCAGAGGAGCTGATTGGGATAGTGTTTAGTGTGGGGCCAGCTGATCTAAGATTCCATAGTGCCAGTTTGATCTTTGGAGAGATGTACCTAGCTCATCTGGATGAGACAAGGCTAGTGGTTCTATTGATGGAGGTAGTGTGCTGCTATGCATTGCCAGATGTAGAGGGTAGATAGTTTCCTTGATTACATATAGGGGGTACTCCACGATATGATGGTGCATGAGACACGCTTTTCCTAGGCACCAGCATTCTTAGTGCAACTATACAAAGAGGTATGGGCATATGGGTGGTTGTGCAGGTTTAGCTTGTGTTGTAAATTTATACTACACTATTAGGCATATGAGCACATAGTGTGCATGCGACCTATAGGGATGCCTCAAGTAGATGCATTGCCACCCAAATTTGTGCGGGTGGGATACAGGAGATGGGCACCAATGACAGAAGAGCAGAGATCAAATAGGCTGACACATGATGTGGCCCATTTTCGGTAGTTACTGGAGGGATTATCTGGAGTGGACATTATATAGAGGCCATATGTGGCATTTCCTTCATATAGGCATATACATGAAGAGCTAGCTGAGCTCCAACTAGAGAGGTAGATATAGGGTCACTGTGCTGGGGAGGATGAGATGATACCGATAGACAGATTCTGACCACAGTTCAAGATCTTATAGGACATTCCTCCACCCTTCCCACAGTATCAGAGAGATGACGTGGAGGAGGCCCTTACCTCTACCACAGCCTACAGTTTCCCATAGGGGAGGAGGAGCATCTAGTGGATCAGCAAATAAATGACGCCAGATGTACTGAAAGGTCCAGGTAGTGATGGGTGGCTCAATTACGAGCCATACCACCCAGACCGGGGAAGCCAGACCTAGCTACCATTACAGTGCAAATAGATGCCCTATAGGGGCAGGTAGCTAAGATGATTACCCACTTGGGTATACTATAGACATAGCTAAAGGGTTCAAAGGTAGAGGTAGTAGAGCTACACGTACAGGTGGTCAGTCTACAGGCCCAAATGGCTGGTGGAGGAGATGGAGACGGAGAGGAGGGGTATGGTCAAGTGGCAGCCTTACAGGCTCAAGTGGTAGTTTTACAGGGCCAGTTGGCTATAGCCCAGGCATAGATTGGGGTCTAACAAGCCTAAATATAGGCACGAGGGGTAGGGGGCACCACCACAGGCACTAGAAGTAGGTCCTAGTTCACAGGCAGGAATGGGGAAGGGTCCTACAAGACAAGTACAGGGGCCATGACCTATGGGACCACCACAGATCATGCATGTATCCAGGTTACAGGATGCCCTAGGTGAGGTAAGATATTATCAGGACCAGCTTATGGAAACCAGGATAGATTTCATATCCTATGCTGAGTACAAGGCACAACAGGTGTCCAGTGAGAGGATGAGATCCCACACTCATAGTGTGGAGAGCACAGGAGGTCAGTGAGCTCCGAGGCCCAATAAAGGAGAGGCCACCAGTGCACGAAGACCAGATCTAGGTGAGGTTCTAGTAGGAACGTAGGAGGCCAAGGGTATAGGTGACACAGAGATGGAGAACATCAGGTGAGATGCCTGATATGCGGTCACCTGGTTTTTGATGTATACTAGTTATTTTTTTGATACATATACCGGCCTGCATGCTGAAGATAGTGAGGATGTATGAATGATTTGTATATTTTGAGCATATACCAACCTACGTGCTGAAGAGATTTTGTATTGATTCATTCTTTTTTGTATATATGAGACCGGTCTGTGTGTCTATGACATTTTGTATTGTATATCGGCCTATGTGCCTACATTTTGAGATGATGGACATGATGAGATAAGCATGTATATTGAGATACACATTTATTGATTTATATGATGAGATACATGGTATTTTGTGATTTGTTGATGTGTTTATTAGATATTGGTTTATGGCTTGTGGTAGATGAGATAGGGATTTTTTGTTTTTATTAGATGAGATAAGGGTTTGTTGTTTTGATATGGATGGAAATTAGGTGAGTTAGGCATGATGGAGTTAGGTCAGTTTAGGCATGGATCGTGTCAAGTTGGTTAGGCATGGATTGAGTCAGATTGGTTAGGCATGGCTGAGTTAGGTTTGTCTAGGTATGGATTGAGTCAAGTTATAAGCATGGATGAGTTAGGTTTGTTAGGCATGGTTGAGTTAAAATTAGGTGAAGTTGTGATTCATTATTTTTGGAAATAATAGATACTATGGGTCATATGTGAGATGTGGTATAATCTATGCGTAGTGATGATAGAGAAATGGTAGGCATAATAAATGTATGTTGTGATAATGTTTAAAATATGAAACAACTTTTTATGTATGTGGTTTAATTTCCAATGTTGGGTATAAAAGGGAAATGAAGTTAGGTGTGATGTAATGTGAGGCACATGGAAGATGAATTGTTGAGGGTAGAGGATGGCCAAGCTAACCTATAAGGGCCCCATGCCCTTGGAGTGCTACCTACATAGTCTCGGCGAAAATGGACCTCAGGCCAATGTAGTTCTCTCATGATCTAGGGAAGAATATGAGGAGGTATGAAAATGAGGTGGTAGGTTTTTGGGCATGTTATGGGTTTAGGTTTGGTAGGTTTGGGTGGATTATAGGTAAAGTGATGTAGGTGGGGTTGATTGTGGTGAAAGAAGAAGGTTACCCTAGAAGTAAGCATCGAGGACCAAGTCCTGTATAAGGTAATCAAAATGTAAGCAAAGATGGTTAAAAGATGAGAGGGGGTAATAAAGCCACCAGATTGGGGAGGATCATACCGAGTAGATATACCTTGAAGGAGGTGATGAACATAAGACATGAAAGACATTGCATGATTGACTGTTCTATGGTGAAAAGTAGTCACATGGTCACCAAATGTCTAAGTTCCAAGAAGTCCCTTGAGGCAATGAGGAAATGGTAGTGGGAATGATAACAAGGGTGAAAGGTAATTAATTTTTATATGGTATAAGGTAGTAGGCCCTCCAGGTAAGAGAACCTAGGTCACAATAAGAAATTCCATGACTAATTTTTTTTGTTTTCATAGAATGATCGATGCAGGAAGTTTATATGGGATAAAGAAAATTTAACTCCTTGAGGTCTTTGTGAAGCTGAGCGATGTGGGAAGATTTGGTTGCTCTCATTTTTTTTAAGCTATACATAGTTGTCCTTAAAGGGAGCAGTCTATTTATAGCAGCAATTGTCGAGAGGAAGATGTCCTTTTGGGGGAGTCATCTTTTTATTATAAGTTTGACTCAAGGAGTTTTGTCCCATGTGAGGTCTTTGCAGTCATAGACAAGACCAAGGTGAAGGATAGGACTCTTGTTCAAAAGGCAAGGTGAAATGACCATGGGATCTAATCTAAGGGTAGACGAAAAGTATCCATGAGATTCATGCTATGTGTAGTTCCGTGATACACAAATTCAAGAGAAGATAACAAGTGACTAGTACTCACATGATTCTTTTTTAATCGTTAGTGAGGTGTATGGAGTGGGTAGCACTTAAGGGATGATCCTGGAAAGAGACAAAGGGTGAGGTAGGACAACAAGTCAATAATAGAATGGTCAAAGATGCAAGGTGTTAAGGGGCTAAGGTTTGGGTTTACCATCAAGAGAAGATAAACGATAAGCACCTGATCCATAGGTATGAGTTACAATGTATGGTCTAAGCCAATTAGGAGTAAATTTTCTCTGCTTGCTTTTTTGTACTTTGGTTACATGTTGATTTTCTTTCAGGAAAAGGTCGCTGACTTGGAAGGTTCATTCATGGACACATTTTTTATAGGCACATTTGATATGTTGTTGGTAAACTTGAAGGTGATCCAAAGCGTTAAGATGACGTTCGTCTAATAACTCTAGCTGTGTTAAATGCTCCTAACGAAATTCATAATCATTGAGCATGTTATCAAAAGATATGCGGAGTGAGGGAATATGGACTTCAAGAGGTAGGACTACCTTTGTACCATAGACCAGAGAAAATTTTGTGGCCATAATGGAAGTGCGAATACTAGTGCAATATGCCCACAAGGCAAAAGTAATGTGCATATGCCAATCCTTCCCAGTATTGTCAACCACTTTCATGAGAATTTTGTTGAGGGTTTTGTTAGTGGATTCGGCTTGGCCATTGGTTTGTGGATAATAAGGTGATGATAAACTGAGCTGAATACTGAAGGCGTCGTAAATTTTTTACAATTTTTTGTTTTTGAATTGTTTTCCATTGTTAATCATGAGGCGATGAGGAACAAAAAAGTGACAAATGATGTGATAATTGATGAACTCACATATTTTCTTGAATTTCGTGGAGATGAGTGGTATGGCTTCCACCCATTTTGTATAGTATTTGATAGCGGTGATGATCCACTGATGGCATTGGGAAGAATGAGGATTTATTTCTTTGACAAGATCCAAACCCCATTGAGAGAAGGGCCAAAGGTTGCGAGTGACATGTAAGGCATGACTAGGTGTACGATGAAGATTGGAATGTTGTTGGCATTTTACACAATGTTTGACGTAGTCGCAACAATCATGGTTAAGGGTCAACCAATAATATCCTAGGCAAAGAATACGCTTAGCAATAGTAAGGCCACTAAAGTGACCTCCACATATGCCATCATGAACCTCCTTAATGGTATAAGGAATTTTAGAACTTGTGAGGCATCGTATGAGAATACCATCAAAGCTGCATTTATAGAGGAGTCCCCCCAGAATGACGTAACGAGAGGTAAGATGGAGAGAGAAAGGTAGTCCAATTATTGTTTATACCAAAGGTCACTCAGGTCAGGGGTAGCGGTTCTGATCGAGTAAACATCATGAGGTTAATAAGAAGGTGATTGGAGGTGTTGTATGGTGACAAAGATTATAGAATCGACGGGTGAAATGGGTATTTGGGAAGCTAAGCAAGCCATGGTATCTACAAACTTGTTGGTTGAACATGGAATGGTTTGAAGGGTGTAATGATCAAAGGTGGTCAAAAGTATGTCTACATCGTGTTTATACGTTTGAAGTATCTCAATATGACATTGGTACATACCATTGACTTGGTTTACAATCAATTGAGAATCACCAAAGATGTTGATTGATTTGACATCTAGGGCATAGGCGGCTTGGAGACCTAGTATGATCATTTCATATTCGGAAATATTATTAGCGCATTCAAAATCTAGTTTGAAAGACAAAGTCATGGGTTCTCCATCAAGAGGAATGAGGATAATACCAGCTCCACCCCCATGCTGACACTTGGAACAGTCAAAGAAGAGTGTCATTTGGTAAGGGGGTTCGTCCAGGGAAAGGGTAGCAATTGACTCATTTGGAAAGTCAAAATTAGAGGGTTGATCCCTGAAAATAGGTGCGTTGGACAGTTGGTCAGCAATATCTTGGAACTTGATGTACTTTTGATGAATGAATTTGAGGTCAAGATCAGCTAAAATCATAAGCTATCATGTGGCACGCTGATTTTGATAAGGTTTGGCGTACATGAAGTGTAAGGTGTCAGTTTTGGTCACAACATAAGTTTTTTGGTTGAGTAGGTAATGATGAAGTTTGGTGGAAATGAAGACTAAGGCTAAGAAAAGTTTTTCAGGATGGTTGTATCGGGTTTCATAGTCCAAAAGAGTACAGCTTATGTAATAAACCGCCTACTCCCTGTGTTGTTCATCACAATGAGTGAGCATGGATCCTAAGGAATGATCAGTAGTGGATACGTATAGGTAGAAAGGTTGATTGTCTTTAGGTGGGATGATTATGGGTGGTTGGAGAAGGTATTATTTTAAGGCCTCAAAAGCTTTGTGACAGTCATCATCCCATTTAAAGGATACATCCTTCTTGAGCAGATGATGAAATGGTTGACACGATCAGATGATTGTGAAATGAAATGGTGAATAGACTGTAATTTACCTTGCATGCTACGGAGTTGTCAAAGGTTAGTAGGAAGATGCATTTCAAGAATGACCTTGACTTTAGTAGGGTCAACTTCAATACAATGGAGGGAAACAATAAATCCCAGGAGCTTTCTTGAAAGAATCTTGAAGATGCACTTCTTAGGATGAAGGCAGACACAATATTTAATGAGGCAGTCAAAGATGGTTTTAAGGATGGAAAGGTGCTCAGAGTGACATTTAGATTTGGCCAAGAGATCATCCACGTAATCTTCCAATATGTGATGCATGATATCATGGAAGATGTAAGTCATAGCCCGCTGATATGTGGCACCAGCATTTTTAAGGCCAAAAGGCATGACTCGATAGCAAAAGGTCCCCCTAGGGGTGATGAGTGAGGTCTTGTGGCAATCTTCTGAAGTAAGAAAAATTTGGTTATAACCTGAGAAGCCATCCATGAGTGATAACATCTCGTGACCAGCGGTGAGGTCAACCAGTTGATCAATACCAGGTAAGGGAAAGTTATCTTTCAGGCAGGCTAGGTTGAGGTCACAGAAGTCTGTGTAAATACGGAGTCCCCCCTAGTGATAGGGACAATGTTAGAAATCCAATGAGGATAATCAATGGGTAAGATGAAGGAAACAGAAATAAGGTGCTGAAGTTATTCTTTGACGAGAAGAGCAATACAAGGGTGCATTTTCCTCAGCTTTTGTTTGATGGGTTTGGCATTAGGAACGGTTACATTATTATGGACCACTATGGCGGGGTCAATACCGGGCATGTCTACATAATACTAAGTGAAATTTTGGTTATGATCTCTGAGAAAAGAATTGATGGCTTCCTATTTGGCAGCATCTAAAGATTGTCTGATCTTTAGGATGTGCGGGTCGTCCTGAGTATGAATGTTGATCTCGATAGTCAATTCATTCAACATGGTTTGTGTCTCAGAGGGTGATGACTGATGAATATATGAATCTTCTACACCAAGGTAGGTGAGTATGGATTCATCATCTTGACATTGAATGACGTTAATTGAAGGTGTGTCATCAGCGATCATCTCAGGATACAAGAATGGAAGAGTGGACAGGGGCCTCACCTTTGCATTGATAAGTCAGAGGGCCCCAAAGAAATGGTGTTTATGAAAAAGAAAAAGTTAGGAGGGATAGATTCAGGATCCATCGACTCTGTCAGTGAAGGTGGTGATGAAGGTGGAGCGGGTGAAGAAGGTGGAGAAGGGCTAGTATTCTTAATGAGTTCAATGCGGGCCTATTTGGTAGGTGATTCAGGAAAGCTGATACCACTATAGTCATTATGTTTACAGGTGGTACATGGAATAATGGTATAATGGCCTTGCTTGTAAAACCCAAAACCAAATCCCTTCCATGCACATTGGTGCTGGAAGGTGTCGGAAAAATGGTGATTGGCAATTGATTGGAAGTCAGAAGAAAGTGGGCGAGTTTGTAATGGTCGTTCAGGTGTGTAAGTGGTCGTATCAAGTCCCCCATAGGTAAGGCTAGTATAAAGATGAGGAGGACCATAAAGGAGGCATTCTCCTATATGGTGATCATATCGAGGGTGTTGGTGAATACTTCTATACTCCTGTAGAGTAAGGAATGTGTTGACATTATATAAGCGGAACTCCCCCTAGAGTGAGGCATTGAAAAACAACCTTCCAAGGGATCAGTGGTTGGTATGTAGGTAGCTGGTATGGATAAAGTGTTGGAGGTCGACGCTAAGGTTGAGTTAATGGATTGAGAAGCTATGCAGGTTATGGTAGTAGTAGAAATGGAGGAGGTATGTGTGGTAGAAGCAGTGGCTATACTGGTAGGTGGAGGCATAGGTGAAGAAGTAGTGTTTGTGGAGGTAGACAACTTAATAGGTATGAGTACATCATTGGGTTGGTAAAGCATGTTGCATGTTTTAAAAGGTGAGGGGTTAGCTGGAATGGTATAAGTGTGTCCTTCATGTTCAAACTTTAGAAAATGATGCAAAGTGGAGGAACGTAACCCATGACATAGATCCATGGTCTGTCAAGCAACAAGTTATATTGGAATTCCCCCTCCAAGATGTAGAATAATTCTGGAACAGTGCGGGGACCCATGCGAACATGGACGATGATAGTGCCTAGTGTAGAGGTGATAGCATTATTAAATGAACATGACATAACTGGATGTTTATGCATGTAATTTTCAAGTATACGCATTTTGAGTGAATGCATGGGATGAAATGATGTTAATGCTAGCACCCCCCGTCAATCATCACACGACATACCCGTATTTCATTGATGTGGACAAAGATGAAGAGGGCTGGGTCCAAGTCATCATTTTGGTGTGAATAGGGTGGAGTGAAGACGAAGGTTGTAATTTGGTGAGAAGAGGCTACATGATGGGGTATGATAATGGAGGCCACGGGTGTAGGTTCATTAGGTAAAACCTCAATAGATTGAAGAACCTCCATGAGAGCTTGATGATGGGATTCTGAGGTTTGGATGAGGTCATATAGGGACATTTTGAGAGGAGACTGGTGTAATTTTTTGAGCATGGTGCGATGTGTGACACCGTTAGAAATGGGGTACATAGGGCCGCGGATAGTGATTTTAGGTATGGGTCCAAATGGTATGTTGGGTATAGGATTGGTTGGTGGGTTAGTTGCCTTTTCTTTTCCCTTATCCTTCTAACCACATGTAGTGATGTGTATCATGTTGATCTGAGGAGAGTTGGCAAATGGAGAAGGTGTAGGGTGAGTGGTATAACGACACGACAGGAAAAAAACCTACTAGAGGAGAAAAACCCTGTGAGGTGAGTTAGGCACAATGACATTTGGGTGGCAGCATGACAAGTTCTCTAATGTGATCCATGTTAATTTCAAATTTTTGGGGTGCCTTTAGGAGTTGTGAGGGTGGAGGTTGTGGTCGTTGAGTGGACAGTGTGGGAATGGGTGTTGGTGTAGCAAGATCCTCATCGAGAAGGTCGTCATCGTCAAAGTTGGCCTTTGGAGGACACAACTGAATAAGGAAAATTTTCAAGGCCTTACAGTTCTCCACATCATGCCTTGGCACATGATGATATGCCTAAATTTGAGTATCATCAAACCATGTTGGCTTGGGATTGAGGGGGTCATAAGGTATGAGTGGCGGTAATGTGATGATAGAAGTCTTAAGGAGGTTGGTTAGAATTTTGGCATAGGACCCTACTAGTGGATCACAATGGGAAGTGAACGTGGGTTTGGGTGTAGGTGTGGTTGATTTTCAAGGAACGGTCTTTGGAAGAGGATGAGTGGATCGAGCTATGGGTTTGGGTGCTTGTGTGGTTTTAGGTGTCGGTTGTGCTTGTTTAGGTAGGGGTATAGTAGATGGACAGGTAGGAGGGTGTGTGGTCATTTTGACTACCTTATTATGGGGTAGTGGAGTTTTTTTTTTGGGTTGCACCTTCTTGGGTAAAGTTGATGTGGGTGTATGAGGTCTAGAAGGAAAAGAAGATGGAGGAAGAGGGCAAGTTACCCATGGGGATAACAGGGGTGCTGTGAAGGTAAATGATGTGGGTCATGCTTGAGGTGTGAGAGACAGTGACTAAAGTGTAGTGGGTAGTGAAGCAATAGCTTAGGGTATTGGAGGTATGGGTGGTAAAGATGTTGTAGGTGTAGGTGTAAGTCAGGTTGGGCGTCTAGGTAGGTTAGAGGTTTGTGAGAAAGGAATGGGTTGTTGTGTTTTTGATTTATTGGTGGGTGGAGGTTGTTTGACCATGTTGGGAAGATGAGGTCCTAAGATAGACAGGACAAGTGTAGGTGTGATTGGTGTGGTCGGGGTATGAGTTCTATGGGTTTAGTGCTTCTATTTGGGTGTCAGAGTAGATGTGGTGTTGAATTTGGATGATGTAGCTAAATTCAGTTTAATAGGTGGATGAGTAAGGCTAGTGGTCTGGGTGACACCTAAAGTGGTAATAGGTTTAGTTGAGGAAAATGTTGTATGCGTGGATTTGGGTTTAGATGTAGGTTGGGTTATGGGTAAAGGTGTGGTTTGAGCTATAACAGGTGTCATTAAAGGGGTTGCAATAGAGGTGGTTATGTTTGGTTCGATTGGTCAAAATATTTTTGGGTAGATAGTGGAGGTATCAGCAAGGGATCTCTGCATCTGTGTTGAGATGGGAAGTAAAATGTGCCCCCATAGTAGAGCCCTATCCATGTAATCTAAGTGATTAGCCAAACATGAGAACAGCATGTCTGTAGGTGAAGTTGGTGAGGACCTAATGGCAATTCCCATAAAATGTGTCTTAGATATGGGGAATTGGCTAGCTTCATCTTCCGTGGGTAAGAGAGCTGAAAGTATGTCTATAGGATTTTGGGTAGCTGATGGAGAATTCTTTCCAAGAGGAAAAGGTATCTCAATTGGGTCTATAATGGGTGGAGGAGATGATGGGAGCTCCTTTATAAGTGGAGGAACGGATAGGTTCTCCTTTTTGGGTGGAGGAGGTAATGGGTTCTCCTCTATGGGTGGAGGAGGTAATGGGTGATCCTTTATGGGTGGAGGAGGTAATGGGTGCTCCTCTATGGGTGGCAAAGGTACTATGGGTAAAGGTTCTCTAAGTGGTGAAGCCAGGGGTGAGATGGTCTCAATGTTAGCGGAAGACTCCTCTGTAGCTGATGAAGGAGATGAAAGGTGTTCCTCTATTGGTGAAGGAATAGGGGAGGTTGGTTCTAACGCAAAAGGAGGATTTCGGGCTAGGATATCCTCTATGGAAGGAATATGGGGTGATTAGGAGGTGACATGTATGTCATTAAAGATAGCGTGAACCTTGTGGGTATGGGCATCATGAGTTGAGGTCTCACCAGTTTGATCAAACAAAGGGGCATGGTTGGGAAATGGTTTCTTGAAGATGTGTAGGTTTTGGTTGGCATGTGCATTAGGATTATCCCCAGTTAACTAGCCTTTCTCAAGCATTTCTTGGACAATATTTTTGAAAGTGATGTAGTTACCATCACTATGACCCTTTACTCGATGATAATTATAGAAATCATATTATTTATACCATACAGGCATGGGGGGAGCAGGGTCAAAACTAGTGTGTGGTTTTATGGGTGGAAGAGTGATGGCTCCAGCTTTGATAAGATTTTCAAAGATAAAAGAGTAAGGTTCCCCAATTGGGGTATATTTCTGCTACTCTCATCTGAATTGAAAAGTCTACACAGGTGAGAGATTAGATGAAGGGGTAGCCTGATTTGACGGATGTAATTGGCCGGCCTTGAGTACCACTGCGTTAGCAGTGCCCTTAGCTTTTGAATAATTGGTTTGTGGTTTGGAAGAAGAAGAGGTATCATTTGACTTGAATTCTGAATTCTTATTACATAATTGGATTTTCTTCTCTTTGATGGCCCGAATCTCTAACTTTCTTGCCATAGTGAATGCTTCATCAAATGTTTGGAAGGTTTGGACCTGCAAGGTCAGTGAGATATGTCTAGCACAAGCCCATGTGAAGAGCTCGATGAGTTCTATTTGTGGTAGTTGGTTGATCAGGCTACGCCAGTGAGCGATAAAATTTGTGATAGATTCATCCTCATACTGACGTGTGGAGTATAGATCGGTCATGGTAACCTTCTTAACGATATTGATAGAGAAATGATCCAAGAAGGCTTGGGCTACCTGATTGAATGAGAATATGGAGTGTCTAGGTAACCCACTATACCAATCTAATGTAGGTCTAGTGAGGGACATGGGAAAGGTTCTCAAGAGCAAAGCATCATCATGAGTGATCAGATAACACCCCTATTTGAATGATCACAAATGCTGCTATGGATCTTCTTTACTATTGAAATGATTGAATTTAGGCATTTCCCAATGCACGGGGTATGAGCGGATAGGAAGGGATGGGTGAATGGGCTCATTGAAAATATATTTGTAGGTGAGAATGTTGTGGCAGCCGAAAACTGATGCCTCTAATGTCTACATCTTGTCCAACATCAATTTAATTAGGTCATTGGTGGGTTGTGATGATTGGGTGCCTCCTATAGCATGAGAAGGTTGGTTTTAGGAATACAACAGGGGTGGCACTCTAGTGTATGGGGCTTCCATGTAGGTTGGTTGAGAAGAAGGATGTGAAACAGGGGTTACATACCCAGAATGAATAATGGATGAAATGGGAGATTATTGGTAGTATGTATATGTGGGTGGAAGGTTCATGGTAACCCTAGTGGCAATAGAAGCTAATGATTGTGGAATGGAAAGGATGACATTCTGAAATGGGATAGAGGTCACTGACACTGGAGGTGGTAATGTAGCTACGAGTATGTGTGAGACATTAGGTGAGGTTGTGTTTGGGGTAGTTTTCATGGGTATGGTAGATGTAGTGGGTGCCACGGAGATAGCAGACACGGCAATTATAATGGGTATAGGACCTAGCTACGAAATGACTGGGGGTAAGGTAGATGAGGGTAGCACAGAGCTAGATGGGGTTGATGTGGGAGTGGGAGTGAGATTCAGGGGCGTAAATATGGGCATGTCATATATCAACTTACCTAAGGCATCTTGAGTGGACGAGTGGGAAAGGTAAAATTGTAAGGCGACACAGTTTTGGTCAAGGAGTCATGCAAAATCCTCATCTCCAGTAGTGATAGTAATAAGCTAGATGGGATCCATGGATGGTGATAAAATTGAAGGTAGTGAAGGACTAGGTGGGACTGGTTAACAACTGGCATGAAATACGAGTGTACTTTCTTGTCTTCAGGTCAACAACATGTGAACCAGTACTGATTAGGTAGGGCTCTTCTCTGTAAATGACATAGAGAACAGTATGAACAGGGGAATCTAGCAGAAAAAAGTGGATTAGGTACCAAATGGTTGTTAGAATGTGAAAAAGGCTAACTGATGTCAGTTAGGGAAAACTGATGCCAGTCTAGGGTAACCGGTGCCTGTCACTGTAGAAAATTGACAGTGAGTGAAAAACAAGGCAGAAGGTGAAATCTGACAGATGTGCCAAATATGATGATGTTTACAACATCAATGGGTATGATGGTAGTGACAGGGACTGTGAAAAGTGGATGAAAATGAATAAAATTTCCTTTTGAGTAGGTTAGCAAAAGGACCTGGAACCGACGTCGGTTGGGTATAACCGATAGTGGTCAGAGGTAACCAACAAAGGTTACTATTAAATTGAAACGGTGATGAAAGAAAAGTGGTTGTGAATTAAAATATGGTGTGGAATCAGACCCAAAATTCTGAGAATGATGGTGATATGGCCCAAGCACACTCAGGTGAAGCTGGAATACACCAGCTGTGATGAGGAGCATCCAAGGATGAACAAAAAAATGAAGAACGTGATCTCTTACCTCAAAACACAATCCAAGCAGAAATACTAAGAAAAATGCAATCTTAGGAGTACCCTTTCTATTATGTTTGTTTAGCTTATGTTATTTAGGGATTAACACATGAATTTTGAAATAGAGTTTTTTTGGTGAGGATGGCTTCCTACAAAGAAGGAGATCTAAAAGGTGAGGTTTCAGGTATTTTATGGTGGGGGTAGGCTTCGCTCTGAAGTATGATTCGAAAGAGCAGCGAGTTGGGTGCCCACTGTACCATGATCATGTGATCACCTACAGCTTCTTCCAGGTAGGATTTTGTTTAAGAATGTATGTATTTTGAATTTTTGTGAGGTTTGGTAAGACTCGGAGAAAGAGAAAAGGAAAGAAGTGGTTTTCTACTATATGTTTCTCAACCATCAACTAGGCATGACTTCCAGTGTATAGGTTTCCCTCAATTAATGTGAGCTAATGCAATAAATCAAAATGGAATGCACTTATTTTTAAGCCCAAATCGAGATGTGAAATTAGATGACACAATAATATGAAGAGGAAGAGGGATGATCTTTCACTACAATGCAGAAAACATGAAGAAATGGTTCTTTTTAATTACACCAAAAGAAAAGTTTCCTTGAGATAAAATAGAAAGAAGAGGTGGGTTACCAAGGAAGAATATTAGTGTGTATGATTTTCAGAAGGGAAATAAACACACAACTTTTCCTAGGAATGAATGAAATGCAAGGAACCCCGGATGGGTCCCACCGAGCATGCCAAAATGTTTCACCTAATTTCCAAATTGTTTCTTTGAAGTGTTGACGAAACAGATAGGGTAACGGGTGTAGGAGGAATACCTATTCAAATGCTGGTTGATGGGTTTTTGCATGCATATGACTTCCGAATCCACAGCTGGTTGTAAGAGCTTCCTTTTGGCTAGGAGGAACTATCTGTAATAAAAGCAAGACCACCAAAAGAAATTAAACAATATGTGCAATGAATTGCCTAGCGTATGCTAGATCCGGGAAGTGTGATACTTCCTAGATGGTTTTCATTCCACTTTTTTAAATAAGTTAATGTTGTAAACAAATTTAATCCTATTTTCGTTCGAAATGATTTAGGTATCTCACTTAAAACACAATAAGAAATAGATCTAATCTAACAGGCTAAGCTATAATAGAATCCAAAGGTCAAATGATTGGTTCAGGGTTCTGAAGGTTTGACAGAGGTCTTGAGTAGATCACAAGTAGATGAGGGTGAGATAAAATTTTGTGGGTAGGTCTCTGTTCTGGGCTATATGGGCAAATACAGACACCAATGTTGGTTAAGGGTAACTGACGGTGATCAAGTGTAACCGGTGTCAATTACTGTGGAAATTTGGAAATGCCACAGAACAAGCTTTGGATCTCCTTTTGTGATTACACAAAGGAATTTGGTTGGTCAGGATGAGGTATTGGGTGACTGGGGTAGGATTTGGTGAGGTTTTAATGGGTATATGGAGGTGGAAATGTTGGAGAAGGTCAATAGGTGGCTAAGTAAACAATAGATGATAAAATGATGATGAAATGAAATAAACCAAAAAAGTATGATGTTATATTTACTTGGATTCCAGTCCTAAATTCCTGTGAGTGAGGGATGGAGGTGCTGATGAGGGATTTTGAAGGCTGCAAGTGATCAGCAACTGAAGCAAAGCTTTTGCATGGGCCTCTTTGCTTGGTTAGATCAGATCATGGCTGGGATGGCTGTGTAGGAAAAGATGCTTAATCTCCTTCCTTGCATGTGTATTCTCGCTAGAATTCACTCTCTAAAGATGTGTTATCTCTCTGAGATGTGTTTTTTCTTGCCAACCTTCTGCTTTTTGCTTCCAACATTAAGAATAAGGTTTTTTGGGGTTAAAAGGTTAACCGACAGTGGTTCTAGCTTAATCGGCGATGGTTAGGGGTAACCGGCGTCGATCAAGGTGGGATTTCCTAGGTTTACTAAACTAGGGAGATCCTCTTGATTTCCTTGGATTTCGTTGAGCATGCAGGAATGTGGTTAGAGGGAATGTAGGCATTGTTTTTTAGGGTTTGGTTAAGTCTTAGTTAGTTATGGCAACTTACTAAGAATGGGTCTTAGGTTGAGTTGGCTTGGTGAGGTGTCTAACTAAACTATATGTGTGGATATTATTTAAAATAAGATATTTAAATAATAGATATAGTGAGGATAATGAATTAATTTAATTAAATTAATATTAGTGGGGTAAAGGGGGCCATGGTTAGGTGAATGTGATGAAGGGTGTTTATTCGTCGAGGGATGAAAGGGGAGTGTTACCTAATTTTAGTGTCTACATATACATGAGATACTTGGTAGATTAGTATATGGAATGATATTGATGATATTAGTTTCGGGGGGTATATTTGTGATCATGTGCAATCCCTCTTGCCCCGTTGATGATACGATATATGATGATTATCTTATCATACATGTTTGATGTAAAACTTATCATTTTTGTATATATGATGTATTAGATGATGTTATATGTGATGAATGATAGATGATAGTTATGATAACAAATAATGTGCATGGAACAAATATATAAGAAAAAGTTAACAAAACTAAACAAATATACACACACAAAACAACACAACAATACACAACAAAAAATGAACTCAAGAAAATCTTAACAACACATTAAATTCATATTAAATATAAGTAAAATGAATCCTAATAGATGCATACAAAAAATGACAAAAACATACCAATATTTACAAGTATGAAAGCTTTAAAAAATTAACTCAATGCAACACATAATTAAATCAACTAAGATTCAATATAAGGTAAGAAAATAAATCACACTTTAAATCATACAACGTGAAAATATATTAGAGCCAAAACTATACAAATAGGCAATGAAAACTAACCACACTAATCTATTTTCGTGGGACAATTTTGATATATTTTATAATGTTTTGGTGTTATCTTAAAACATAAGTTTTCAAGTCTATTGTTCACATTGTTTTTGGGGTTTCCTTAAGACAATGTTATGAATTTTACATAGCTTCATCCCTAAAAGGGGGTATTTCAAATGTTTATATTTTTGGTATATCCTTTTTGAATGTTTTTTATATTTTCTAAGGTCATGTTTAGAAGTAATGTACAGTGACAAAGAAGCGTGGATGCCCCCAACATGATGCAAGAATATATAAAAGGTAGAATGCCATGCATGTATTGTTAATTAATTGAAAAAAGAAGGTTCCCCCAACATTATATGGGAACATACAAAGGTAATTCCTTCACATATATATACAAATAAAAGATCAAGATCGCGGCTTTTTAAAATAGATCCGGTAGGGCTCCTAGACCTAACAAGGGAAACCAATCCTAGATAGAAGTGAGAGTTACCCATCCAGATGTGAGAGTAGCTTGTGAAAAAAGAATATTCCTTAAGTTCCGGAAACTGGTTTTCACCCAAGGACCTGCCCATTATGCCACAATTGTGTGGTTTTCACATGTGGACGACCTGTTTTCTTTTTATTGTTTTCTTGATTTTTTTATTTTTTTTCTTGTTTTTTCTTTTCTTTTCTACTTTTTAGGTATTTTCTGACATCTACACCACGCTTAAGCATATAACTGCTTGAGTTACATGGTTTTCATGGGTTTTGGAAGCTCTTCTCCGTCTAAATAGGCCAACTTATAAGCTCTTGATCCATACTTAGCAATGACCACACAAGGTCCTAACCAACTAGCCTCAAATTTTCCTTTCTTTTCTATGTCCTTAAGAGTATTTCTCTAGTTCTCTTTTAGAAAAATATCCCCTACATCAAATTCAAGATGAATGATCTATTTGTTATATCCTCTTGATTCTTGTTTATGATAAACCTGCATGTGATTGAGCACTCTCATATGCTTCTCATCCAACAGCTCTAGCTCTACCAGCCGAGAAACTCTATAGTCTTCATCTTTATCAAGATAGTCTTAGAGAGATATTATCAGGAAGGGAAGCTCCACTTCCAAGGGTATGATGACTTTAGTGCCATAGACTAAGGAATATGGGGTCACACTAGTAGGAGTGTGGATGGAGGTTCGATAGGCCCAGAGGGCAGGATGTATTTGTAAGTGCCAATTACAGCCAGTATTACTAACCATTTTCTCCTTGATTTGTACAAGAGTTTTATTGGTGGCTTCAGCTTTTCCATTACCTTGAGGGTAATAAGGGGTGGACCATTTGAGTTGGATCTAAAAGAGTTGACATAACGATTTGAATATTTTGTTTTTGAAATTCTTACCATTATCTGTGACAATGGTGGAAGGGATGCCATAATGGCAAATGAGGTGATTCATGATGAATTTGGAAATACTATATAAGTGAGAGGCACAACCTCTACCCATTTAGTAGAATACTCATTGGTAGTGATAATTTGGGTATTTTCATCTGATGAAGTAGGATATAGCTTCCCTATGAGATCCAATCCCCATTTAAAAAATGGCCAGGGTGTCCCGATGGGCTATAAAACCTATGCTAGTGCATGTATCAAGTTGTCATATTTTTCACATAGTTCATACTTCTTGATGAAGTTACAATAGTATACTTCCATGGTAGGCCAATAATAACCCACTCTCAAGAGTTTCTTAGCTAGAACCATGCCACTAGTGTGTGCTCCACAAATGCCACCATGCACTTCTTTAATAGAGTGGACTAACTCAGTAACATCCAAATAGTGTAGAAGATTCCTAACATAGCCACGAAAATAGAGGGTGCCTCCTAGGAGGGTGTAACTGGTTTTATGGTGGATAAGGGATTTCTTCTCGATATGGGTAATGTTTGGGGGAAACATTCCATCTTGTAGGTAGTTGAAAACGGTATTATACTAGGGGATAAAGGACTAACAACTTCACATGCCATAAAATACCCTAGCATGTCATATGCGGGAACTCGTAAATGCTCTACAAATAATGGAATTTTATTCACTTGAGGTGAAATGCATAAGAGAAATCCAATTATAGCTATAGCATCTGCTAATTTGTTGTGTGATCTTGGTCATTCATCAAAAATAATCTACACAAAATACTCCTTCAAGGTCTTGACCATATGGAATGAGCTTTTCATCTTTGACCTTATACTCATTAACTTGTTTAATGATTAGTTGGGATTCACCAATAACTCATAGCTTTTAGATATTCCAAGTGATAGCTAACTTAAGGCTGGTAATAAGCACCTCATATTCTAAATTGTTATTAGTACATGGGAAACCCAAACAGAAGGCTTGTGGAATAACTTCTCCTGTGGGAGTGATGAGTACCACTCTAGCTCTTGATCCATGAAAAGTGAATGATCCATCAAAGTGGAATTTCCAAACAATGGACTCTTCAATATAAATCATAAATGAATCTAGTAGATCCAGACATAATTGTTCCATTCCAGGTAGGGGGAGCTTCTGGAAATTGATCCGCCAATACTTGTCCTTTCAAATATTTTAAAGATTTTTTGTTAACGAACTCAATATAAAATTCACTAAGTAGAATGATCCAATTAGCCATTCATCCCATAAGGGTAGGTTTTGGATAAGAGGTACTTGAGAGGGTCAACCTTGGATATTAATTTGATTTTATTGTTAAGGAGATAATGACACAGTTTCTAAAAGGTAAAGACTACTACCAAGCAGGCCTTTTCAATCTGTGGATAGTTCAATTTGTAGGAAATCAAGGGGCTAATGTAATATACCACCTTTTCTCAATGTTCAAGGTCATATTGGGCACGTAGTGCACCATTAGCAAACTGGGTGGCTAAAATATACAGAAGGAGGGGTTTACCTAGGGTACGTGGTATAAGGACAGGTGGGTTGATGAGATATTGTTTAAGTAACTAAAATGCCTTTTAACAATCTGGTCCCCAATTGAAGGTTACATCCTTCTTTAATAAATTTGTAAATGGATGGCACTCATCCACGAGCTATGAGATAAAACAATGGATTTCCTGAATCTTTCCCTGTAAAATTCGTAGTTGTTTGAGAATCGTAGGTGGAGGCATATTTTTTATAGTTACAACCTTTGTTGGATCCACCTTTATCCCTCTTTATGAGATGATAAAACCCAAGAGATTTATTGATAGGATGCCAAAGACACTTTCTAGGATTCAAATAGACCTTATAATCTCATAAACACTAGAAGATACGTCTCAACTCTTTATGGTGCTCTCCTCTAGTTTTGGATTTTAGTAAGATATCATCAACATAATATTCCATGATGTCATGGAAGATGACTATCATTGCACGTTGATAGGTAGCCCCGACATTCTTGAGTCCAAAAGGCATGACCTTATAACAAAATTTCCCCCATGGGGTGTCAAAATTTTTCTTATGTTGATCTTCTTCTATTATCCTGATGTGGTTACAACCTGAAAATCCATCCATTAAGGATAAAATTTCATAACCAGCAGTTGAGTCGACGATCATGTCGATGTTGGGTAAAGGGAAGTCATCTTTGGGACATGCTTTGTTGATGTCATGAAAGTCAGTGCATATTATGATACCAACCATATTCTTTTGAACTGGGACTATATTGGATATCCAATCTGAATAGTCGATGCACTTGATAAAGTCTACTACTAGTAAATTTTCTAGATCTTTGTTAACAAGCAGTGCAACTGTTAGAAATTTAACTTACCCTGAAAGATAAGTCAAACGAGGTTGGACAGAATTTTTTTTTAAGATATCCCCTGAACAATGAATTTCCAAGTCTTAGAGTCTAATAGTTAAATTTTGAGATTTTCAGAGTTTTCATTTTGAAAGCATTTTCAGAGTTTGAAAGTCTGAAATTCTGAAATTTTCGGGTTTTCAGAATTCAGAGCTTTCATTCGAACATTTGGTGTTTTGGTTTCAGTTTTTCCGAATTCTGAAATTTTTCAAATTTTCAGACTTTCAGGTTTCGGAACTTTTCATCACCAATTCACATTTTGTTTCCAATTTCCCTCGAAGTCCAAAATCCCAAATTTCTGAATTTTTGAACTTTCATGTTTTTCAGGTTTCAGAACTTCGAAGTTTTCTTGAGCATTTATTTCTTCACCAACCCCGTACGGATCTGATTTTTTCCATAAATGCAAGGTTTTTCTATTTAAACTCAATTTTTTATAGACATTTTCACCTGAGCAGAATCTCTTTGACATCCATTTTTTCTTGTCTTTTTTGAAGGTCCTTTTTTGTATTTAAATTTTTTATTTCTTTTTGGTTTTAGATTTTCTTTTTTTTCTCGTCTCATTTTCTTTCCTTTTTGTTTCTTCGGTGTTTTTGAATAATGGACTTCCTACTCACCATGTTCTCATTTTTTAGTTATCTCCAGTTTCTCAGGTTATTCACAAAATCATCTCGAGGTAGATCTCAAGTTTTCACAGAATTACTAGTTGTCTTTTTCAGAGAAAAACTCACTTCAGAGGGATTAAAACTTTAGGAAAATCACTTCAGGAAATCACAACAAGATTTTAGGAGACTTCAGAGATTTCCATTTTGGAGGGAGAAAATCACTTCGGAGAAGTAGCCATTTCGGAGAAAGTGATTTTCAGAAAATTTCGGAGAAAAGCATTCGGAGAAAGGAGTTTCAGGGAAAATCATTTCAGAGATTTCCATTTCGGAGAAAATGTTTTCGAGAGAAATTCTCTTCAAATTTTTGGGGAAACATTTCAGGGGAAAAATTTCGGGAAACTCATTTCGGAAAACCTTCTTTTGGAGGTTTTCATTTCAGAATTTTGCACACTCTCATTTCAACATTTCTTTCAGTGTTTTTTCTTTTCGGAATTTCAGAACTTGGCATTTCAGACTTTCAAAGATCCTAATTTTAGATATTTCTTTCATAGATTTTCATCCTACAGAATTTCAGAATTTTTCTTCTTCGGCTTCTGAAATCCAGAACTTCATGTCTACTTCTACTTCAAAAGAGAAAGAGAAGATGAAATATTCATTCCTTGGAGTTTCTCCTCAGTCTTGCCTATCCTCTAACCTAGGTAACATAGGGGATACTGACTTAGGTCAGATTGACTTCCCAGATTTCTGGAGCAAAGTGAAGGCTCCTAACAAAAATCCATGGATGCAGGCAATTTATGACAGTGGGCTTGTCCTTGCGGCTGGTTTTCCTAATTCAATGCATTGTCCTGAGTTTGTTCTAGTTGCAGCTACCCACTTTGATGCAGATTCTATGTCAGTTAAGGATGATGATGACAAGGTGGTCATTCACCTAGATCCTTTTTTCTTTGAAGATCTTCTCAGGCTACTTGACATTCCAAACTATGCCACTATTTCACTGAAAGTGTAGTAGAACATTGGAACAAGGATGTTGATTCATGTACCAAGATTGTCATGAAAAGCTACTTGGCCAAGAGCATGGCCAAGTTGCCAAAAACCTTGTACAGGGAAGACTTCATCCAGGAAGTCAATGACATAATCATACTGCTGAGCCGAGTCTCAGGCCTCCCAGCTGCCAAGGAATTCCAAGAGTGGATGTTTTTATACATTGCCACTATCAAGAAGAACAAGGAGTTTATCAGGTGGGGAGAGCATATCAGTAGCTCCATCTGCTATTAGCTGGGCAGAGTGTCAACCACAAACTCATTTTACATGACATCATTCCTGGTCTATGCTGCCACTGCCATGGGAGATTTTCCCAGACTAAATACCAAGGGGGTTCGTCAGCACATCCCAGATTTATGATTTCTATCCCCAACTCACTCTGAGTGAGGGGTGAAAGCACTTTCGAAGGGTCAATGATGCTTTCTTCATAATCATCCACTACCACTTTGACAAAGAGTTGTACAATCAGAGAATTTCCGATGAGGCCTTCAAAGAAGTACGGGAATGGGGAGCTATCTATCTCCAATTTCCCACTTTCACCTACATTCAAATTCTAGGTTTCATTGGTTCCCTAGAAAATTACCAAGGTGTCCTATGGACAAATGGGTTCTACTGGAGCTGGTTCGGCAACTGTTGGATTACCATCAGATCCAAAACAAGTGCACCACAAGGTAGGAGTGCATTTTCTGGTTTTGATTGGCAGGTATACTTGTCTAAACATTCACAAAGCCAAGAATGTCGACATGCAGAGATGGCCAAGGTAACCCTGCGGACTTTTCATCCAAGAACCAACTTTGACTACTTGGGAAAGTTTGGTGAGACAGGATGTTCAACTTCCCATACATCTCAACTAGAAGACATCTGGATTCATTTTCGGGATGAGTATATCATCCGACAAAGAGATTATGAAAGATTGGATGTAGATGAAATTCACCAGTATGGGATAGCTGAGATCCTCGGTAGATTTGCAAGATGATGGTGAAGTATTGGACAAATTATATAAGACCGAAGGTATTCCAATCAACCACTTCCATGGATTGATTGGTATCAAGAAGAATGCTCTAATACAAAAGATAGAGCAGGTCCCATTCTTCAAAGGACCTACAGGTGGTTGGCTACTTTTGGAATCAAACCCAAAGGGTTGAACAGGTTATAAGTACAGTAGCCCCACCAGTCTTAAACCCAATAGTACCCACAAAGGGAAAGCGGTCGACTTAGAAGACCCCCATAGTACCAAGAAAATTTTCATTTGTTGTTGGAAGTTCATCTCTTCCTCAAACTCCTGTTTCTCAAGAAATACCTATAGCCAAGACTGGGGTGGATGTAATTGTGGTCAGCAATTCTCTCTTATTGTTCACAAGGTTCATCACTTCCTTCTTCTCTTCCATCATCCCTTCCTCCATTAGTTCCTCCCACTTTTGCTAGCATTTCATCTTTCCCATCTCCTTCTATGGCCCAAGTATTCTCATCCCTTCCAACTCTCTCAGTTGGAGAGAATATTGGATCACCTTTCCCTCCTCCATTTCCTTTGTCACTTCCTTTTCCTGCCATTCCTTCTTCTAATACTGTTGTATCAATTCCCACTGTTGTGTTAACATCCACCCCATCCATCATTACCACCTCTATCCAGAATGCCCATGAATGTTCCCAGTACCCTTGCCTTAACTCAGACCTTAAGTGTCACACCTACCACTCCATCTTCTTCATTATTAGCTATTCCAGAGTGGTTATTCAGGAAAACCCCCAAGTAGAAAAAGAAGGTGCCTCTAGGAGATGTCATGGATCTCAGCATCTTGGAGCAAACACCCAAAATACAGGCCAAAAGACCAAGGACCATGTCAAATCTGACAGTAAATTCATCCAGAGAATGGGTGATAGAGGTCGCTACTCCTGCTGAGGGAAAAACCAAGGAAACAATCACGGCTGCAGATTATCAGATTTCCATATTTTCATTGGGAAAGGCCACTCATGAGGGGGCCAAACAGGATGTTCACACTACTCTGGGGGCCCTGATGGTGAAATATGACAAGGATAAAGCTACGAAAGATGAGCTAAAGGCTAAGGTTGAATAGCTCACCTCTTTGTTACGGAGAGTTACACAACCCATTTCATCTACTGAGTCCTCATCTACTACGGCCTTAGCAGTTTCAGCTTCTATTGATGACTTCTCTTATCACAAGCTTGAGAAACTTGGCCAGAAAGGGAGATCAGTAAATGGGTGGATCGAATGAATACTGCAGGAAGCAAATCCTTTGATCAAGGAAGCTGTGGAAATCTATAATGATTTGCAGGAGGTAAAGATAACTATTCAGAAGATGGATGAGGCTTTCTCTGAGGAAAGCAACAATCTGAATCTGAATCTAGCAACATGGGAAGAGGTTAGGGTAGTGGATTCCAACTTGCTTCTTCAGGAAGGGGTGATTGATGATGCTTCAAAGTTGTTTGAATATCAAAAGGCTATGGAGTTTAGGTGCCAGGTGTTACAAGACTTGATTAAAAAATTGGATGACAAGTGATTAGAAATCACAGACGCCTTGAATGACATATCAGAAGAATTTGATATTGCTCATTGTAAATTCTTCAATGAGAATATTGATGCCCTCCTTGAAGAACAGATTCAGGAAAACTTCAAAGACTTGGTGAAGAGGGATGATGATGTCACAAGAACTTTTAATTCTGATTCCATTAATCGAATGGTCTTGTGCCAGAACTTCATAGGAAGGATGTCCAAGGTCATGTTCAAACTGAAGAGAATACCAGCCTGAATTACCAGAGAGATCGAGACAAGCAGATGTAGTAAGTCACTACGCATGTGGACCTGAAGATGAAGAAATCTAGGGAATAATCAAACATTTTTTTGAATACAATCAAAGACTGGCTGTATGGAAGGAAAGTTCAGTAGGAGCTCGAAAAAGGTGAACAAGTTGTAGAGCCAAATCAGGGTTGAACAGCCATGGAAGGACAAATTCAAGCTCCAGATCGGTCAGAGTTGCAGGGTTGACTCGGTCAAACCCTTGCAACAGTTTTTCTATTTTCATGGGAGCTTGTTCCCTTAATTTAATGACATTTCTATTTTTAGTAAAATGTTAGTTAAGGGCCCAGCTGTAATGGCTCAGCCTAAGGAACTTATAAATAGATGAATGCTTAGAGTTCATAGATATACATTTTTGAGATTTTGGTGATTTTACTCTTCAAGCTTGGAAGAGTATTTTCATATATTTGTGAAGTCCCTTTTAATTTTATTGAGAATTACACTCTGCCATTTGAAAGTCTGAATTATTGTGTGAAATAATTATTTATTACATGCTTTGTGAATGTGATTCCTTAGTATGTTTGAGTAACTTGCCTTTACTTCAGATTATTTATTGTATGCCAAGATTAAGTGATGTGGTTATTTTCTCTTCAGATGTGATTGTACTTTTCCTACTATTGATTAGAAGTTACATTATCTTTATTTTGTGTAAAGTGGGTGTTTAAGATGTGCTTGTGTTAATTTTTCCAATAAATTTATCTGTGTATCTAAACCAAATCATGTTCTTTCTCTTTTGTATAAGTTTAACAAAGGAACGTGTGTTTCTAGTTTGTGGTACTCGTACCCTTTTTAGTTACAATAGGTGAAAGTGATTTAGGATGCTAGCATCTCACTCACATAACCCTTCCAAAAGTTGAACATCCCTACTCTTTGGTGCATCACCACTTCTAGTTTAGGATTTATTTCTTTGCAATTTCTCCTTAATCCCAGGAAGAGTCAGAGCACCTAGTTTAAACAAAGGAAGTCAGCCTTCTCCGGAGGTTCATCTCTAGTCTAAGTCCCACAGCTTGAGAGATGATCCCATGTGTCACTATCACACCGAATGTCATGATTCATTTTCAGGCCATTCGGAGGGTGCAGTGATTTTGTGACAACAGTTTTTGGCATGCCCGGTGGGACCAAGTTGGTACTTCTCTTCTCATTTTTATCAATCTAAGTACCTGGTGACTCCATATCTCTGGATTTCAAAGTTCAGTATATCAACTTATGCAAAGGATTCATACAAGAGCTTCTCCAAGGTAGGGAAATTATCAGTATACAGAGCTTTCATTATCCCCTCCAAGAAGAAGAGGCAGAAGTCCTTCAGTCGCTGCACCTATGGATTTTCCTCGTAGGGGGCATTCAACTCCACCTGATGGATGTTTTCCTCTACCAAGGCATAATCCATGTAGATTCACAATGGTGGAAAATACTTGTCCTCCTTTTAATGCTAGCAGCCCCTTGCAGTTGGCACGCAGAGAGACGCTATACCAGCAGCCGCCCTTAAAAGTTTTCCATTTTTTAATGGTGAAACTAATATTTCCCCTTGGGAACACATACTAGACGTAGCAAGCATTTACACAGTTCACAGTATCACAGAAGATAACATAGTAGTTTGACTTCTTGCTACTTATTTTAAAGGAAGGGCACTTCAATGGTTTAGGAGCTTAAACACTGGTTCGATTACTACATGGAATGAGTTGGGCACCAAGCTTTGTAAGCAGTTCAAAGACAAAAGTGATCATTTATCCCTTGTGGAACAATTCCATACCATCAAAAGATCTCCTCAAGAATATATGAGTGATTTCAATCTTCACTTCGACAAAACTTGGAAATGGATCCCGGCTCTTGTACGTCCATCTCCACAAAGTGCTTTCCTATATTATTTGTGAGAATTGAATAGTGATATTACCATCCTGATTCAATCAATGGGAGGAAATATTGTTCCTGACATCTATGAAATTGCTGTCACAGCTGAGAATTACCTAATTCAAGTAGGTAAAATTTCCCCTCGGCCTCCTATGCCTATGTTTGCAGAACTCGCAGGCCAACAACTAGCTCTTGCGCCAATTCCAGACAGCTTTGAATTCAGCAACCACACCTATGTCCAACCCTGCTAATGACCTAGCTGAGGTGAAGTCACTATTGCAAAATTTTAGGAATGAACTTGTGGAAATGAAGAGGTAGCAGTCCCAATATACTCACCCCTTCCAACCTCAATATCAAATGAATCATTCTCCCTTTCAAGGAAATAGTCAGTCACAGAACCAAACCATAAGCCAAGCTACCAATATTAAACCTTTGAATTCCTGAAATCCTTCTACTACCAGTTCTTCTAGAGCCATAGTTCCCGTTCAAAACAATCTCATCCAAGATTATGAATGGTGTTATCCTTGTTCCCAACCCCACAATCAGAATCTCTACCCAAATGGATTTTTGAGTCAGGCTCTCATGGTCCAAAGTATATCCAGCCCATCAGAATCAGTAGTTGAGACAGCAACCCCAAGATAATCAGACTCCACTCACTGAAGAAACCACATTAGTAAATTGGCAATCTGATGATTTTTGTGGACTAAGTGTCGATGCCTCCTCAATGGCTTCAAATACGCATTCCAAAAAGAGGGCAATAGAACCACAAATTTCTAAAGCTGACCAAGCATCTGCTTCACATCCTCAAACACAACCAGTGATAGATAAAGATGCAGGGAGGAAATCACCGGAAGTATCCACAAGCCAATCTCCAAAGAGTAATGGACCTGTAGTTATGATGGTGCCGAATAGACATTTTCCAAGAGAAGATACTAATGCCCAGAAGAGCATCAGCAAGGTAGGGGCAATACCGTTCAGTATCGTAGAGCAGATGAAAAAGACTAATTTGAGCGTTACCATGTGGGATGCACTTTCGATACCATCTCAGTAGAATTTTCTACGAAGAAGCTTTGAATAGTTTTGGCACTACTGATAAACCATCGAGTCATGGGGCATCCATATCAACCAGTCTATGTCAACCAGAGACAAAAGGAATTCCCAGAGAAAATAAGCCATTGCCATTTTACATCTCTCTAATCATTAGAAATCATTTGGTTCATAATTACATGATCGATTCTGGGGCCAGTAGTTCTGTCATGCCTAAGCAGATTGTAGACGTATTGGGATTTCATATACCCCAATTTCAAAAGGAGTAGTTCAGTTGGATGGCATGGCAGTCAAGACTGTTGGGATCATTAAAGGGCTACAACTCACCATCCACGCATGTCCCAGTTTTTCATTCACACAGGACATATCGGTCATCGATCTCCCTCCTCTCTTTGCCATTTGCTTATCATGAGACTTCACCGCCAAAATGGGTGGTTATTTATCAGCAGACTGGTCACACATGATTTTGAGAACTCGGTACGGGACGAAGGTGACTATAAGAGCTGAACCCATTTTCCACAACCATGTGGAACCATACACAGTCAAGCCCGTAAATGGAAATTATGCCATTGGTGAACCTGAAGAGGAAGGTGTAGACCACAAACCTAACTACTCTCATAGAGGAGGTTCCTGACACAGTCCTTGATGAAGTAAGTACAGATCACCAATATGACCCGTATGATGACTTGCTGGCAAATGAAGAGTCTGGTCTGCTATTTTTAGAAGAGACTAGATTGGGAACATACTATGTACATGAGGAAGGTGTGATTGTTCCACAATTGGTCAAAGCACCCAATGATTCTGAGGGACTATGGAAACTTTTCTTTGATGGCTCAAGGAGAAAAAATGGATCCGGTGCAGGAGTTATGTTGATCTCTCCAAAAGGAGATAAATATTTCTCGTCCTTCCGATTGCAGTTTAGTTACACCAACAATGTTGCTGAGTACGAAGCCCTAGTGCAAGGGATCCAGCTGGCTCAAAAGAGGGGAATCAAGGCTCTGACTGTGTTTGGAGATAGTGAATTGGTTTTTCATCAAGTAACAGTGTACAACACATCCAAGAAAGATCTTCTAAGGTCATACAAAAATCGAGTTTGGGATCTAATTGAAGATTTTGAGGCTTTTGGAATTCATGCAATTCCTAGAAGTCAGAATCAAGACGCTGATAGGCTAGCCATGGTGGGCTCACAATATGACATACCTATTGATATCATGGAGGAAAGACAACAAATCGTCAAAATGGTAGTTCATCCTGTAGTACCCGACAATGTGAGTAGTTGGCAAGTGTTCGACAATGATGAAAAAATTATCCTCTTCCTACAACAAGAAGTAGAGTTCGCAGTCAAACATCAGGATAGATTTAAGGAATCCTATGGTGATCAAGTCATCCAGTTGAAAGGAAATAAGTTACCAAAAGGCCTGGTCACTCTCGAATCCATTTTTGACACAGATGATCAGGTCAAGCGGTAGGGCACTAACATGATAATCAAAGAAGAAGATTTTGAGGAGGTTGAGGTAGCTAGCGAGAAATTTTTGAAGATTGGAAAAGTGTGCACTAACCAAGAAAAGAAATCCTTCACTGAGTTGTGTCAAGAATACCATGACATCTTCGCTTGGAGTTATAAGGACCTGCATGGTTTTGATCCAGGCCTAGCACAACATACTATTGAACTAGACCCAAGTTCTAAGCCAGTTCGTCAAAAGCAGAGGCCAATCAACCCCCGAATTGAGCCACTAATGTGGAAGGAACTAACAAAGCTCATTGAAGCCTGCATAATTTTTCCCATCAAACATTCATCATGGGTGGCCAATCTGGTACCTGTAAGAAAGAAGAATGGTGAAATTCGATTGTGCGTGGACTTTAGGGATTTGAATCGTGCCTCGCTAAAAGATCACTACCCTCTGCCATCAATGGAACAAATTCTTCAGACAGTATCAGGGGCCCAAAGGTTTTCTTTACTCGATGGATATTCAGGGTATAATCAGATTCAAGTCCAAGAATCTGATCAATTCAAGACAACATTTACTACTAAATGGGGCACTTATGCTTACAACAAGATGCCATTCGGGCTATCTAATGCAGGGGCTACTTTCCAAAGAGCTATGGATATGGCATTCAAAGGGCTTATCAACAATATTATCTTGGTTTACCTCGATGACATAACTATCTATTCCAAGCATGCTGAGGATCATATTGCACATCTACGAAAGGTTTTCCAAAGATGTAGAGACTTTGGGGTCTCATTGAATCCTAAGAAGTGTATTTTTGTAGTTCAGGAGGGAAAGTTGCTAGGACATATCATCTCTGCAGAAGGACTATCCATTGATCTAGCCAGAATCCAGTCAATTATGTCCCTATCTCTTCCGAGTCACAAGAAGGGTCTCCAGAGCTTCCTGGGAACCATTAATTTCGTACAAAGATTCATTCCCCAATTTGCAACAATGGCCAAGCCACTTACAACCATGTTAAAAAAGAATATTCCATTTTCATGGAAAAAGGAAGGAAGAGAAAGTTTCAAGGCTATCAAAATAACCATTTCACAGGCACCCACATTGGTGAATCCTAAGTTTGATAAAGACTTCATTCTCTATGCCTTTGCAGGATAGGAAAGAATTTCAGGGATTCTAACTCAACAGAATGATGATCTGATGGAGCAACCAATTGCCTTCTTCAGTCAGTCTCTCAAGGAGTACGAGCTCAAATATTCGTTCATCAAAAAGTAGGTCTTTGCAGTCATTCAAGCTCTGAAAAAATTCAGGCACATGTTGTCCAATAACAAGGTGCATTTGATGGTTTCTCACCCTGGCGTTAAAGAATTTTTGTTGAATAAAGAAATGAATGAGAAATGCACTGGGTGGATCATGAAAGTAATGGAGTATGATGTATAACATCAAAGTCACTAAGCTTGTCAGAGGCAAGGGGTTATGCCAATAGTTGGCTGTAGACATGGAAACTAAAGAGGACAAAGATGTTGTGCTCCTCAATACTGATAGTGAAAATGATCAGGTTGATTGGTTGACTAAGATGCAAAATTTCCTCCTCTTTGGGGTATATCCTCCAAATATGGATAAGGTTCAATGATGCACCTTCCACCTCCAGTCTATTCCATATGTTGTGGTGGATAATGTTCTCTTTTGAAAGGATTTGAATGGCATCCTCCTACATTGCATCAAGCCAGAATAGGTAAGCAAGATATTGGAGGAGTTTCACAATGGCCTTTCGGGAGGGCATTATTCAGCATGAACAATGGCTACCAAGATCATGCGGGCTGGTTATCACTGGCCAGACTTGTTCAAAGATGCTCACTTTTGGGTAAGAAAATGTAAGGAATGTGCTCTCTTTATGGGTAAACAGAGGTTGGCAGCACTTCCGTTGCATCCCATTTAGGTAGATCAACCTTTTGTTCAGTGGGGATTGGAATTTATTGGTATGATTAATCCTCCATCTAGTGAAGGGCATAAATGGGTTCTTACCGCTACATATTATTTCACTCAATAGACAAAAGTAGTGGCTTTGAAGGAAAGCAATGAAAAGGTTGTTCTTGAATTTTTAGAAAATATCATGACAAGATTCGTTATTCCATTTACTGTTATCTTTGACAATGCACTGGCATTCCTTGGGATGAAGGTAAGTGAATGGGTAGTCAAGAATGGGGTCTACCTCAAGACTTCGTCCAACTACTACCCACAAGGAAACGGGTTGGCTGAATCTAGCAACAAGAATTTAATAAGGATCATCAAGTGCACAATGGAAGAAAATAAAAGGACCTAGCATACTCAGCTTAAGGTCACTCTGTGGGCTGACTGAATAACACCTAAGAAGGCCATTGGGGTTTCACCTTTCATAATGGTATATGGACAGGAAGCAAAACTCCCGCTTTCGTTAGAAATACCTTCCTTAGACTTGGCCTATCGGCTTGAGGTTATGGAAGATGACACCTTAACAGTGAGATTTTCTGAACTCATGGAGTTAGAAGAGACTCAGAATACAGCTATGCGTACGCTCACACATCACCAGACCCAGGTCAAGAAATCCTTTGATAAGAAAGCTTCAGATAGATCATTCAGGGAAGGAGAGTTAGTCCTTAAGTGGGATGAAGACAAAGCTAAACCAAGGTAGGCATGCCAAGTTTGATGCCCTCTAGAGTGGGCCCTATATTGTCACAAGTTGTAAAGAGGTGAATTCCTTTCATCTATCCAGAACTCAATGGAGAAGAATTACCCATTCATGTGAATGGGATACATCTCAAGGCTTGCTTTTGAGATTGTTCCACCCTGTATAGTGTTTTTTCTTTTCTCCAAGTGCTTTGCACATCGTTCATCCATTTTCTTTTGCTTCTTTTTCTTCTTTTGTTTTGTTGTTTAGGGACTCCTTTGCCCAATGTTTTGCTTAAAGCTACTGGTCTAGAAAGCTTAGCAGGCAAGTTTTCCCTGGAAGTCACCAAAAATGTTAGCAATTTAACTTACCCTGAAAGATAAGTCAAATGAGGTTGGACAAAAAAAAATTTAAGAGATCCCCTATACAATGAATTTCCAAGTCTTAGAGTCTAATTGTTAAATTTTGGATTTTCAGAGTTTTCATTTTGGAAGTTTTTTCGAAGTCTGAAAGTCTGAAATTCTGAAATTTTTGGGTTTTCAGAATTTTCGGAGCTTTCATTCGAACATTTGGTGTTTTGGTTTCATTTTTTCCGAAGTCTAAAATTCCAAATTTTCAGACTTTCAGGTTTCATGAACTTTTCATCACCAATTCACATTTTGTTTCAAATTTTCCGAAGTCTAAAATCCTGAATTTCCAAATTTTCAGACTTTCAGGTTTTTCAGGTTTCGAAACTTCAGAGTTTTCTTGAGCATTTATTTCTTCACCAACCCCGTACGGATCAGATTTTTTCCATAAATGTCAGGGTTTTCTATTTAAACTCGATTTTCTACGGTCATTTTCACCTGACAAATATCTCTGACATCCATTTTTCTTGTCTTTTTCAACGTCCTTTTTCAAGGTATGTTAATTTTATTATTTCTTTTTGGTTTTAGATTTTCTTTTTTGTTCTCATCTCCCATTTTCTTTCCTTTTTGTTTCTTCGGTGTTTTCAAATAATGGACTTCCTATTCACCATGTTCTTCATTTTTTAGTTATCTCCAGTTTCTCAGGTTATTCACAAAATCATCTCGAGGTAGATCTCAAGTTTTCACAGAATTGCTAGTTGTCTTTTTTAGAAAGAGTGTTTTGGGAAACTCACTTCAGAGAAGATTACTTCACTTCAGGAAATTTTAGGGAAATTACTTCAGGAATTCAGGAAACTCACTGCGGGAATCGCTTCAGAATTTCGGGGAAAATCATTTCGGAGACTTCCATTTCCATTTTGGAGAATGATTTCATAGAAACCATTTCAGAAAAGTGTCTTCAAAAAATTTCTTTGGAGAAATTCACTTCAGAGTTTCAGGGAAACTCACTTCGGAAATTTCCATTTCGGAGAAAATTTTCAGGAAAATCATTTTGGAAAACTTTCTTTCAAGGTTTTCATTTCAGAATTTTGGACACTCTCATTTCGGCATTTCTTTCGGAAATTTTCTTTTTAGACTTTCAAAGATTTTGACTTCGGAGTTTTTTAGAGATTTTTTCAGAGATTTTCATCCTGCAGAATTTTAGAGTTTTTCCTTCTTTGGCTTCTGAAATCCAGAACTTCATGTCTACTTCTACTTCAAAAGAGAAAGAGAAGATGAAGTATTCATTCCTTGGAGTTTCTCCTTAGTCTTGCCTATCGTCTGATCTAGGTAACATAGGGGATACTGACTTAGGTCAGATTGACTTCCCAGATTTCTAGAGCAGAGTGAAGGCTCCTAACAAAAAGCCATGGATGCAGGAAATTTATGACAGTGGGCTTGTCCTTGTGGCTAGTTTTCCTGCTTCAATGCATTGTCCTGAGTTTGTTCTAGCTGTAGCTACCCACTTCATGCAGATTCTATGTCAGTTAAGGATGATGATGACAAGGTGGTCATTCACCTAGATCCTGATTTCTTTGAAGATCTTCTCAGGCTACCTGACATTCCAAACTATGCCACCATTTCACCTAAAATCACAATAGAACATTGGAACAAGGATGTTGATTCATGTACCAAGATTGTCATGAAAAGCTACTTGGCCAAGAGCATGGCCAAGTTGCCAAAAACCTTGTACAGGGAAGACTTCATCCAGGAAGTCAATGACATAATCATACTGCTGAGCCGTGTCTCAGGCCTCCCAGCTGCCAAGGAATTCCAAGAGTGGATGTTTTTATACATTGCCACTATCAAGAAGAACAAGGAGCTTATCAGGTGGGGAGAGCATATCAGTAGCTCCATCTGCTATCAGCTGGGAAGAGTGTCAACCACAAACTCATTCTACATGACATCATTCCTGGTCTACGCTGCCACTACTATGGGAGATTTTCCCAGACTAAATACCAAGGGTGTTCGCAGCACATCCCAGATTTATGACTTCTATCCCCAGCTCACTCTGAGTGAGGGGTGCAAGCACTTTCGAAGGGTCAACGATGCTTTCTTCGTAGTCATCCGCTACCACTTTGACAAAGAGTTGTACAATCAGAGAATTTCCGATGAAGGCCTTCAAAGAAGTACGGGAATGGGGAGCTATCTATCTCCAATTTCCCACTTTCACCTACATTCAAATTCTGGGTTTCGTTGGTGCCCCTAGCAAATTGCCAAGGTGTCCTATGGAAAAATGGGTTCTACTGGAGCTAGTTCGGCAACTGTTGGATTACCATTAGATCCAAAACAAGCGCCACAAGGAAGGAGTGCATTTTCTAGTTTCGATTGGTAGGTATACTTGTCAAAACATTCACAAAGCCAAGAATGTCGATGCAGAGATGGCCGAGGTAACCCTGCGGAATTTTCATCCAAGAACCAACTTCGACTACTTGGGAAAGTTCAGCAAGACAGGACGTTTGACTTCCCATACATCTCAACTAGAAGACATCTGGATTCATTGTCGGGATGAGTATATCATCTGAACAAAGAGATTATGAAAGATTGGACGTAGATGAAATTTTTCAGTATGGGATAGCTGAGATCCCAGAAGATTTGTAAGATGATGGTGAAGTATTGGACGAAGCATATAAGACCGAAGGTATTACCAATCAACCACTTCCATGGATTGATTGGTATCAAGAAGAATGCTCCAATACAAAAGATAGAGCGGGTCCCATTCTTCAAAGGACCTATAGGTGGTTGGCTACTTTTGGAATCAAACCCAAAGGGAGTTGAGTAGGTTATAAGTACAGCAGCCCCACCAGTCTTAAGGCCAACAGTACCCACAAAGGGAAAGTGGTCAACTCAGAAGACCCCCACAGTACCAAGGAAAATTTCATTTGTTGTTGGAAGTTCATCTCTTCCTCAAACTCTTGTTTCTCAGGAAATACCTATAGCCAAGACTGGGGCAGATGTAATTGTGGTCAGTGATTCTCTTGATTGTTCACAAGGTTCATCACTTCCTTCTTCTCTTCCATCATCCCTTCCTCCATCAGTTCCTCCCACTTCTTACCAGCATTTCATCTTTCCCATCTCCTTCTATGGCCCAAGTATTCTCATCCCTTCCAACTCTCTCGGTTGGAGAGAATATTGGATCACCTTTCCCTCCTCCATTTCCTTTGTCACTTCCTTTTCCCACCATTTCATCTTCCAATACCAGTTGTATCAATTCCCACTACTGTGTTAACATCCACCCCATCCATCATTGTCACCTCTATCCAGATGCCCATGAATGTTCCCAGTACCCTTGCCTCAACTCAGACCTTAAGTGTCACACCTACCACTCCATCTTCTTCATTATTAGCTATTCCAGAGTGGTTATTCAGGAAAACCCCCAAGCAGAAAAAGAAGGTGCCTCTAGGAGATGTCATGGATCTCAGCATCTTGGAGAAAACACCCAAAAGACAGGCCAAGAGACCAAGGACCATGTCAAATCTGACAGTAAATTCATCTAGAGAATGGGTGATAGAGGTCATTACTCCTGCTGAGGGAAAAACCAAGGAAATAATCACGGCTGCAGATTATCAGATTTCCATATTTTCATTGGGAAAGGCCACTCATGAGGGGGCCAAACAGGATGTTCACACTACTCTGGGGGCTCTGATGGTGAAATATGACAAGGATAAAGCTATGAAAGATGAGCTAAAGGCTAAGGTCGAACAACTCACATCTTTGTTACAGAGAGTTACACAACCCATTTCATCTACTGAGTCCTCATCTACTACGGCCTTAGCAGTTTCAGCTTCTATTGATGACTTCTCTTATCACGAGCTTGAGAAACTTGGCTAGAAAGGGAGATCAATAAATGGGTGGATTGAAAAAATACTGCAGGAAGAAAATCCTTTGATCAAGGAAGCTGTGGAAATCTATAATGATTTGCAGGAGGCAAAGATAACTATTCAGAAGATGGATGAGGCTTTCTCTGAGGAAAGCAACAATCTGAATCTGAATCTAGCAACATGGGAAGAGGTTAGGGTAGTGGATTCTGACTTGCTTCTTCAGGAAGGGGTGATTGATGATACTTCAAAGTTGTTTGAATATTAAAAGGCTATGGAGTTCAGGTGCCAGGTGTTACAAGACTTGATTAAAAAATTAGATGACAAGTGATTAGAAATCATAGACACCTTGAATGACATATCAGAAGAATTTGATATTGCTCATTGTAAATTCTTCAATGAGAATATCGATGCCCTCCCTGAAGAATAGATTCAGGAAAACTTCAAAGAATTGGTGAAGTGGGATGATGATGTCACAAGAATTTTTAATTCTGATTCCATTGATCGAATGGTCTTGTGCCAGAACTTCATAGGAAGGATGTCCAAGGTCATTTTCAAACTGAAGAGAATACCAACCTAAATTACCAGAGAGATCGAGATAATAGACGTAGTCAAGTCACTACGCATGTGGACCTGAAAATGAAGAAATCTAGGGAATAATCAAATGTTTTTTTGAATACAATCAAAGACTGGCTGTATGGAAGGAAATCTAGGAGGATCTCAAAAAAGGTGAACAAGTTATAGAGCCAAATCAGGATTGAGTGGCCATGGAAGGAAAAATTCGCAGCTCCAGATCAGTCAGAGTTGCAGGGTTGACTCAAACAAACCCTTGCAACAGTTTTGCTATTTTCATGGGAGCTTGTTCCCTTAATTTAATGACATTTCTATTTTTAGTAAAATGTTAGTTAAGGGCCCAGCTGTAGTGGCTCAGCCTAAGGAAATTATAAATAGATGAATGCTTAGAGTTCATGGATATATAATTTTTTCGAGATTTTGGTGATTTTACTCTTCAAGCTTGGAAGAGTATTTTCATATATTTGTGAAGTCCCTTTTAATTTTATTCAGAATTACACTCTGCCATTTGAAATTCTGAATCACTGTGTGAAATAATTATTTATTACATGCTTTGTGAATGTGATTCCTTAGTATGTTTGAGTAACTTGCCTTTACTTTCAGATTATTTACTGTATGCCAAGATTAAGTGATGTGATTATTTTCTCTTCAGCTGTGATTGTACTTTTCTTGTTGTTGATTAGAAGTTACATTATCTTTATTTTGTGTAAATTGGGTGTTTTAAGATGTGCTTTCATTAATTTTTCCAATAAAGTTATCTATGTATCTAAACCAAATCGTGTTCTTTCTCTTTTGTATAAGTTTAACAAAGGAACGTGTGTTTCTAGTTTGTGGTACTCGTACCCTTTTTAGTTACAATAGGTGAAAGTGATTTAGGATGCTAGCATCTCACTCACATAACCCTTCCAAAAGTTGAACATCCTTACTCTTTGGTGCATCACCACTTCTAGTTTAGGATTTATTTCTTTGCAATTTCTCCTTAATCCCAGGAAGAGTCAGAACACCTAGTTTAAACAAAGGAAGTCGGACCTCTCTCCAGAGGTTCATCTCTAGTCTAAGTCCCACAGCTTGAGAGGTGATCCCATGTGTCACTATCACACCAAATGTCATGATTCATTTTTAGGCCATTAGAGGGGGTGCAGTGATTTTGTGACAATAGAAACCTTGGGATGCATCTTTCTTAACTTCTGATTTATGAGTTTAGTGTCTGGGTGAACAACAAGGTTGTGAATGACCAATCCTGGGTCTAAACCAAGCATATATGCATATGAGCACGTAAATATATATGCATATTCTCGTAATAATGCTATGAAAGCTTTTTGTTCTTGCACTGAGAGTGAAGCTCCCAACTTTATCATTCGAGACTCTTCTTCTAAACCAATATTAACACTAATCATTTATTCAACAAGAATTTTATAAGCATTCGTGTAGGATCGAGGGAAGAGTAAAATCAACTTCCATAGATATGTGAGATCATATTTATAAGGATATTCCACCTTTTCCATGATTTCTTTGTTTTTTTTGTCTACTAGTGTCTCAAAGAGATTTTCACTAGGAGACTTATGTTTGTTCTTCTTGTAAGGATTCTCTGAAGTAATCTTACCTTTGTTTATGAAATTTTTATTCAAGCATCCACACATCTCTGTTTATTCTCCAAAGTACATGCAAGCATCTATTTTGATTGAGAAACCCTTCTTGTGATCTCCATTCGGAATGAAATCCCTGAGTCCCATGAATTCTACAACTGCTTCATTGTTTTCAAAGAAATTGATTGGCACATGAAGTTACTGATCCCAATCTATAAGTTCAGGATATACTAGGGCTACTTGGTGATTGTCTTGGGAATTATATTATGACAGGTGAAGATAGCCAAATTTAGAAGGTCTGTGGAGGTAAGATCCTCGTATAGGCTATATTTGGAATCTATATTGTTGTCTGAATGAGACAAGTCATCCTCATGTTCATAAGAGGTGGCATCTATCTCGGAAGGTGGATCATTATGAGGCCTAATTCTAAGTTCATGCTTATTTGACTTAAAGATAGGAATGGGAAGAGGTTCTATCCTTCCTTGTGTATTTATACCACATCTAAATCCATTCTATCCCATGACATACATCATGCAGTGGCCTTTGGTATACTATGGAGCTTGGTGGCATGATGTCATAGTACCTTCAAGTACCCTCTTGGTGGGATCTTCTAACATCTTTTCCTCAAATAAGATACCACTAGGAATGAATCTCTCAAATTGTTTAGGGCATCTATCCTAAGTACTCTTGAATTGGAAGTATGGTTTGCCACGTGTCTTGGGAGACACAAAAAAAATTTATATTAACAAAGCTTTTTGTAGACTAAATTGATCATTTGGGCCATACTTTACAGATGTTGATTCCCATGATGTGAAGGGATTAACCAATGATGGGAAGTTATGATTACAAGGAGTGAGTGCATATGGATCTACACATTCCTTCATAGTCTTTGTTTGCAAGGGAACAACAATATCTACTGAAGGACATTCATATGCTACATGTGAAAAAATTTACAGTGCTCTACAATGTGTGAATGGTTCTAGATCACCTAGAACAATGATTATCTTTCCTCCATGGCATGTTATAAAATGAGTAAAATTAGATGGAATGGCCTACATGGCATGAATCCGTAGGCGTCCCAAGAGCATGTTGTAAGGTAGATCCAAGTCAGAACATGGAAACTTGTATCATGATAAGTTAGCCCTACTTCCATTGGAATCACTATAGTGCCTATTGATTCTCATTCCTCATTGTCATACATTGTAATGGTAATGGTATTAGAACCTAGATCTTCATCTGAATGGCCTAGTATTTTAACCAACTTCAGTGTACAAATATTTAGACTAGATATGCCATCCACAAGCACTCTCTTGATTTTACGACGAGTAAAAACAACCTCTATATATAAGGGCAAGCTATGCTCAAGGTTATTATGTGGGATTTATTTTTTATCAAATGTGGTATGATCATTAGAATCAAGGTGTGTGACCATTGCTTAATAGTGTGTGGGATCTACTTCTATAGAAACTACTAAAATATGAAGCATTTTGTACAATATGTTCTTATGAGCAGTAGAGATCTTAAGGAGATCTAGGATCGAGATTCTAGTTGGGGTTTTCTCCAAATATTCTATCAAGTTATATTTCCCTTTCTGAGGAGCGAGTAGGGGATCTAGTATTACCAAATGAGCTCTTCATGTACCTTAAACATAACTCTTCTCAAAGATCCTAATGGTATTAACTTGTTCATCTAAATAAAGGATGTAACCTATGAGGGAATCAAATGGATTATTATTGGTGGGATAGACATAATTGGCCGCTTTATAGTCATTAGAGGTTTGTTTGTGATCTTGATTCTTGTGTTGTCTATCCCCATAGTTAGGAAAGGGTTCTTTAAATATCCCCATCTTTTCGTTAGGTCCTTTCCCTGAGTCAAGTGGAGAATCTATTGGGATTTTTCCCTCTTTGATGAGGTCATTTATATAAATTCACAATCTTAGGCATCTATAAGTTTTGTGTACTTTAACACGATGGAAATCACAGTACTCATCCTCTTTAAACCAACCTGGCTTAGGGGAATCTTCTAGATATGGTACTATCGTGGTTGGGTATTACAAAATGTTCATTACATCTAGTTGTTTAAGTATAGAAAATAGTGACTTAGTCAAAGGTGTAAACATACATTTTGTAGGTGCCTTTGGGCAAGGTCCTTATGAAATCTTTAAAATTGAACTAGATTGTATTACTTGGACTCTCTTGGAGTCTATGATGCCATCGCCAATGACATTTTTGTTTTTATTGAATAATTTGGTTTTTCAACGGGTTTTGTCTCTTGTTTTTCCTTTATAACAGGATTAAGTGTCCCCTTCGCAATAAGAACCTTTTCAATCTGACTGCCTTTTTCTATAACCTCTTCAAATTTAAAACCCCAGTGCATTTGCAAGTGAAAGGCTATCTTTGGGTTCAAATTAGGGATGAATATGCTTACCATCTATTTCTCTAGAAGGAAAAAAGGGAAACGACTTTCCAATCCACACCATCACTGCAAAAATCCCGTAAAGGTCTCATTAGGTTTTGGTTAAGTGTTTCAAAGGTCGTTCATGTTGATATCATTCTCCATATTGAAAGATAAATGTCACACAAACTTTTCAGCAAGTGTGGGCCATGTCGTGATCGATCCCTTAGGTATACTAAAGAATCATTCCAATGCATGTCCTCCTAGGCTGCGAGGAAATAGGTGTATCAAGTAATTATTGTTATAAGTGAATTCCTGGCAAGTCATGTAGAAGTATTTAATGTGATCATGAGGATCACCCTTACTTTTATACTTGTCAAATTTAGGTATGTCAAAATGTTTCAGAAATGGTTGTCGCAACATATCCTTATCAAAGGGGTAAGGATATATCTCTTTGTATAAGTATTTTCTATTATGTCCTACGTTGCTCTATTGTATAGTAGTAAGTGTATTCTTCATCGACTAAAACTCTTGTTCAATAATTTGTTCCTTTTTGGGTGATAGCAGTCTATTCAGTTTAGCAACCTTGAAAATTATGTCATCATATGGATCCATGTGAAGCTAGAACCTAATTTTGCTAGCTTCTAACTAAGTTTTAGTATATTTCGTTGAATGATATCTTCTTTAAGTAAGGGATCATCTTCATCATCAAACCTAGGAGGTGATGAGTCCTTGCACTCATGTTCAATTTTTAGTCTGGGTGAAGCCTTAAAGTAAGGTCTTTGTGAATTTCCTGTTGGTTTTGGTGGGTCATCTTCAACATTGTTGTTATGTTTTCCTCAAGTGGAAACATACCCTATATCAAAAGGGTTGTCCATGTCTATGAGGGATGGTCATGGATTTTTTTTTTTTCATGGTTAATGGTTTTAATCACTGCCACACCCTCTTGTGGAAGCCTGGCTCCTAATTCAATAATTCTTACAAGTACTTGGTCTTTGTTATAATAAAGGATCTTGTTGAAGTGAACTAAGTCTAACTTGTGTTGTTCTTCAGAAGAATCAGAATCCTCTCCTCTATGATCAACCAAAGGTTTTTTGTCTTTGACTTTCGAAAAGAGAGGTTATAACTTATGTCCATTGTATAGTTATGGTGTGAAAGGATTTTCTTCTAAGTTACGCTCGTCTGGTTTAGATGTCATTTTCATGATTCTAGGCAACACTAGTCGAATTTGTGTTAGGTTTTTTATAAGTGTATTCAAGTTATATGAAACCTAGGTGTATGTGATATGATATGTTTAAATTCCCACTATCTTGAAAGATGTCCTTAAGTACAAAGAATATGCAAATGTTATTGTAAATAGGAACAAATATGTGAATTCTCTAGTAAATTTTTCAAACACTTAATTTTTTTATGGAACACTATACCTTTAAATTATGGTTTCAACAATAGGGACAAAATTAGATAGTGACAATACCCTATCAATACTTAGGTCAATTTTAAATATCAACAAGATCTAAGAACAAAAGTTGTACTGACATGATCTCTCCACGAGGTATAATATGACTAGTTCAAATGCTGATAAAATCTAAGTCTTTGATAATGTAAGTTACAAATGTAAATAATGTAACATCACTACGCCAACATGTTAACCAAGCCTAGAATAAGCAAGGTGTTAGTATCAAGATGATTTTATTGTGATATGAACAATGCAGTATCAACACTCTCAAAATGCCTTAGGCATTGTTGGGGCCGAAACTAAGTACAAGTATAGCAAGAATTTTTCAATCATGTAGGAAGTGTAACGATACAATAAGGAAACTTAAATCAAGTTCCCAAGAAATGAAAACAAGAAGTAATTATCACAATTGTATAGCTAAAATACAGGTAGGGTAACAACTCAAAGGGGAAATGATGATGAAATGAAATCCTAGCTATGAAGATGATCTTGAAATCAAAATCACTTGGCCATCAAATATATAAGGACGCATCCATGGACTTTATATGTTTAACAACTTATCCGCAAACATGGATGAGCGTAAATGGAAAAAAAGTGGTGAAAACTATCTATGAAGACACTCCCAAAAGATGTCTTCTCTTGTCCCAAATGGGAAACAAGAACGCAAAGGTATAGATCAAAATATGTGAAAATAAACTAAGCGTCACTTTGTCAGAGTTTCACCTTGTCCAAAAGCAAAAAATAAACCAATCTAAGTGATATGTCATTTAATTTTGTGAAGAGAGACACTTAGATCTAACTTGAGTGGATTCATGGCCTTATTCGAAAAACAAGGTTCTGAAACCAAGCAAGTTATCACTTTGTGATGGTTTAACAAGATACGATAATGGACTAGCAAAGTGGGATCCTTGACGAAGTGGCTTTCCTAAGTAGTTCACTCAACTAGGTGTCAACAGTTTGTCTAATGTGAGCTCGATTTGCCAAGGTTTCCCAAGGTTTATCTCGGCTTTACTTTGCCCCCTTCTGATACAATGAGCAACTAGTGTGTTCAGTTGTATTTTCATTGGGGTCACGATACAGACGAATTTGACTCCAAACTCACAATGTATGATTAGTTAAGTAGGTAAGCGGAGCACTTCCTATTTCATCGATGCGGTTACACAGTGGTGGATTACTTTAGGGTTCCTAGAACCACCCCCATTTTTGTATCTTAAGGCGTTATGCCAAAGGGGTTATGTTCCAGTTAAGTAGATAGGGAAGTACCCTTTTCCAAAACCTGCAATATAGTGTTATGTTCATGGTGTGTTTTGTTTATCTTGTTTAATTTAATGTTATTTTAAGTAGCACACTAGTTGGAAACCTGTAAGAAAACACGTATTAGCAGGTTTGTGTTTCAAAACTCCTTTCTTTGACAAATGAATTTGGTCCTATACTTGAAATTTTAGTAATTTAAAACAAAAATCAAGAATAAAAAAAGAGATTTAACGTGTTGTTTTTTATTCCCAAGGTCACCAAAATCTGCAAGGGAAGAGTGTACATAACGCAAAAAAATCAACTACAAATATGTAATGGATAAATACTCTAAGTAACTTGCGAAAAGGAATTCGTTTTAATCAAATTTTGAAGATTAATCCATTATGCAACGTAAATCAAGTGTTTTGAAATAAATATGAAGGTTTTGGAAGCATTTTTAGTTCCCAAGATCACCTATAAGATGCAAGGGAAGAGCATATGTGCTTCGAAGACCTCAATCAATTATGAAATGAAATACTTAACTAAGTTAATCAAAACAAAACCAAAAAACCCTACAAATAATTTTTAAGAACCTACAAACAAGTTAGCAAAAAACCATAAATTTTGATCTTACAGCTCGTAATAAATTTCAACTTTTAACACAGATGCCTGTGTGCCCAAACCAACGTATATCACCCCAATCGACGGATACACGCCCTCACCGACAGATATGTGTGACTAAAAAATAGGACTGTGGGGTTTGACACATGTGCAAGAGTTTCAATGGATACATTCCTCAATAGATGGATACGTGAGCAAGGTAAAATACAAGTAAAACTTTGTTTACAACAAAAACTTATGCGTCCAGTAAGCAGGAAAATGATAGGTTCAAGGCTTATGCATGGGAGACAACAGATATGTGTCCCATTGTAAATAGATTGACAGTTCAAATTATAAACTGACTAATGCATGACCAGTTTAACACATGTACACGTGTTATGACAGATGTGCATCGTTCCAAGACACCTGCATGTACCCCTTGTAAAAACCTCAAAATTCACATAAATGGAAAATTTAAAGAATCAAACAAGTTAGTTTTCAACTATCAAACCCTATTTCTAGCTTGGACCCATTAAATGCTTTAGCAAAAGGAAGATAAATCCCTTTTAAAATGTGAAATCTGTTAAAATACAAAATTTAAAACCCTAGAAAGCATAAAATTGGTTAGAAATGGACATGTAAAGACTAGAAAAACTTGAAAATGACTATGGAGTAGGTCCCACCAGGCATGCCAAATGTGAACAAGGGATCAGTTTGTAAAAGCTATGAAAATGGGGTAAGAACATTTAAGAGGCCCTAAATCTTTGAAAAAACAAATCATTTGACCATCAGATTAGAGCTAAGCAAGAAACTATCTCTTTGTATGCATATATATACTTGAAATAAACATTCAAACCCTAACATATCTAGATATCTCTATACTCTATGAAATCTAATGAAAAATGAACCTATTGAAGTCTCTTAACAATCAATTTATGATTATGAGAATGGGAGCTCACCTTTAATGGCTTCCAAGCCAATGCTTCTTCCTATGTACTCAAACCTTGGGTGTGTGTGATGAAATTAGCAAAGAAAATAGCTCAATAAACAAATGAAATGAGCTCCTAATCATAAACAATAATATTATAGTTTATCCTAGAGAGGGGGAGTGTTCTTAGAAATGGTCTAGGGGTAGTGGGGTATTTATAGGTTTCTGGTTTCAGAAATGAAATGATTTAGGTGCATGTTGTACAAATTAATAATCTAAAAAGCACTTTTAGTGAGTCAAAGTAATATTTGACTAGGCTTGGAAGAGGTTAAACATTTCTTAGGCTAGTTAATGTATGTTTAGACTAATTAATCAAAATTAGTGAGAAATTAGGGCTCTGAGAGGTTTGTGAGAGGTCTAATCAATCTAATGAAATGGATTGATTATCTAGGAAGTTAGTAGAAGTGTCCTAGAGAGAGATAATAAGAGGGTTTAGCTAATGTGAGGCTATATTAGCTTACTTAATTGATTACAAGAGGAATACGACCAATCAGAATTTCGTAAAATGGGAGTTAGATGGGTATAATTGACAATGTGTCATCAATTTGCAAGGAGTAGAATAGTTAGTGCAATATTAAGAATAATATTGGTTTAATCAAACTACAGTTATCTACAAGGAGGTTTGGGTGAATTTTGGTAGGGTTTTTAGAGATTTTGGGTGAGTTATGGGCTTTTTGGTTTAGGGAGAATTACCAAACACAATGATCGGTATCGATTGGGTGACTGATGTTGGTACCTGGTAATAGCCGACGCAGGTTGGGTGACCAATGTCGGTAGGGTAAATTAGATCAAAATACTAAAATGGGTTGGTTGGGAGCTCACTATGATTGCAGAGAGAGTTAGGAAGGCTTGGGCTAGGTGTTATGATTTATGTGAAGACTCAAAGATGGTAAAATAGTTGGTTAGGGGGACAAAGATTGTGTACCGTCCCAGTATCCCAGATAATGCAACTCACTGGCAAGTGTTCAATGATGATCAACAGGTGTTAGCTTTTCTAGAAAAGGCTGACAATTTCAGTGAGTTATACTTTGAAGGTTTTGAATCAGCCTTCCATGAAACTATCTCAGATCCATATCAAGAGGTTGATGGTGAGTTTATTCAGCTTAAAGGCAACAAGATACCAAAAGGTTTGGTTTCTTTGGAAGGTTTTTTTGATAAGCATGATCGTTTTATTCAAAATAAAAGGCAAGTTGAAGGAGCTTCTTCCTCTGATGTAGATCAAATCAATCTAGGTTCGTCTGATCAACCTAGGATGGTGAATATTGGGAAATGTTGTTCCCCTGAAGAAAAAGCAAGATTCACTTCACTTCTGAAGAGATACATGGATGTGTTGGCCTGGTCTTATGCAGATTTAAAATCCTTCAAGCCCAAAAATGTACAGCATAGTATTCCTTTGAAACCTAATGTGAAGCCGTATAGGCAAAATAAAAGACATTATAATCCCAAGATCTCAGGGACTATCCTTGTGGAAATTCAGAAGATGTTGGATGCCAGGATTATTTTTCCAATCCATCACTCCACTTGGGTTGCTAACATCATCCCTGTTAGGAAGAAGAACGATGAAATCTGAATCTGTGTTGACTTCCGGAACCTGAATCAGTCGTCGCTGAAGGATAACTATCCCTTGCCTATCATGGATCAGGTATTACAAATTGTTACCGGATCTAAAATGTTATCCATGCTTGACATATTTTCAGGATATAATCAAGTTGAGGTAACTATGGAATATCAACACAAGACGTCCTTCACAACCCCATGGGGTACCTTTTCTTACAGGAGGATGCCTTTCAGCTTGATCAACGCCAGAGCCACTTTTCAGAGAGCTATGGACTTGGCATTCAGAGACCTGATGGGCAAGGTCATAGTTGTGTATTTAGATGACTTGACCATTTTCTCTAAAAAATGAAGTGATCATTATGATCATTTGGAGTAGGTTCTTTTGAGATGCAGGTGTCACGGGATTTCATTGAATCCCAAGAATTCTATGTTCGGGGTGACCGAAGGAAAATTGTTAGGTCATATCGTGACTAGAGAAGGAACAAAAATTGACCCAGAAAGGGTAAAGGCCATTCAGAGTCTTACCCTACCAACAAGTAAAACTGGAGTTCACTCTTTCTTCGGAAAGGTTAATTTCCTAAGACGGTTTGTACCTAATTTCGCTGACAAAACCAAGGATATCCTTGGGATAATGAAAGGCAAAGTTCCATTTCGATGGAGTAAAGAAGGGAAGCTTACATTCGAAGAAATCAAAAGGGCAGTTGCTTGCACTCCTATCTTAGTATGTCAAGACTTCAAGAAAGATTTCATCATGTACAGTTATGCCTCTGCTCACACAGTGTCCGCCATCCTGATGCAGGAGAACAGGGAAAGCATTGAAGCTCCCATCGCATTTATGAGCTGCCCATTGAAGGAGCATGAATTGAAGATGTCTCAAATTGAAAAGCATGCTTATGCGGTGGTACGAGTAGTGAATCATTTCAGGTACTATGTACTAAATTCCCATACTCTCATTCTCGTTCCTGATACTGCCGTTAAATCCATTCTGACTCAACAAGAGCTGGGAAGTCAACGAGGTACTTGGATAGCTAAAGTTCAGGAGTACGACTTGGACATCAGACCTACCAAGTTGGTACGAGGAAGGGGCTTGTGCCAATTAATTACAGAAAATCATGCCGAAGCAGAATATGAAGAGACTGAAAACACTTCTTCAGAGCTGCCCTTGGTGCTTTTCATGAGTACAACTGACGAATGGTACACGGACATTGCTTTCTTTCTAACTTATGGTGAATGCCCCCCACATTTAAATCAAAAGGAGAAGAGGATAGTAAAGCTGAGATTTGCAAAATACCTTTTGTGGAATAATGGAATATATAAGAAAGGTATTGACGGTGTCTTCCTGCGTTGTGTTGATAAATCACAACAGGTAAAGTTGTTAGAATCCTTCCTTAGCCTAGCATGCGGAGGAAATTTTTCATCTTCTGTAACAGCTTATAAAATCATGTGGGCTAGGTACTATTGGCCTACTCTCTTTCGAGATTCAACAGAATGGGTGTCAAAGTGTGAAGCTTTTCAACATTTCGTTGGCCATCCCAAGTTAGCAGCTCTTCCCCTGAAGCCCGTAGTGATTGAGGAACCTTTTCGCCAGTGGGGAATTGATTTCATTGGAACATTGAAGCCTGCCTCCAATGGCAGACACAATTACGTTCTAACTGCTACAGACTATTTTACCAAGTGGGTAGAAGCCGCACCAATCAAGCAAGCAACCTCTGAAGCTGTTTGCAAGTTCCTTAAGGAAAATATAATTGTTAGATTCGGTGTGCCTCATAAGATTGTAGCTGATAATGCCTCTAATTTCTCGTCGCATGAGTTGACAGAATTTTGTAAAAAATGGCTAAGTGCATCAATGAGGGAAATTAAGCATCCCAAAGGTGTTTTCATGAGGAATCTACAGTCAAGATCGTGTGGCAAACAGAGTTGGGATTTGTAAGTTATTAGTAAAACAAGATTTTGATGTTTAGGGCACAAAAGGAATTTTTTGGTGTTTGAACATAGTGAACCAAATTTTAAAAATTATTTATTGGATGCAAAGGAGTTACTTTATGTTTTTAAGTTCATGTTTTATGATTTTGAGTTGTGGTGAGCATGGGTGAGTGAATTTATATGGTGGAAGTGGGAGAGAAATAGTGCACATGGGAAAATGAAGGGATGAAGGAGAGGGCGGTGGATCGAATGGCAGTACTCTTCAGCACTTAGAGTGAAGACAATCTTTGATAAGAAATCAAAGCAGTGTAATTTCCAGATCTCAAAACCTAGTGTTGCCTTGAGATAAGCATGGAGGGAGGAAAAATGAATGCATGGGGATGGGGGATTCTTTGTGAGAAAGGTCATTTCAAGATCAATGAGCTGAATGGTAAAAATAGTTTCCTTCTATCATATTTGGATGGAGGGTTACTCCCTTTACCTTTTAGCGGACAACATATAAAGTTGTTCCATCACTAATGCAAGATGTTCTCTTTCATTGTACATACTTTACTTTTTGTTGTGTGTTTGCTTTTGGTTTTCTTTCTTTCTTCGTTTTGTTTTGTTTTGGTTTTCTTCTTTTTAGACTCCGTAGCCCAATAGATAAGACCAGAGATTCTGAGTTCTCTTCCTTTGGTATTACAAAGGAAGTCCCCAGCTGGAGCCAGCTGTTATCTCAATTTTGAGTTTACTCCCAAACTATCAGATAACCCCTACGCGAATTTTTAAAGCTTGTTTTGCAAAATTGCTTCTTTAAGAGAAAATCAGGTTTTTTGGGTTTTACTGACAGGTCGACATGAGTTTTAAATGTTTTATGTCTTTTGTTTTCCGAAACCCGAAGCCCGCTTCAAGTAGAGTCAATTCGGGTTTTCGGACCTTCGGCGCATCGGAACATGCCTTATCCAAAGCATGTTTTGTGTCACCTGTCTCCCCAATACCCCGGAGTCCGATTTAGTTCTTCATGTCGGGTTTTCGGAACATTGAAGCATCTAAACATCTCATGCTCTGTCTTTTGTTTCCCGAAACCCGAAACCTGAATTGTTCTAAGCGCCTTTGTTTCGGGTTTTTCAGACCTCTTGAGCATGCTGACATGGCGTTAATGTCAAGTTGTCGGGTGAGGTGGCACGTGACAAGCTGAAGTGTATTAATTACAAATTTTCTTATAAATATGTGGATTTACACGTCATTTTTACCAGACGTATTTTTAACTCGTGGATTTTCATACATGCTCTTCCAATCTCGAAACCCGAAAGCTCGCCTGTGCCTGATTGAATCACCTGTTTTCAATCTTTCCTTTCTCTAGTTGAAGGTATTTATCTTTCCATTCTTTGTTCCTAGTTTTTTTGGATTGATTGCGCGTGGATTCTTCTCATTTTCTTGCTGGGTTTTTTGAGGGATTTTTATTCTTCTTCTTTCTGGAGTTGTCTTCTAAACGGGGTTTAGGTTTTAGGGTCTATCTCTTCGAAATTTCCACTTGGTGTTATTTCCTCAAATTTTATTATGTGCTTGGTACATGAATGGTTAAAAAGAGATGGCATGTTTGAAATTCAACAAAAAAACCTTGTTTTTCTCTTCTCGGGTTTTGAAGGCTGTTGTGCAATGTCGAAGACCCGAAGTATATTGAAGGTTTGGCTTGCCGGACTTTCCAGAGTTTCTGACATCATCACAAGTGTCGGGATTTCTTCAGTTTCCGACATCCTCAGTAGTGCCAGACTTTCCAGAGTTTCTGACACTCTTAGCACATCGGGTTTCCTAGATTTCCCTACATCTTTACCAGTATCGGACTCTTCCGTTCTTCCGACATATCCAGTAGATCAGGTTTTCTCACAGTGCTCGACATCCCCTGATCTCCAGAACTTTCTTCCTTCGACGTCCTTCATGTCGGACCCTGCTCCATCTCAAGAAAATACTGAGAAGTCAGGAAGAATGAAATACAAGTTTAGAAAGGTGGAGTCTCCATCATATATTGATTGCAACTATGACATCCAAGATACAGAGCTCGGGAATATAGATATTGAAGATTTCTGGAGTAGGGTAAGGAGTTCCTCCCAAACTCCGTGGATGAAAGTGATAGCTGATAGTTGCTTACCCCTTGCAGCTGGTTTTCCCATGGCTGCTTAGTGCCCTAAGTTCATTTTGGCCTGTGCCTCCAGTTATGACTCAGCTTCTCGTTCTATGAGAATTCAGGTAGGTGAAGTACTGATCAAATTGGACGGAGGTTACTTTGATGACCTCCTCAGACTACCCAATTTAAAAGAGTATGGAGAGTTAGACATCAAGTCAGCTCAGAAAGCCTAGGACAACGATCAGGAAAACTGCATCAAGCATGTAAATAAAAAGTTCCTGATCAAGGCCAAGCCGGCTGTCTCCAGATTTCCAAGACTTATCCCCAGGAGTGATTTCATCCAAGAGATCAATGACATCATCACTCTGCTGAGTCGAGTTTTTGGTTTGCCCGAATTGAATGTATTCCAAGGGTGGATGTATCAATTCATGATCACCATCAAGAAGAATCAGCAAGGGATTGACTGGGGCACTCTTATTAGCAATGAGATTGATTCCCAAATGACAACGGTCTTGTCAACGGGGAAATTTTATATGTCTTCATATGTCACATATGCAGCGGCTAGGATGAGGAACTATCCCGGATTGGATACTAAGGGAAGTAGGACGGGGAGTCATGTGTATCAATACTTCCCTCAACTGACAAGGAAGGGATCCCAAGATCAATTCAGAAGGGTGAATGATGCCTTCTTCTATGAAAACATCTGCAGGCTAAACCCTGAATTGAGGAAGACAAGAGTCTCAGATGAGGCTTGGGCTGAAGTTTCCAAATGGGGATGTGTCTTCTTACAGTTCAAGAAGTTCACATATCTACGGGTGGTCATGTACTCAGGGGATCCTTTTCACCTACCCCGATATCCAGGAGATAAACTGATATTGATGGAATTGGTTAGGTAGCTGTTGGATTTCCATAAATTCCAACAAAGTAAACATAAGGCTGCCGTATCCTTCCCAATTTCTATTGGGAGATACACTTGCTCAACAGTGGTGAAGGCTAAAAATGTTATCCATGAGCTTCAGGACAAGCTGAGGAAGCATATGAAACCTCGAGATGGTTTTGACATCCGAGGAGTGCTCAGGGCGTATGGAACCCTGCATCTGCATAGGCCAAACATAGAGGATATTTGGGTTGATCTACGTAATGAGGTTGTTGTTCGCATAAAGGATAATAGTAGATTGACAATTGTTGAGATTTAAACACTTGAGCTTGCTGATTTACCCGAAGGTACCAGTGACAATGAGAGTGTTTTGGATCTTTCCTATGATGGACTAAATGAAGATCAATATGTTTTCCCACCTATTGATTGGTCAATCAGTGAAAAAGCCTCTATTACAGATAGGTCGGATCTAATTCTTGCATGCACCAAAGCATGGCTCTCCTCTTGGGGAATGAATTTTAAAGATGATAAGTTTTCAAAGTTGGCTGCTTCAGATGCGGGGCCCTCCAAAAAGGAAAAGGAAAGAAAATCTTCTAGGGGGCCTATAAAGGTCAAGATTTTCAAAAAGAGGAAAGAAAGAGAAATCTCTTCAATTGTTTCTCCAGTAGAAACGGTGAATGTGCTAGAATCACCAATGCCACCAGAAATAGGAGAAATTACTTTGGAAGGAGAAGGAAGTCAGCCTCTGGTTTCACCATTTGCTGATTGCTCAACTGAAGAGACCTTATCTCTTGCATCCAAGGCTTTGGAGTCTGAATATGTGCCTCTTTCCTCACAACCACTCCTACCTCCTTATTCTCCATCAACTTCTTCAGTAATGGCCAGTATTTTCTCTGGAATTTCACCTCTCTTTGCTGGTACCCAAGTGATCACCAACACGCCCCCTTCTGTGCCTCTTTTTATTGGATCTACTACCACATTGGTAACTATTCCTCCTCCGCTAGTAGAATCTTCTCCCCTTGAGAGTATGATACCAACTTCTGCAACCGTGGCAACTCCCTCTGATACGCCGCAATGGCTACTCGAGAAAACTCTGAGGAAGAGGAAGGTGATTGTGCCCCTACCAGCCTTTGATTTCAGCTCACTCAAGGCTCCTACTGCTAAATCAGGCAAGAAGCCCAAAACAGTTTCAAGGGTTTTGGTGGACGCTTCAGGAGATAAGTTCACAGAGATAGCCACTCCCGCGACTGACAAAACTAAAGAGGACATAACAACCTCTGATTATTAGATAACCAGGGTGGCTCTAGGAAGAGTGATAGCAGAAGGGGTGCAATAAGATGCGCGAGATGCCACAAACGTGTTGTGCCAGAAGTTGAAAGAAACAAAAGACAGCAGAGATGAGCTTAAAGGAAAAGTGGATCAGTTGACAGAGGTTTTACTTAAACTCTCAAAACCCCTTGAATCCATACCATCTTCTTCTGTCCCTGTCGGATTCGATTTTTCATCAGTACCTACAATTGAGAAGATTGCTAAAAAAGGAAGAGTGGTCGATGAATGGATCCAAAGGTTACTCCAACAGAGGAAGGAGGTGATACAAGACGTTGTGAAAGTTCATCAATCTCTGGAGGATATTCAGAAGGAGGGAGAGAAGATGGATGATGAGTTTTCTCAAGAAATTGGACATCTTGATTTGACTTATGAAGCTCTCCAAGTATTAAAGAAAATACCAGCACATCTCTTGGTAGAAGAAGGCGTTATCCCACATACGGATAAGCATTTTTAGTTGACTAAAGCCATCAGGTTCAGGGTGAAGATTCTCAATGAAGCCTGTGCTAAGTTGAGAGAATCAAGGGATAAATTGATTGATGGAAAAATTGATTTGGAAGAAGAGTTGCTAAAGATTTGTCCAAAGGTGTCGGTTGGGAACTCGGGTATCTTGTCAGCAGATGATCTCTTCAAACAAGTCCAAGAGTCAGTTCAGCATGAACCAATGCACATATTTGGTATTGAGGTCATTGATTAGTTTGTAAGAATTGAACATTCTTTTGAGTCCTTGAGAAAGCTCAGCAAAAGATTGAAAAAGCTTCTCGGCGGTGCTAGTGATATCCATGAAACCTGTGAAATTTGGAATGATCATTCTACTGCACCTGATGAAAATGAAATGCAAGGCATAATTCGAAAGTTCCAAGAATTTCAGAACAAACAGGTGCAGCTGGAGGAAGAGAAAGATGAAGGAGCGAAAGATGATGATTCAGACTAATTCTTGATGTTTCATGTCATTTCAATCTTGAAATTGACATGTCTTTTTCATTTCTGTTTCGTCATGTAGGAAGCAAATTTTGACTTGGTCTCCTACATGAGGATCAAGCAAAATAGAACACTGTTTAAAGAACACTATTTTCTGGGATTTATCCTATTTTCTCTCGTTCCCTTTTATTATAAATAAGGGATGCTTATGCATTCCAAAGGGTCAAGATTTTTGTAATATTCGGAGATATTGGAAAGAAGAAAAACTTTGTGTTTTCGTTCGATCATTTCAAAGAATAGGATTTGATATTATTTTACAAACTTTGTGTTGTGGGATATATCTTACTTAAGACATTGTTCTTATGTTCATGATCTTAAGCTATTCTTTGCATAGCATCTTAGTGTGGCTAATCATATCAGACATTATATTTATGATCTAAAGCTCGTATGATTATTTCGTGCTCTGCGTTTACTCGAAAGAAAATACGTTTCTGTCATTTTCTTTCCATTGTGCTTCTTTCATTGTAATAGTTTCTAACCCCATTCATTTACGAAGGCATACCTTTGAATTGTGTGAATGCGGATTTCAGGATTCTATCCCAACCCCCAATGGTTAGATTAGTGTGAATACTGTATATATTGTGTTTTAGATTAGTAGCAAGCAGGCAGCCTCACCTATCTTTGAGGAGGGATTTAATCCCATATACTGTGGTTAAACCTCATATTTTGGGTTGACAAAATATCCAACCATTGATAAGTGATGATGAAAAAAATAGGAAGTGGTTACCCCAAGTATGGGTGAATGTTAGGTTTCCCCAGGTATGAGTGGAAGTAATACCCCTCAAACTAGGAATTGATGAAGGAGCTGGAAAAATTGGTTATTGGTTTGATAAAGTGGTAGGTGATGAAAAATGATTTAAGGTGTAGGTATAGGAAATGGTGATATCAGTGTGGGTAACATATAATGACATTCAAACACACACACACACACACACACACACACACACACACACACACACACACACACACACACACACACACACACACACACACACACACACACACACACACATGTGTAAAATGTGACAAGGCACTAGGCTTAAGAGCTCACGAACTCAACATCATCAGAGGTCGATATTTTATCAAAACACGGTAGATATGGTCTAGGTATCCAAGGTATAGGAAGTGCTCCTAGAAACATAATGAGGCTAGGTGTAGGAACGGGCATAGGTGTGTTCTAAAGTACCAAAAGGTTTGGTCGGGTCAAGATAAACATCACAGTATAAGGAAAGGTGGGTAGGCTAAAAAACACGAGCAATGTCATGGCAAGGTACAGTGAGTAAGAGAATTCGAGTGTCAAATGGGTGAGGGCAGTATGGGTATATTATAGTGCCCACTTCCCTTTGACACCTACTGATACTTATTCAGATACAGTTGATCACATTATGGACATTATTATGTTTTGATTTAGTACGTTGTTAGACATTTGATCATGGATTATTTTTTATCTTGATTTGATTATGATACTTGATGATTATTAGAGACACCTTATATGTGGATGATGATATATTATTTGATATGGATGTTGTTCAAACATGTGATTTGGATATTATTTGATGATGATATAGTTGTTGATTAAAAATATAATTGATGTAGTTGTTACTTCGATGTTGTTGTAATTCACTTACTTAGATGATTTTGTGATTTTAATTGTATCATATTGGATGTTCTGATATGGCCATGAGGTCGAAGGAGGTATTTATATTTTGCAGGTTAAAAATATCACAGCAAAACATTGGGGGATCGAAGGCCAGCCAAAATAGAATTCTAAGTGAATTTGACAAGATCACCATAGCAACTCCTTTTAATGTGTTGTGTGTTGTTTTTTTTAGGGATTCCCATGGGGAGATTACCTTTACATGTGACCATGGGTATTATGTATTTTATTAATGTGTTTCTTTTATTATTGTTGTATGTATTTTATTAATAATGTGTTCCTTTATTTTAATGAATTAAATTGTGATAGATTAAGGTGAGGAATCATATGATTAAAATTTAAATAAATTAAATTGGGATATGGGAAAGTAATTATAAGAGTTGTTGGTTGTTTTCATTTAAATTTGTAAGAAATGTGTAAGTTGTGTAAGAGCTTGTGTAAGTCAGTTTTGGAGTATGAAATACTCCACCTCCATGATAAATTCGAATTTGTCCTTGGGGGTTATTTTTGGAGGCTTGCGGGACAAGTAAAACTTGTCCCATGCCTCTAAATTTAATTCACCAACCATACTTATGGTTGGAGATGTGATTTGTGATTTTTATAATGCATTTTATTAAGTCATGTTGCATGTTTTTAATTGCACTTTATTACATGTTATTTTTTTGTTGTCCCTTGAGGTATAGAATTTTTAGAGTGTGCAAGTAACTTGTCATTTTTTCATCCACCTCTTTATGTGCTTGGGGGATTAGATTTTGTCTTTTGTGTTTGAATTTGAGGATGTGTGATGTGGCATCCTACATAGATCCACATCATCCTCTCTTCTTCCCTCTTCTATATAATTCAAAATCTCTTCTTGTTTTGGGGTTGAACCTTTTTTGCATTCTTCCTTGGGGGTGCATTTTTGTTGTTTTGGAGCTCTTGTGGATTGTGGAGGAATTTGGAGATATCTTCATACTTGGCATTGCTGTTTAGAATTGTGTTATTGTCTTGGAAAGCTTGTTTTTTGGAAGAAAAGTAACCATGGAGAGGTAGGAATTTAACTCTCCTTTTTATGTTGTCATTATCTTGTTGTGTTGTGTGAATTGTGCATGTTTAGTTTTATTAGTTGTCTGGTTGGGTAGACTTCCTTAGGGAAGGCGTAGGAGAATTATATGGGGAATCCATGTGGGGGGGCATAAGGAATGTCATTGGCATAAAATTTTGTGGAGGGATTTTGGGTTTGGGATCCACCATGGAAAAGAAATAGCTTGCATTTCTTACTTTGTGGGGGGCATAAGGAAAACTATGGGGTTTATAAGGAGGGATTTGTGGGGGGCATAAGGATATGTGTGGTGAAATTTATTGGCGGTTTGTTCTGGTGGATAATTCCCAAGTGGGAGGCATAAGTAGCTTCCCCCATAGACCTTGCTCCTTTGGCTTGCATGATCAAGCTTGAGTTTTGATTAGAATTTTTTTAAATTATAGTTGTGAACTATTGTTTTGTGTTTAACTATTGTTTTATATTACAATGTGCATGTTTGAAAGAATGTTGTGTGTTGTGGAAGCCAATTATTGCCATGGATTGAATTGCATCTATTATTGTATTTTGGTTGGGGCTCGGGGGCCAATGATGAAGGAAGGCTTCTCCTTTCATTGGATGTCTTGGTTAGGTGGAAAGCATTGCCTTTCCCCCTCTTTTGTTGTGATCAACTTGGAGAAAGATAAAATGTGCATGTTGTTATCCTCGAGCAAAGGAAAAATATAGTTTGACAATCCCTTGTGAAAACACAACCATTTGTAACCTTTCCCACTTGTAGTGGATGAAATTGTAACATTTGTATTGTGAAAAAAAGATGTTTTAATTGGATAGAAAGTGTTTATTTAAAGTGTGAAAGATATTTACATTCTTCTCTGTACATGAAAAAGAAAGAAATAGAATTTATGTTAATAGCAATCAAGGAATGAAGAAATGTAAAGATGTATTCTCTTTGGAGTTAATAAAGAATTACAAGTTTACTTCTCATTGCATTGTTGGGTAGTGTTGGAATGTTAAATTATGATTGGAATCTCTGTTTTGAAAATTGAAAGAAGAAGAAATACGTATGAGGGAATTATATTGCATTGTTTATTTTTTGGAAATATATTAAACTGGAAATTAATTTTAATAAAAATGTACAGTTCATACCTGCACTTAATAATCAACTTGGAATTGATATAATATAGCATGATAAGATGTTAAGGAACTCAAATTGACAAAGAAAACTTAAGAAAACTATTTAGAACATTGCAAAATCAAGCCACTTCCCTTCCTTAGCCGTTTTCTATCAATTGTTGGACAAAATTCCAACTTGAGTAAATTGAGAAAATTAACTTCCCTAAAACACTTTAAACCCTCCCTAGAGAAATCCTCCATGTCTGTTTGGCATGATGAGTGAAGGAGGAGATCCAATTTTATCAAATTTAGAAGTTGGAAATTACCAGTTGGCTTTTTTAAAATCCTACAGATCATTTTTGTAAAATTGAACCCTTAAACTTTATCAAATGTAAAATTTATATTTCCTATACAAAGAGGGCATCGAGATCTTTCCATAAAGTCTTTGTTTTCCCAAAAGTGAAAATTCTAGCTCAAGTTATGACACTTTGAAGTTTTTTTGCCATTGGTGAGAAAATTTGGGAAAATCCTTAGAAAATATTTTGAAAATTTTTTCTCAGGAAAATTTTCATTTTTTCCTCCACTGGCCTATAGACAATCAAAGGCTTCCATGTGTCCTCATGGGTCAATGACAGAGGCACGGTGCTTTTTCTTCCTTATAAATTTTTAAAAATTTTGGAAAATTCTACCTTTTTGCACTGCTAGTCTGCGGCCTATCACAAGCTACCACGTGGCAATTTTGGGTGCTTGCGGAGGGGGCGGAACCCTCACGACCCCTTCCCCTTTTGAAATTTTGACTTTGAAATTTTTTTTGTTTCCTCCTGCGGCCCCGCACTCCCACCCTAGCCTTGGGAGATCCCTTCCACGAATGCGCGGACCCACGCGTCCAACTCTTCCCTTTTCTCCCTTTAGTGAAATTCATAAATCAACTCTGTTGCCCACCTCTCCCTCTCCCTTCTCCCCACGATGAATCATGGAGTGCCACATGCCCCTGGTGGACCCGTGGGCCCGTGGGCGTTGTTTTATTTTCTTCCCCTTTGGGCAAAATGCCCCAAACTCTCCCCACCGCCTCACCCTTCCTTTCTTTGTTATCGGCGACGAATCAGAGGACACCACGTGTCCTCGGGGGACCCATGGAGGTGTGGGCGCAATTGGAAAATTTATCACATGTGAAAAAAAAAAATTCCAAACGCCACCCCATGCCCCGCCGACCCGAAATTTTCCTTTCGCCCCTGCTTGACACGTGTCCCCTTTGGGGAAAATTTGATCCCTAAACTCCACCAGTCCATATCTTGAGTTTCGGAAGGAGTTAGGAGCACTTCTTTATATCACCAAAAAGGTGAGAAAATTTCCTATCTAATGGGAATGATGTAGGGAAATTTTTGAAGTGTTAAGTATGAGAAAAATCATGTTAAAACTCTGAGCCTGTTAGAAAGTGGGTATAGGGGTAAATTACTCCCTGTACCTAACTGTGACTTCTAACCCTAAAATTAGAACCGTGTGAACTTGTTATTTGTTAATGAAGGAAAGATATGATTTAGTAATTTTAGAATTGTTCTAGAACCTAATAGTGTTAATTGTGGTCTTGTAACTTGGTTGTGGATACTTTAATCGAAAAAAAATTATTCCATAATTTTCTAACTAATCCTAAGTTGTTTCTTGGGTCTCGAGTGGGTTGTTTTAATGGGCATCACATGTATAGGTAAGATCGTAGGTAAGGCTGAGGTGTAGGAAAAAATGTGCCCCTAAATACAAGTATTGAGGTGATGAAGCTAGTAGGGATATTTAGGTGAGCTTTGAGGTTGGTGGTAAGAATGTGGTAGCAGGAAAATGGCATCTTGTAGCAAAATTTGGGCAATTTGGAAAAATGGTTTAGGCAAGGTGACTGATACCGGTTGAGAGGTAACCAATGCTGGTAAGGGTGACTGACACCAATCACATAGGCTATGACATGACCAACATCGGTCGCCAAAAAATTTGGGTTAAAACGTAAAAGTCATGTGGAAAAGGTTCATTTGAACCTTTTAACTTGGTGAAAATGATTGTGAGAGAGAAAAACTCATGAAGAAAACAACAGAGTATTCCTTTTGAGTGTGTTGGTGAGAAGTGAGTGGTTGTTAGAGTGTAGTTTACGGGCCCATGAGATCTACCCAATAAAGGTTATTGGTTGAGAGTTGAGAGGTTGATACAGACATGGAAGACATGAGAGAGGGCACTAGAGGAGGTTAGATTCCCATTCCAAAGATGCCACCATAGACACGGCATCGAGTAGAGGTAGGATTCGAGTTCTAGTGCTTTTTTTGTTGAAAATAGGTAGAATAAATTAGAAATGTAGTTTTCAAAAAGTGATGAGATTTTTTGTTAAAATTGAGTGAAATTGGGTATGGAGAGGGTAAAATCAGTTTAATTCAGGTCAAAAATGAATTGGAGGACAATTTGGGTTGGTTTGGGTGTTGTGTTTAGGTGTTTTTTGTAATTTTTTTGAAATGGGGGACGTGGGGGTTCGTCCCTAGGGCTCAACTAGTGACTGACGTTGGTTGGATATCGTCTGGCATCAGTATCCTTACCGGTTTCAATGGGGTATAAGGGGGGATCGGTACCGATCATTGTGGAAAGTAACCAAAGTGGTGGAAAAGGAAAATTAGGGAGTCCAAGAGGTAATGTATGGGCGGTAAGGGAGGCCAAGGTATGACTAGGTGGGTAGGGGAGTCAAAGGTAGAAATAGGTGGGCTTAGGCCAGGTAAGGTTGGAAAGATGGGTAATGTGTAGGGACGGATCAATGGTAAGGGGAAGAAATGAAACATAGAGGTGGGTAAGAAGATAGAAGGCAAGAAATAGTGGTGTAAGGAAGATAGGTCATACGGTAAAAATGGTAAGGCAAGGTATAATGTTGAATAGGTAATAGGTAAGGGTAAATTATTAATGGGTGTGAATGTTGATGATACAAGCATGACAATAGCTGACTATGAGAGATAGACGGTCACCCCCAGTAGTGCAGATGAGGCCTAGTGTTAAAGAGGAGGAGTGGGATCATATGAGCGATGTTGGGTTGGGCGTTGTTAGACAATATAGGAAGATAGTTTGAGATCATAGCATGATGGTTTCCCTCATTAACATATGGGAGCTGATAATCACCTTGGAGGATGTCTATTAGATATTTCGAATACCTATTATTGGGGATCCGTTATATCAAATCTCTTTGAATGAGTCGTTTGATCCTATGGTTATAGTTTTTGATGAGGACATGGCATATTTTTCTTATCGTAGTGTGAGCATTAGCTATGGCAAGATGTATGTCGCACATCCATAGGAGACGAGATTAGCAGTGTTTATGATGGTGAATATTGGTTGTTATGCGCTCCCAGACTCAGAGGGTGGGAGATTTCAATGGGGTTTGATGTTGGTTTTAGAGGATAGGGTTTTCTTTGTATGGGGGCCAGATTTTCTAGTATAGTTATATAGGGAGTTGTGGGCATACAGGAGGATTCATGGATTTGGTGTGTGATGCACCTATCTTATTCACTATTATTCCTACAATCATATAGTATGTCTACGTCCACCACGCCTTCCATGATAGGATTGGTATAGGGGTGTATAGAGATTATGGTATATGAGGTAGATTTTGATAGGGGCATATACGAGGGTGGATGAGGTGTCACGAGATGTGACATATTACAAGAGACTGTTACATGTCATATCAGTAGTTGATATTTTATAATGGCCTTAAGTAGATTTCCTATCATTTGGAGGAATGACAGAGGAGTTATAAGTTTTACAAGTCCTGAGATGGATACAAGGGCACAGACCTAGGAGCACGAGATGATACCAGTCGACCGATTCAGGTGATAGTTTGGGCTACAACAGGATGTGCCTCTACCTTTTCCACAGTATCACAGGGACGATGTGGAGAGACCATTATCTCCAACACATCTTGAAGATCTAGTAGGGCATGAGGAGCAAGTTATCGATAGGAGAATTGATGACATGGACACCACTAACGGGTACATGCAGTGGTGGATAACCTAGCTACATGCAACACCATTGAGGCCAGGATAGCCTGATTTTGCTACTGCTACAATAAAGAGAGATATGATACATGATCAGGTGATGACATTACAGTGGTAGCTAGATGCAGCTCATGCATATTTGGCCACCTTATAGGGATAATTAGTGGTAGCATAGGCATAGGCCAGAGATGGGGGGAAATTTATAGCATTTCAAGCACAGGTTGCTACATTATAGGTGCAGATGGCCACCTTACATGGGAAGCTAGCATAGGTAAAGGCACAGGTTCAGGCATAGGGTTCACCTCCACAAGCATAGGGCCCACAACCTTAGGTACAGGGACCACTATTATTGGTATAAGGTCCACAGGTAGGTGTTAGAGCTATGGCACCACCAAAGGTGATTTCTATGGAAAATTATAGGGCAGTTGTGACCAAGGATATGGACTATGAGGATCTTCTCATAGAGAGTGGTGTCCCATTTTTTCATATGCCAAGTATAGATCACAGCAGGAAGCCAATGAGAGGTCTAGTCCATGAACCCACAATATCAGCATTTTAGGTAGCCATCAGTCACATGGGCAGGGCCATCAAGAGGAGACAGGGGAGAGCAGAAAATGTGTTGGTCCCTCTTAGAGATGATGTGGAGATGGAGATGTTGGTTATTATCTATTTTTTACTATACCGATTTGTGTGCCAAAGAGGCAAGATGTTTATGAGAAATTTTGAGATACTTTTATTTATATTTTTATATATAGTGTATTGATATATAGATGGATGATGGTATTTATATATGTTGTGTTTGGTTTTCATTTCCATTGTATTGTTATCATGGAAACTAGATATAGGCATGGTTGATGTTATGGTTGTATAATTTCATTTCATTTCCATTATATTTGCATGTCATGGAAACTAGATGATTAGGCATGGTTTGGTGATGTATGAATATGACTTGGTTTAATTTTCATTGTATTGGTATTATGGAAACTAGGTTGCAGGCATGGTTTGGTTTAAATTTCCAAGTTATTAGTTTTTATAGAAATTAATTATAGGCATGGTTTGGTTAATGTATTGATGTTATGGAAACTAGATGATTAGGCATGGTTGGGTTGATGTTATTGTGATATGAGATGATGCTATTTTGATTTTCAAGTTATTGTTTTTTATGCAAACAAGCTATGTAGGCATGGTTGAGTTTGATTTCGATCTCCAATGTATTGATGTTAGAGAGATGAGATGTAGGCATGGTTTGGTTGTGTTTTTAATTTAATTTCCATTGGTATTATGGAAAGTAAATGATGATATGTATGGGAAATGTATGATTTATTTTTTCATTAATGTCCTAAGTTATGATTGTTATGAAAACTAACTACCTAGGCTTGTTTATGGTGCAAAAATCATAGAGAAAAAAAATGGCCAAGCTAACCTTCGAGGGCCCCATGCCCTTGGAGTGTTACCTACATAGCCCCTTGTGAAAGGGGCCTCAACACGATGTCATTCTCCCTTAAAATAGGGAATAATGAGATTGGGTTAGGTAAGTTGAGTAAGTAGGTTGGGTAGGTTGGATGGGTAAGTTGGTTGGGTAAGGCATGTTTTAAAAATATGCAAAGTCAAATATTGAGTAGGGTAATTAGGCAAGGTGAATTATGGTTTATTCAATTTCGATGGTCTTTTCCTATTAAAGAAATAACAAGTAGGGTAGGTGAAATGAAAAGAAGTGAAATGTTCCATAGATGACAAGGACTATAATTGTCACACTCCTAGGCTTATGAACATAAGTCCTTAGATACGTTGCATGATTGATAGGTCTATATGTGAAAGAAGTTGTGTGATCACAATGTGTAGAATACATGCCATGTGCCTTGAGTTAATTTAGAAGAGAATAAATAGAAGGTAAGGTGGAGTGATTCGTTAAGCATAACCTTGTTATGGGACAGCATGCCCTTTTCTACAAGATACACAAAACTAGAATAGGAAATTCCATGACAAAATTTTTGTATTTTTCTTGAATTTTTCCTTTTTATTTGTATAGACTAATCGATGCAGGAAGTCTATATTGGGATGAATATATTCTCCTTGAGGTCTTCATGAATTTGATCAATGTGGGAAGCTTTAGAATTATTTTATTTGAGAGACACATATTACTCTTCTTTTGTGGATAGACTAAGTTTGATAAATGGCTTAATTTTTATATTTGTCCTTCAAGGGAGCAGTCCACTTATAATAGTAGAGAGAGAGAGAGAAAGATGTCCTTTTTTTGGGAATCATCTATTTGCAATAATTTTGACTCAAGGAGTAGATTTTTTATCATCCCATATGTTTTTTTTCTTTTATTTTTGGACTTGAAGTCATGGACAAGACTATACAAGAGTATAGGCCTCTTTTATTAAGGAAAAACCATAGCATGAAAAGGTTGACTATGAAATAGGGGTCTCAAGTGAATAACGACCATGGAATTCCATCTTGAAAAGGATGAAAAGTATCCATGAGAATTATGCCATAAGTAGATTTGTGGTACTCATTTTTCAAACAAGGCTGAATGGTGATGGATAATAACACAATCATGTTTGAGTCGTTGGTCCTTAAAAGAGGTAGGCGAAAGGAAAGGGTCACTCAAGGGATGAGCATATAAGTGACATAAAGTGAGGTAGTAATTTATTCAACAGTAGAATGGTTGAAGATGCGCGACATTAAGAGGCTCAAGTTCAGTTTTACCTTCAAGAGAAGATAAATGATAGGAACCTGATCCATTGGTATGGGTGACGATGTAAGGTCCAAGCCAATTAGGATCAAACTTGTCTTATTTACATTTCTCTACTTTGGTTACATGTTGGTTTTTCTTGAGGACCAGGTCATCGATTTTGAAGGTTCATTCATGAACATGTTTTTCATAGGCACGCTTGATGCATTTTTAGTAGATTTAGAGATGGTAGAGAGCATTTAAACAGTGTTTTTCCTGTAGCTCAAGTTGTGCCAAATGTTCTTAGCTAAAATCATCATTAGAGAGCATATCCTTAAGTAATATATGAAGAGATGGAATTTGGACTTCAAGAGGCACGACAACCTCTGTACCGTATACCAAAGAAAAAGATGTGGCGTTGGTAGAGGTATGAATGCTAGTGTGATAATCCCATAAAGTGAAAGGAATGTACGTGTGTCAATCCTTACCAGTATTTTCAACGACTTTCATAAGAATTTTGTTGAGGGTTTTCTTAAATGATTCAGCTTGGCCATTTTCCTGTGGGTAATAGGGTGAAGAGAAACTAAGTTGAATGTCAAATTTATCACACAGTTTATGTAGGGTTTTGTTATTGAATTGTTTATCATTGTTAGTAATGAGGTGATGAGGAGCACTAAAGGTAAAATGATATGGTGATTGATGAATTCCATGATATTTTCAGCTTTGGTAGAAATGAGAAGGATGGCCTCCACCCATTTTTTGTAGTATTTAGTCACTGTGATGATCCATATATGATGTTGAGAGGAATGAGGATTAATCTCTCCAATGAGATCCAAACCCCATTGAGAGAAGGGAAAAACATATCTGGCAACTTGTAAGGCATGACTAGGGGTGAGTTAAAGATTAGCATTTTTCTGAAACTTCACACAACATTTAATGTAGTCAAAAAATTCTTGGTTAAGGTTTGGTCAATGATAGCCAAGGAAAAGGATACATTTGGCAATGGCGAGGCCACTAAAATGTCCACCACAAATTCCATCATGGATTTCTTTAATGGTGTATGGAATTTCATAACTAGTGAGGCATCATAGGAGGATACCATCAAAGCCACGTTTGTAGTGAAGACCCTTCATGACGATGTAACAAGAGAAACTTTTTAGGAAGGCCCATCGTTCATTGTGAGTGAGATCTGGAGGTAGAATTGAAAGGGAAAGGTAGTCAGCAAATTTATTATACCAAACATCGTTTGTATCGGTTTTGATTCTTCTCACAAAATTGATGTTGCGGATAACATAACAGGGTGACTACAACCATTGTACTATGACAAAGATTTTAGAGTCTGAAGGTGAGGTAGGGATTTTCTGAGGTGATGCAACCATGGTATCCATGAATTTTTTAGTGGATCAAGAAGTGGTTTGAATGAGGTAGGTGTCAAACGGTCAAAAGTATGTCAACATGTTGTTTATACTTTTGAAGAACCTCGTTACAACATTGGTATAAACCATTGACTTGGTTCACAACTAGTTAAGAGTCACCAAATATATTAATGGATTTAAAATCTAAGGCTATCACCGTCTGAAGGCCTAAGACAAGTGCTTCATACTCGGCAATGTTATTGGTGTAGTTGAAGTCAATTTTAAAGGATAGTGGCATAGGCTCGCTATCAAGAGGAATGAGGATGACCCTTGTACCACCCCCTCATTGAAATTTAGAACCATTGAAGAATAAGGTCATCTGATAGACAGTTTCATCTAGGGAAAGAGTGGTTATGGATTTGTCAAGAAAATAAAAGTTAGAAGATTGATTTCCATGAAGAGGACCATCTGCAAGATGATCTGTAATGGTTTGTCCCTTGATAGAATTTCGATGAATAAATTCCATGTCTAGGTCTACAAGGAACATCATCCAACGTGTAGTGCATTGTTTTTGGTGAGGTTTAGCATACATGTAATGTAAAGGTTCTGTGTTGGTGATGAAGAAGGTTTTATGGTTAAGTAGGTAGTGGCAAAGTTTAGTGGCCATGAATACCAAGGCTAGGTAAAGTTTTTCAACGTGAGTATATCTAGTCTCATAGTCTAAAAGAGTACAACTTATGTAATAAACCACTTACTCCCTGTGTTGTTTGTTGTGATGAGAAAGCATGGTACCTAAGGAATGACCAATGGCAGAAATGTAGAGGTAAAAAAAATTGTCATCTTTAGGTGGGATGAGCACAAGTGGCTAAAGAAGGTATTTCTTCAACTCTTCAAAGGTTTTGTGGTACTCATCATTCCAATTGAAGGAGACATCCTTTTTAAGAAGATGATGAAAAGGGTGACATCGGTCAAAAATTTGGAAAATAAAGCATCGAATGGATTGTAATTTTTCTTGCAAACTACGAAGCTGCCGAAGGTTAGTAGGTGGAGGCATATCGAGAGTAGCCTTGATTTTGGTGGGATTAACTTCAATGCCCTACAAAGAGATGATGAAACCAAGGATTTTTTCCAGAGAGAATGACAAAGATGCACTTCTTTGGTTGAAGGTGAATGTAGTATTCAATGAGATGATTAAAGATGAATTTAAGAACTGAGGGGTGTTCGACATGACTTTCAGACTTTCGGAGAAGCTCATCGACATAATCTTCCAATATGTCATAAATGATTTTATGGAAGATATAGGTCATAGCGTGTTGATAGGTGGCACTAGAATTTTTCAAGCCAAAGGTCATGACACGATAACAAAAATTCCCCCAAGGGGTGATGAAGGTGGTTTTGTGTTGATCTTTTGGAGTGATTAATATTTGATTATAACCTGAAAATCCATCCATACGAGACAACATATCATGGCCGACTGTAAGATCAATAAGTTTGTGGATGTTAGGCAGAAGAAAGTCATCCTTAGGGTAGGCAAGGTTAAGGTCACGGAAGTCCATGTATACATGAAGTCCCCCTATCCCTTTTGTAACAGAAACAATGTTATAAATCCATTGTGGATAATCAATGGGTAGAGTGAATGAAACAAAAATAAGGCATTAGAGTTCTTCTTTCACAAGATGCATTTTTTGAAGATTTTGTTTCATAGGTTTGGTGTCGGGAAAAGTCACGATATTGTAGACTACGATATTAAGACCAATACCAGGAATATTGACATAAAACCAAGAAAAATAATTTCTATGATCTCGAAGGAAAGAGGTGAAGGCTTACTATTCAACAGAATCTAAAGATTGACCTATCTTTAGGATTCAAGGGTCATCCTGAGTGTGAATTTTGATCTCTATCATTGATTCATTTATCATGGTTTGTGTCTCAGAAGGTAACAACTGGTGAATGTAATAATCATTTGCACCTACTGTAGACACTAAATTTAGGTCACAATCCCTCTAACCCCTTTCAATTAAGTAATTAGACACATAAACCTAGTCATGACCCCTTCTACACATTAGTATTAATTTAACTTAAATTAATCCTCATCCTCACACCATTATTTATTTTAATTACCATAAGTACACTAATATCCACTATTTTCACGTGGATCTTCCACCCGTTAAATTTCTGAGAGATCTCATGCAACGTTGGAACATCTCCATGGTGTGGGACCTTGTTGCCTTGGGATGAACCTCCAGAGAAGTTCAGCTTCCTTTGGAACTTGGGGCACCCCCAATTTAAGATTTAAGTGCAAGGCTAAGAACACTTTAAAATGACTCTAATCTACTCAAATCATGGGGTTCAGGGTTAGAAATAACAAAATAAGGAAAATACGGTGATACACAAAGAGAGTATAAATAGATAATTTTATGATCTTTACACCGGAAAGTGTTAACTTAGAAAGGATTAAAAAACCATCACAATCTAATTTAACTTATGATATTTATATAGGGAAAATAATGACCATAGACAAAATATCATGTATTCCCTTGTAATACCCCAAACATACCTAACAGATAGATCAAATCTGTTCGAATACACAATCAACAAATCATGACAATATATGATATACACATGTCATACATCCATTTCTCTTTATGGTAGTTAATGGTAATGTAACTTTATAATAGAAGGAATATTATATTTCCACAACTGATATTCAACCTAACCACATCATTTTTCAAGAGATTGAAATAAGATACTCTTAAATAAAGGTGAAATAATCACTTATACTAAGGAATTGCGTATTCACAAAGCATACATAGATCAACCATGAACACAATGAATCATGTATTTCATGGAAAAAAATTGTTTTGAATATAGTTGACAGGTTTCATAGTATTCAAAGTACTCTTCCAATCTTGAAGAGTAATTTCCTAATTATCTCTATGTATTTTTACTTATGCACTTAACTATTTGTAAGTTTTTTAGGTCGATCCATTACAGCTAGACCTTAACTAACAAATTACTAAAAATAGAATGTAATTAAGTTCTAGGGAATAGGATCCCATAAAAATATCAAAGTAGTTGTAAAGGTTTGACTCAGTGAACCCTATAACCTAGATTGATCCAGATCTTGGAACTGTCCTTCCATGGCCACCTAACTTAGCTTGGTCCTGCAACATATTTTTCTTCTATAGTTTTCTCCTGTTCTTTCTCCCACATAGTTATTTGATGCTTGTATTCAATGAAACGTCTTATGATTCCTTGTACTTCTACTTATTTTGGTCCACATGTGTAATGATTTACCACATCCGTTGTTTCAATATCTCTTGCTAATTTAGTCGGGATCCTTCTAAGTTTACTTACCACTTGCTTTAGTCGACTTGTGAAATTATGGCATGAAACCAATCTGTCAATTGAGTCACTATTGAAATTCCTAGTTACCTCATCGTCTTTCTTCACCAAATATTTGAAATTTGACTTAATTTAATCTACTAAAAGAGCATCAATATTCTCATTGAAGAATTTGCAATTGATATTATAAAAATCTTCTGAGATATCATTTAGAGAATCCATTATTTCCATATGTTTGTCATCCAATTTCTTGATCAAATCTTGTAACACCTGTGATCTAAATTCCATAGCCTTCTGAAACTCAAAAAACTTGGAAATATCATCAATTACTTCTTCTTAAAGAATTAGATTTGGATATTCCTCTCTAATCTCACCCCATGTGGTCAAATTCAGATTCAAATTATTATTATCTTCATAGAAGGTTTCATCCATTCTACGAAAAGAGGATCTTTCAATTTGCAAATCATTATATATTTCAATAGCTTCTCTGATCAAAGGATTAACTTCTTAAAGCATGCGTTTAATCTTTCCATTCATTGATCTTACCTTCTGACCTATCTTATCAATCTCATGATATGAAATATCATCCAGAGGGGAAGAAATTATGAGAGCAGTAGTAGTTGAAGGATCAACAATTGGAGTGGGTTGTGTTACTTTTCTCAATAAAGCAGTGAGCTGCTCAACTTCTTCCGTTAGCCCATCTTTAGAAGATTTATCCTTATCATACTTCTCTAATAAATTCTCGAGAGTTGTTTTCAAATTTTGTTTGGAACCTTCATGTGTTGCCTTACCTAGTGAAAATCTGGAAATTTGATAGTCTGTTGTTGTGATAGTTTCTTAAGACTTTCCCTCAATGGGACTAGCAATTTCCATGACTCTCTCTGTGGATTGGTTCACAGATAGGCTAGAGACAATCTTTGGTTATTTGGCCTATCTCCTCATAATAGGTTCCAACACACTCAGATTTATTACATCTACCAGAGGCACCTTCTTCTTATGTTTTGGATTTTGGCGATATAGCCATTCTGGTATAGCAGATGTTGATGGAGATGATGTGGCTGATTCATCACCTAGAGCACTAGACAACACAATAGCACCGGTAACATTAGTTGGCAATGAAGTGGAGGTAGTAATGATAGATGGGGTAGATGATATAACAGCCATAGAAGTGGATACAACAAGGCTAGAAGTTGAAATGGAGGGAAATGAAAACTATAGAGGGATTGAAGTGGAAACTAGAGACCCAATCATTTCTCCCACCGAGAGGACAGGAAGAGATGAGAATAATTTGGCCATAGATGGAGATGGAAAATAAGAAATGGGTGTAGGATTGGAAGGTAATGATAGAGGAAGTGATAATGGAAAGGAAGCAGGGGGTGGAAGATTTTGCGATACAACTAGAGAATCAATAACCTTGAAAACTTCTGATATTGGTATTGTGGGGGGATAACCTTGGAAGTAGGGGCCTTGGAAAGAAAGGAACTTCCAAAAACAAATGAAATCTTCTTAGGGATTATATTGACCCTTTGGGTAGACCTTTTTAATTTTGTGGGTGTAGGAAGACTCATTTTCGGTTGGGCTTATGTTCTTATAGATTGATCCAACCCTTTGGGTGAAATTCCCAAGGTAGCCAACCAATTATATGTTCTTTATAATATGGGGCCTGCCCTTTCCTTAGTATTGAAACTTTCTTCTTGATACCAATCAATCCATGGCAATGGTTGATTGGAAAAATTATTATCCTTTTATATTGGATCAAATACTTCTTCCTCATCCTCCATCTCCTTTGGAATATCTGTAATACCAAATTGTCTAACCTTATCCAAATTCAACCTTTCGTATTCTTGTTTCTGGATAATCAACTCATCCTGACAATGAATCCAAATATCCTCTAGTTAAGGCATATGAGAACTGGATAAACCCGTTTCATTGAACTTACCCTAGTAATCAAAATTGGTTTGGGGATGAAAGGTTTGCAGAGTCACTTCAAACATTTCTACATCCACATTCTTCACTTTATAAATACTAGCATAAGTATATTTTCCAATTAAAATGAGAAACTGGACTCCTACCTTATGTCGTTTGTTCTAGATTTTATGATTATTGTTATCCAAAATAAGACCCTACTTATTTTGGCTAACTTTCCTTCATCCTTCCTTCTTGTGTGCCTCAGTTGAATTTTTCCACTTTTCAGGCACTCAAAATTATCTGGAAATGGCTTCACCAGATAGATAATTTCTCACCTTTCCAGAAAGGTAAAATTTTCCTTCTAACTCCTCGTATTTTGCAAGTGATGGCTCGATGGAGTTTTTGAGGGAAATTTTCCCTAGAAAGGCCCACAACCAATAGGAATGTGCCACATGGCAGTGGAATGGCGGGCCAGTGGAGGTAAGTTGGAAGAAATTGCCAAGGAGTGGGTGGGGCACAAAGGAAAAAAATTTCCTGCGGGCTCACCAAGGAGAAGGAAAAGAAATGGTTTAAACCCGCGAATGAATGAGAATGTGCCACATGGCGGCAGAGATCGGACCAGCGGGGGTAAGTTGAAAAAGTGGTCAAAAGGGCGCAAAGGAAAAAAATTTCCCATGGGCCCGCGGAGGAAAGAAAGTTGATTAAGGCCCATGCCAAATCGAAGTGTGCCACATGTCCATGAAACTAGTGGGAGTCGGAGGGGCGGAGTAAATTTTGGATTTTTTCCAAAGTAGTAGAAGGCACAAAGGAAAAAATTGGCCCACATGCCCGCCAAGGAGGAAATGGAAATTTTGGTTAAATCCCCGCGAACAAATAGGGTGGTGACACATGTCCTATTCTTAGCATAGGTCAAGGGTGTGGAGAGAAATTGGAAATTTTTCCAAAGTGGTCAGTGGCATGAAAGGAAAAATTTGGAGGGCGTGCCTGCAGCGAATAAGGTGGTGAGACATGTCTCGGAGTGGCAAGGCATAGAGAAATTTTTGAATTTTTTCAAAATTCAAAAAACCATAAAATGGCCATTTGAATCCGCGGGCCAATGGGAATGTGTCATGTGGCAGTGGAGTGGTGCAGTATGGAGATTTTTGGGGAATTTTTCCCAAATTCAAAAAAGGGGAAAATTTTAGGTTTCGGCCTGTTGACCCAATTTTTGCCCCAATTTTTCCCTAAATCTTCAGAGGGGCATATCTTTCAATCCAGAGCTTGATTTTTCTCGATTTTGGTGTCATTGGAAAGATATTGAAGTCCTCTACATGATGGAATTTTCAATTTTGTTTTTTGGTGGAGTTTAGTGGGAGAAAAATGAGAAAAACACCTTTGGCATGGGGAAAAGAGCAGAGCCGACATTCAACCACCATTTTTAATGCAGAATGGCTTCCATTCTTCTCCAGCATGGTCAAAAATCTTGGGGAATGAACTTTTAAGGGTACCCATGCTATTTTAATGGATCTGGTTGGTGGTTGAATTATTCATTTCATTTTTCCCGTTTTTCTCCTTCCTGAACTCAGTTTTTCATTGTTAAAAGCCAGATTTGGCTCATTTGTACAGGGTTGGACGTTTTTTATGTTCTGCGGGCTCCCTCCTTCACCCTGGCGAGTGAATTTTTGGAATATCATACCTTCTTTAGGACTGCAACATGTTTTTTACCTCCTTGTTGTTGTAATGCACTGTATTTAAAAATGGAAATGACAATGCAAGCTCTGTGACTGAATGTTCAATCCTTTCTCATGTTGTTTGCTTTATCCTGATCTTTCATTACAATTTTAGCAATTTTTTCATGATTTGTGTTGTATTTTTATAACCTGTGTCAATCTGTAGAAATATATGTTCATCACTCCTTTGGTGTATCACCTTGTCAGTTTAGTTTTATCTTCTTTTCTTTCTATCCTTGTCTCATTGGCAGAATAAGAGTAGAATTTTGAGTTAAACCTCTGCAAATTTCATGCATACATCTAATTAGAGGGGTAGAGGAACCAGCCTTCAATATGGAGATTTTTTTCCCATTTTTGTAAGTCCCACACTTGGGGAAAATATTCGATGTTGTGCAATCACACTAAATGACCCAATTCTCACTTGCAAATTTGAAGGTCATTTAGGGGGTGTTGCTGATTTGCATTAACAATGATCTAAAAACTACCAAACCAACTCTAGAAAAACCCATTTATCAGTAGGGAACCTAGGTAACTTTCTCAGGGAACCCATGAAATTGGGAATCCTAATGTATGTAAATGTAGGAAACTGAAGATAATACGCTCCCCATTCTCGTACTTCCTTCAAAGCCTCATCATAAATCCTTCAATTATACAAATCCTTTTCAAAATGATAAAGAAGAACAACGAAGAAGGCATCATTGACTCTTTGAAAATGCCTTCTTCCCTCATCCATCCTAATTTAAGGATAAAAATTGAAAATTTGAGATGCACTTCTAACACCTTTGGTATTTAACCCATTAGATTCCCCCATGGCAATTGCAGAGTAAACCAAGAAAGAATTCATATAAAAATTTTGGAAGACAAGACTTTACTTAATTGAAAACAAATAGGGCTACTGATATGCTTTCCCTGTCATATTAATTCTTGTTATCCTGTAAAATTGAGGGGGGAATTTTACAAATAACCCTACCATTTTTTTTGTTCCGGCCCCTCATCAGGGACCCCTTGTGTTCGAAACGTTGTAAAATCCCTTCCCGGGAAATCTAGTTTTCCGAACATAGCCATTTTTGGTCTTTTTTGGTCAGGTGCATGTATAATGAGTGTAATATCAAGTTTTCTTGTGCCCCCTTTAAACCCTTTGGTGCATGTTTTCTCGTGTCAACAGGCATTTTGGTGCGCCTCACTATGTTGAGTCTTCCTTGCATGCACCAAGGCGCATGCGCCTTCATGTCAACAATACATTTGTTGCACCACTTTTTGGTGCGCCTAGGGCACACATATTCTTATGTCAACATCACTTTTGGTGAGCCAAGGGTGCATATAACTTCGTGTTGGCAAGTCTTTCAGTGCGCCAAGGGCACACGCTTTCTAGTGTCGATAATGCTTTTTATGCGCCACTTGAAAAAGTTAGTGGCGAATTTATTACCACTTCGCCTATATATAGGAACGTCTGCACTGTCATTGTCATCTGACACAATCACGTGATTTTTCTCTTACACCTGTACTTGCCAGCGCACCTACCCTGTTGTTTTCAAATCACTTTGTAGACCCATTTGCACATTTCTTCATTATATATCCTGGTAAGAGGTCTTCATTGCTTCTGTGTTTGGTGTTTTTTTTATTGGCTGCTTGCTGGTTTGGATTGAGTTAATAAAGTTGTAAAAACATAAACTCCCCACCCTCCTTGCTATTTTTCCCTGCACCCATGCATTTTCCCCCCTCTTTCCAGATCTGCTAGTAAAGGGGACTCTATCCTAAAAAGTTGCTAGAACTCTTTGATCAAGCTTCTTTCATAACCCAATGAACCCTGCAAAAGGAGCTTAACCACATATGAAATCCCTCAAGAAAAGAATCATGGCTTGAAAGGGAGACACTGTTATTTTTCTCCTTTGGTGCATCTATCACCCCTGTAACACAATACACAGTCACGCCAATGGCACACTTTCCATGACTGTTACACAAAGAATAGTTGTGCCCTCATGGTGCACTTCCCTTGTTTGTTGCACCACTTAAACCTGTGCCCTTTGGCGCACCCTGCATCTATGCAACACCAACAAAATTTGCACCAAGTGCAAACGGTGCAGGCACATCCATGCTTACAACAACATCATATTATGCAGACCTTCCATGCGCCATGCCAAGTTCTCCTATGGCGCATGAAAAAATGATGTTACACGCATTATACATGCGCCCTTTGGCACATCCTGTACCCGTGTAACATGAAAAATATTTGTGCCCTTTATAAAATATATACACATGGTGCAGGCACACTTGTGCTTGCAACAACAAAAAAATGCAATCTGCGGTATCCATGCGCCATGCGCCCTTTGGCATTGATTTATCCCTTACAGCAGCCCTTTCCTATGCACCTTGTTATTTAACCCTGCAACTTGTAGTATACATGCGCCCTGCGCCCTGAGGCCTTAAAATTGCTAACTCTTCTTTATGTCAACACTTTAATGGAAGATCGAACAGCTAACATGACCTTCTTACGTTGGGTTTCACTTCTCCTTCTTGCAGATCAGCAACTGAGTTCAGAATTACATATGTCAACATCAAGCAAGATACCTACCAAATCTAAAGGCAAGGCCAAGCTCACAGAAGAAGAAATTAAGTATAAATATTAGAGGGTCAGGATGCTCGAGTCCCAAGCAGAGTGTGACCTAGACATTAGAGACTCAGAACTGGGCCATATTGACATGGAATATTTCTGGGCCAGAACCCAGAGGGTCACAAGAAATCCATGGATGGACAAATTGATAGGCAGTGCATTGCACTTTGCTGGTGGGATCCCAGTTAGCGCCGTGAACAACGAATTTATGATGTTTGTTACCTGATGCTACAATAAAGACACAAGATGTGTCCACAATGAGAAGGGCGAGGTTATAATCAACCTCACTACCCACCATTTTGAAATAATGCTTGGCATCCCTCACCACCGGCACTTTGTGGCTGTAAGCCGGGAAGACTGCATTAAGGCCTGGGATGACAATGAAGATCAGTGCATGTAGCTGATGAACGAGGTTTATCTGAAGAATAAAAAGGTGGTGACTCGGTGGCCACAAGTCATTCATCGTAGTGACTTTTCAGAGGAACTCAGTGACACCATCACATTCCTGAGTAGAGTCTTTGGGCTTCCTGACACCCATTATTTTCACAAGTGGATGCTGCGGTACCTAGAAACAATGAACAAAATTGTGCCCGATCAATGCTTTGAGTGGGCAGAAATCATAAGCATCACGATATCAGAGCAACTACAACAACTTAACACAACGGGGAGATTCTATATGAACTCCTACATGGTCTATGCTGCAGCTTCAGAAAGGGACTATCCGGCTCTGATGCGGTGCGGGGTTTGGCCCCAAGTTAAGATTTATGAATACTATCTAGATCTGAAGCTAGAAAATAGCATTCCCCAGTTCACAAAGATCAATGATACATTCTTCTATTTCATCATCTGCATGTTGAGGCCAAATATGACTCACAATCATACGACCAAGAGCATCGTAGAGGCTACAGAGAAATGGGGGGCCCTGTTCACTCAATTCCCCACATTTACCTATCTGAGGGCAGTTAACTTCTTGGGAGAACCAACTAAACTGCCAAGGTATGCCGGTCCCAAGTTGATCCTGCTAGAGCTATCGAGGCAGCTTATTACTTACCATGAAAAGTGTCTAAAGAGAAAGAAGGGTGGAACTCCTTTCCCCCTCACAGTGGGTAGGTATACGTGTCTCACTCACCACAAGGTGAAAGACATGTTTGCAGAACTGCAGCTGCTCAATCTAAAACATAACTTCCCAGCAAGACCCACCTTCGACCTGAGAAATTGTCTGCCTAGGGCCAAGCTCGACCCGATCCACATCCCTCAGATCGAAGATATCTACATCAACATATATCATGAGGTTGAGCTTAGGAGGAAGGATCATTCCCGCTTGGCCTTAGCAGAAATCATCCAGTACAGGGTGGCCATCGTCCCCAAAGGCTACCAAACTACTGAGCAAGAAGACGATCAAGTGTATCTTGACACGGGTGGGGACAATTGGCCTTTTACGATGATTGATAGGACCAAAGCTCCTTAAATAATTGAGGAGAGAGTCAAGGAAACTCTGCGCAGAACAGAGCACTGGTGCCGAATTAACGGGCTCATCTACCTCCGAGTCGATTTCACAACCTCTCCATTGGGCAACATACCTCCTCGGGCTAAACAGCAGCTAAAAGGCAAAGGAAAAGGCAAAGAGGATGAATCCATCTCCACCCGAGAGGAAGCTCCTGAAAGTCCTCCTTCCACTACACCCGAACAAGTTATAACTCTGGCTTCTCCAGAGAAAGAAAAAGCAGAAGATGTTCCGATAGGCACATCCACTCAGGATGTCACCACTATTGTAAATGTTGAGGTCCCTTCTCCCTCTCCTCCTTCCCCTCCTCGAGCGACCCAAGCGACCATTCCTTCGGCCGTGTCCTCTCCCCCTTCTTCTACTGTTCCTCCTGCTTCTTCATCCATCTTCTCTTCTCTCGCGGTCCTATCCCCCTCCATTTATTCCCTCATCTCTGAGCTCCCTTCCCTTCCTATGTCTTCCTCCCCTGCAGTATCTCTTCCTCCCATGAGCACTTCTTTGGCCTCCCTCTCGATGTCACCGCCACATGTCTCCACATTTTTCCCTTCTACTACTGCAGCTGCCCCCTTCTCTATTTCTGGTCCTTCTTCCCTAAGTCCAGCCTGGATCTCTCAGCACCTAAGTCAACAGAAAAGGAAAGTTCCCATCGCACCGATGGACTTTTCCGTTATCCCATCAAAGGGGGCCAAGAAGAAAAATCCTATCACACGCTTCTCTCAGAGTGCTTCGGGAGAGAGGGTAATGGAGATCGCATACCCCAATCCTCTGAAGGATAAAAAGGATCTGTCTTCGACAGATTACACAGTGACTCAAGTCACAATAGGGACGTCTTCTGAAATCCTTCAAGGAGAGGCCCTATCTGCAGTTGACACCCTCTGCAAGAAGCAAAAGAAGAAAAAGAAGAGAAAAGGCTACTGAAAGAGAAAAATAAACATTTGCTCCACGCCTTACAGAAGATGGGCAGTGCACCTCCCACAACTGCCACCAAAACTCCTGAGCCTCTGAGTCAGGATAAAATTAATGAATATGCAAAGATCGGCGAGTAGGGTATGGTAGTTTCCACCTGGAGGAGCCAGATCCTCAAGGATAGTGAACGAGTGATCGCCAAGTTCACCGATTTGTATCTAAACATCAACAAGGTGAACAAAGAACTCCAGGCGTTAGCAGGACCCATATCCGAAGAGTTGGACCATGCTAGGCTGTACCATGAGACCTTTCAAAGAATGTTTGACTATTCAGTCGAAGATCTAGTCAAGTTTGGTGTTTTCGATCACCCCAGGGACCTCAATAAAATCCTTTCCACACTGGATTACCGGATGGATCAACTGGAATTCATCCTCAAAAAGATTGATAAGGTAAAGGAAGAATCCCTGGATGCAATGCATCAGATGGAACAAATTGTTCTAACGATGTCTCCATGGTTGCTTACTCCTTTTTTCACCTTAAGGAAGGTTGCAAAACCATTCAGATCTTCAAGGAGATCATTTCACAAGGGCTGGGGCCAGAGGTCACTTTTGATGCAGAATCCATCAATAACCTGCTAGCCTGTCGGGACTTCATCGGGTTCTTAATAGAAGTAGAGAATGAATATTCCAAACTCCCAGAAAATCTCACAAATGAGCGGGAGACTTGCGAGGCTATCAGTGAGTGACACAAGGATCCTTCTCAGGATCAATTAGAGCCCATGATCAGCAAGTTCATGGAATACCGTGCCCAATTCCACATCTCGTCACCTGAGCAGCAGCAAAAGCAGGATATCCTCTTTCAGCCGCGGGACGAAAACGATGAATAATTTCTCTCTCTTCTTCGACTTTCTTTTTGTAAATGTCTAAAGTATGTTGGCACAAATGATGACATCATCCATGTTGCACCATGGGATGATGTCATCCATCAAGTTGTCAAAAGTCAACATGACTTTGAGATATTTTGTAGATTTTATGTAAATAGGTGGTTGGTTCCTTTTTGCCTTCCTTCTTCTCTTTCTTCTATAAATACTCGAATACTTGTTGTATTCGGGGGTGAATACTTTTCAAATGAGAAAGAGAAGTAAGAAGAAGATTTTGAACTCTTTGTAACAAAAAAAAACATTGAATACAATATATTTAGACTTTGTGCTGAATACATGTGTTTTAATATCAGATCTTTCTTATGTTAGATTTGTGTGATTGTTCTATTGGATTTGTTTCTACTTTTTTGTCATTTATTCATCAGTATTGCTTTATCTGTCTATGCAAGTAGGTTCAGCTCTATTTACTACCAACCCAAACCATAGACCCTTTGACCCTTCTGCTTTGGAATTCATTTCTTTTCTCCCTTCGGATCTGATCTTTCTTTGTTTCCTCCCCTCCTTTCATTTTTCCTCTCAGCCGGAAACACATCTACTGGGATGAGATCCCAAACTCCCGAAGGTAGAATTTTGTGAGACTTTCACAGATTCCTGCTGGTAGAATAGCAATAAACCAGTTTCACTTTGCTGACTCAAAAAGGGGCTATGCCCTGCACACTGCTGACTCGTCTATCCATAAATCTGCCCAAGCGATAGATTCCTGAACCAACAATTCTTTATTCTTCTTGATAGTGGCAATATATAAGAACATCCATTCCTAAAACTCTTTTACAGAAGCAAGACCCAAAACTCTACTCAAAAACACAATGAGATTGTTCACTTCTTGGGTGAAATCTAATCGAAACATAGTTTTAGGAAACTTGGTGACACTCTTGGCCAAGTAGCTCTTCATCATGACCCTAACACATAACTCGGTATCCTTGTCCCAATGTTCAATTTCAATTTCGGGTGAAATTGTGGCATAGTCATCAACATCAGGAAGTTTAAACAAATCTTCAAAGAAATCAAAGTCCAATCAAATTACGACCTTGCCATCACCATTCTTCACCATCATAGAATCTTCATCAAAATGGGTTGTTACGGCCAAAACAAATTCGGGACAATGCATGGATGCATGAAAAATGGCAGCGAGATCAAGCTCACTATCATAGATAGCCTACATCCATGAATTCTTGTTAGGATCTATCAAACTTGCCAAGAAGTCTAAAAATAATACCTGCCTAAGATCAGTATCTCCAATATTCCCTAAGTTTGAAGAAAGGCACAAATTAGGAGTGACTCCTAAACATGTATATTTCATCTTTTCTTTGCCTTTTGATGAGGAGGTTGACATTAAGTTCAGATTTTAGACTATGAAAAGCCATTAGAAATTTTGTAGCAAATACTGAAGAAACCTTGAAATGTTGAAGTCTGAAAGTCCAAAATTATTCTAATTTCGAAGTGCAAACCTCTGAAACCCTGAAATAGTAGACCTCTGAAACTCCAAAAATAAAACCCCCAAAATTTTTAAAGTGGAAGCTCCGAAACTCTAAAAGAAAGAACCTCTGAAAAGGAAAGAGCTCTGAAATCCTGAAATAACAGTCCTCTGAAACTCTGAAAATAAAAGTTCCAAAAATGGCAATTTATGAACCACAAAATCACTGACGGGCATAGAATCCAATACTCGTAGAGATCTGGAGGAATATATCATGCAATCTAAACTAGATGTCTGCACAGGTTGGATTTTGTAGCATTGGAAATCAGGAAATATCCTTAAGGAAAACATGGTGGATGATGAGGGTTTCATTTCCAAAATAAGAAAAAGAAAGAACAAAAGAAAATAAACAAGGAAGAAGACCCAAAATGATCATAACCAAGAATAAATAACCCAAACAAAATTACCTTGAAAATGATGCCTCTAAAGTACAAAAGTTTGATAATTATCAGAGCGTTAAAGCAAAAGGTCAGGTGAAAATGAAAGATAAAACCTAAGTTTATATATAGAAATCTGAAATTTATGCCCAAAATTCAACACGTGGGAGGGTTGGTGAGAATTAAATGCCCATATAACCCTGAAGTCTGAAACCTCAAAAGTCTGAAGTTTCAAAATTTTGGAACTTCGGAGTTTCAAACTTCGAGAATCGAGAGACAAAGTGTATGAAAAGATGACAGAAGACTCTGAAACCCAAAATTTTGAAGTTCTAAAATTTTATAACTTCAGAGTTTCAGACTTCAGAATTCTGGAGGTGAAAATATCAAAATGAAGATGGGAGACTCCGAAACCCAAGAGTCTAAAGTTCTGAAATTTCGTAACTTTGGAGTTTCAAACTTTGGAACTCCAAGTAAAAATTTACTAAAAAGGTGACAAAAGACTCTGAAACCCAAAAGTTTAAATTTCTGAAATTTCAGAACTTTAGAGTTTCAAACTTTGGAACGCCAATTAAAAATAGTGAAAAATTCCAAAGAAGAATTTTGAATCCTAAAAGTATGAAACTCTGAATTTTCAGACTTTCGGGCTTTAAGAGTTTGTAACTTCGAAGAACTTCAACACATTTCTAAACCATTTATGGGTGAAAGTTTTCAAAAGAAATTTTGAATCATCTTTAAAAAATTTCAAGGTAAAATTTCAAGTATAACATCCACCTCACCTTTCTACCTCATCCTAGACCCATTCCTAGCCTATAAATGAACCTAGACCAAGTCCCCACTTATCCTAACCAACTGGGACTCTTTCCAACCTTAACTATTCATGACCTATTAATCCTCAAACTAATTTCACACTCTAATTTACATCATTCAACACTCTAGACCCGGACCAAGCCAAAGACCATGCTAAATTGGGAGAGAAACCCTATTTTGGCAAGTTAGACCAATTCTCCTTAACCGACGTTGATTATCCCTCAATCGGTGTCGGTTCCCTAGCCATCATTGGTTATCCTTAAATAAAAGTTTCTAACTCTTTACATGGGTTCTCCAATTGATTCATTCACTTAAGCTTTGACATTCTAACTCTCAAGCACTCAAGCTACCCGATGAAGAACCAATTTCCATCAAGTCTTCACCAGAATCCAGTCATGTCATCCATAGCTTTAGATCATCACAGCAAAGCACATAGGTTGTATTACCACAACACTAGACACATTCCTGTTTCTCCCATAAATGCTCATCAATCATCAACCACCTTTCGATCTACAAGTTACCAGATAATTCATTCATTCTTATTTGTTAAGCTTTTGTTTTGATCTTAAGTCTTTCATTTATGTCTTCCATCTGATTCTTCTCTATCCCAAATACCACCTTTCACGTGTTTACCACCTATTCCATCAACCTGAACCATTTCACCCATCCTAGCACCTCTACAACCCTTGCTGAGCCTTAACAAAAATCATATCATCCTCCCCAAACCCCCTCAACCCTCTATGCAATCATAGAGATACCCAAAACACCCATTTTTTAATATTTCCACTATATTGCTCCTACTGGCACCAGTCACCCAACCGGCATCGGTCATTTTCTAGTACCACTATCGATCACCTAACTGATATTGGTCTCTATGAGTGTCAATGTTACCTAGAACAACGATCTCATAACTTTCGCCAAACATCCAAGAATCACCCAAAACCTTACCCAGACCTTGCCTAACACCTTAGTTACCTTTTCCAACTAAAAAAACACCTTGTCTAGTACTAGATTAGTTTTAATTTTCAATACTCTACTTAATCTAGTGTATTGATAATATTTTGAGACACCTAAATCAAAGTCTTAACAATAGGACCTTTACTTCTCGCATTTTTTTTCATTAATTTGATAAAACAGTGGATTGACAACCATCTAGGAAGTATCACACTTCCTGGAACTGGCATTCGCTAGGCATTCAACTTCCATATATTGTTTAACTCTCTCTTGTGGTCTTGTTGTGCTTTGCAAGTAGTTCCTCCCAGCCAAAAAGAAGCTCTCACATTCGTTCTAATCAAATTCAACAATGTGTGCAACCTTCTCCCGACTATTCATAGGTATTCCTCCTACGCCCATTACCCTTATCTATTTTATCGCATTACTTTCAAGTGAAACAATTTGGCACACCCAGTGGGACCCCTTCTTATGGGTTCTTTGCATTTTCTTCATATAGGGAATTGTGTATTTCTTTCTTTTCTGAAAAAAATCACATTAAGTTTCTCTCTATTTCATATTCTCTTCTTCTGCTTATTTAAATTAAATTTGTGATTTGGTCTTCAAAAATAATTCTTCTTACTTTCTTTTACACTTACATTTAGTGAAAGAACATCCTCTTGACCTATTCTCTATTTGTTGCATACAATTTCACTTTCGATTTGGGCTTTAAAATCTCTACATTTCATCCTTCGTATGTTGCATTAGATCACCTAAATTTATTTGCAATCTATATACTGGAGGTCATGACCATTTGATGATTGGCGGGAATTAAGCATAGTTCACACTTTGTGCACACATATCCCTATCCAAACCACTTTAACAATTTACTCATTTCTTAAGCATCTTCCTTCCCAGTAATTTTCATCAATGATTAATAATCAGATTGGAGGTGGATCCAACTAGAGTTCTATCTAGTCATCGTATCAGAGTTGGACCTCGCATACTGTGAAGTATATATTGGGGACACTTAGCCAAAATACACTTGAAACTAGCCATATACTACTTATAGGGTACCCTCGTTGACCAAAAACTTGATTCTACTCATAGTCAATTTTAAGTGGCATAAACCACATAACATTAAAATTTAAAGCATAGGATTGACGTGTTTTATTATCTTTTGACTGGTAAAATTACGTTTTGAGGAGTGAAGTCATTTCTTCTTATTTTTCTTATCCTTCATGCTCCACCATCATAACTAGTGTATTTCGATTCATTCTAGGTGTGTTAGGACTCATCACTTCCATACTCAGTTCTTGGGTTGGTGTTTTCATTTGACTTAATCACCTAAAATTCAAATTTTCATCATCTTCTCAAATTCTATAGTAACTAACATCGGTCAAGAAACTGGCATCAGTTTCCTCTTCACATTGGCATTAGTTATTTCTCCCAAAACAGTATTCAATTCACATCCAGATATTTTATGTTACTTGTTTCTATCATTTATCACATTTTTGATTCTTTGTTACCATCAGAGAGTTCATATCCACCCAATTTACATTATTCATATCCAGATTTAAATTATCTTCCATTTATTCACAATAACCGGCATCAATCCACTAACTAGAATTAGTTACCCCTTTCTACTGACATCAATTATCCAACCGACGTGGTCTCTGTGTTTTGATTTTTATGTCAAAACAACAACTAATTTTATTTTTTTAGATTTCTTTTATATTGTTTTCTCATGTTTCTACACCATTTGTAGAGCTCAGACCACCTATACTACTACTATTCACATGGTTTTGACTCACAGACAAGTCAACACCCTATTCTTTCATGCTAGTCATCAACCACTACCTCCTAGTCCTTCACCACATTCTATTTCTTCACCAATGGACCCCACTTCTTCTATCACTATATCCGCAGGTGATGAGGATTTTACAAAACTCCTTGATCACTCCCAAAGCCTTGCAGTATTATCTTACTCATTCCTCCACCTGCAAGTCATCAGGACATCCCTTATACGAGATGCATGTCTCCATTCCTTCGTCCCTTGCTCCCACTTCCATATTGGCCACCACTAGTGTAGCATTACCTACTTCCACCTTACCACCTATTATTTCTCATATCACTCCCACATCTTCAATATTTTCTACACCTATGGCATCTATCACACATTCAATGTCAACATCGCCATCATTTATGACTCTTAGTGTAGGGATTCCCACATCATCAATCATTATTACCTCACAACCTCAAGTTGTGTCGACCCCTTTTCAAATTTTGGTCATGTCTATACCTGCCACTCTGCCACCTATTGCTATAAAGGGTCTCTACATAGGTTCCACCCACCTATACCTTATCTCAACCACCACTTGTCACCTACACTTCCTATTCAGGGCATATTCCATCATCATCTACTGCTACTTATATCCCCCCCTTCACAGTTTGCTTACTCGGCACCATCCATATATTGGCATACCTTCTACATCCTACTCATCATATCCACCTCCTTGTACCATAGGATGTGTGCCTAAATCTAATCTGACCACAGATCTGATCAAAATGATGATGGACAAGATGCAAACCCTAGAAGCATCTCTCTCTAGCTCATGTAATACATTAAATTATGTTGAAATATGTAATGAGCCTATTCATCTATCCATACTCATTCATTCTTATCCCCCGCATTGGGAAATGTCAAATTTTAACTGATTTAATAGCAAAGATGATCGGCAACATCATTTGCGATCTTTTAAACATGTATTTTATCTGATTGCTCACGATGACGCCCTTGCTTCTTCGAACTTTCCCAATGTCCTTAACAAGCCCTTACTTAGACTAGTATAGTGCTTTACCTAAGAACTCTATCTTTTCATTTAATCAATTAGCACAAGCCTTTCTCAATCATTTCTCCATTAACATCACTAAGAAGGTCACCATGACTAATTTGTATTTGATGCGCCAATACGAAGACGTATATATCATAAAAAAAATTTGCACGTTGGCAGAGTCTTACCAATCATCTCACCTTTCAACTTCCACAAAACAAGCTGGTAGAGTTGTTCACTAGGTCTTTTGCTAGGAAAATCTCCCCAACTCTTCAGGTCCAAACATTCTAGACGTTCGATGAGGCATTCACTATGGCTTGGAAGCTATAAATTTGTGTTATTGAAGAGAAGAGGCTACAATTACACAACAAGAGCACTCCACTTAAATCAAATGACTCTTATTCCTCTTCTAAACCACAAAATACTCATGTTAAAGCAAAGGGATATACCAATGTGGTGGTCTTGAAATTGGGCCCATCTCATCCATGAAACCAATCAAAACCTCCTTATAATCTTTCTCATGTTTAGAACTTCCAATACAAGCAGGAAAAAAGATGATATGCCCCCATAGGAGAACCCTATTCCTCTATGTTGGAAAATTTGTTAAAAGTGGGATCCATCACTCTTCCACTGATCAAACCGCATACTAGCTTTGACCCTTCTCATCCTATACCCACATGATATAAGGAGAACGATTACTGTAACTATCACTGTGTTAGAGGACAGGTTGACGAAAATTGTAAAACAGTCAAAAACATCATTTAATAAATGTTAGATAGTGGAGATCTCATCTTGGAAAACCCTAATGCGTTAGCAAATAAAAATCTATAGGTATTTAAGAAACCTTTTCTAAACCATACCCATTCATCAAATTAGGTCAGTGAGACTTATAACAATAACACACGTGTCCATGAGTGATCCGAAAATCCAGGTCAAAAAATTTAATATATATTTATTTTTTACAACCTTCGAAACCTTATAGGCTTATTAAAAATTACCGATAAAAATTACTCCATTTTAAATTAAAAAATCCAAAATAATATAAGAATATAAATGAAACTGCATACGGATTGATTACAGAGTTTGACAATAGCCTACATCTTCGGGTTCCTATTGAACCGTTCCACTAGTAATAATTTGCAAGTACAATATAACTTTTACAACAAAACTTAATGGAACTTTACTTGCCCACAAATTACTACAGCCCTTTGAAGAACATTGATGATCATTTGGTCCATCCTCCACCTTCCTGGTGCACAATCTCCTTTGGAACTCGATCAGCCTTCCAAACATTCGCAAGACACCCTATGGCTCTCTAGTCAACAATTTCAGGCTTCGCAAATAAAAGTGTGGCGCTATGGGCCAAGTGGTGAGTTTCCAATAACTCTAAATTTTGTACAATCTTCCTATTAAAATAATAGGACTTAGCTTCCTAATATTTTCCTATTAAATATTAAATAGGACTTACTTTACAAAAATATTGCCTTTAAAAATTATAAGGCCTATTAAAATAGTTTGGAAGCTTATAGCTTTTTTTCCCCCTCTTCAAATAATATACTTAGGTCCCCTATTTATATTGATTAGGAGTCCAGAATATAAGGATATTTCATTTATCCTTTTGTTTTATAATCTCGTATAGGGATAAACAAATTTTAGCCTTAATAAGGCTTTGAGCGGGTTAATAGGGATTAATTCTTTTTTTTAAGCTTTTAAATAAGCTTAAGCCATATTTGAAAATATCAACCCCATAATAATATCCACTCTTCACGTGGATGGAGTAGATTTATGTGGGGAAAATCCCACATTATATGCAAGCCTTTTTAAAAGGCTTTATTCACCAAAAAAAAAATTCACGTGGACTTTCTAATATATATATAAGATTCTAAAATCTTATTAAGTGGGTAAAATATTAACCCACTTTTCATTCCATGTGCCCAATTCAAATCTACCAAGTGTCTAGAAATAGCAGATCCGCATGTCCATAAATAGCAATGCCACATGTTACTCCACATTAATGGCACGTCATCTCTTTTGTCAGGTTTGACCAAAACTTTGACTACTCATATATTTCACATACGGACTTAGATTTGGTCCATTCAAAATACGTCAAAAAGGTCTAAATGATATTTAAGAATTTTTGCTGACTCCAAATTATTTCAATACCATCAATTTACCATTGACCAACGTTGACCAAATGTTGACCATACTTTGACCCAAACTTTGACCATTCATATCTTTTACATATGGACTCGGATTTGGTCTGTTCAAAATGTGTCGGAAAGGTCTCGGTGATCTCTACACAACGTTGCTAACTACAGATGATTTCAAAATCATTCATTTTTTTGCTGACCAATGTTGACCAGTTGTTGACCAACATTGACCTAGTCACTATTTACATGTATAGACTTTATTTTCGACATTCAAATATTTTGTCACCTATCAAAGAGCCTGTATTACCCATGTTTTTACCTAAAGAAGAGTCTATTTTATCTTGTTCTCCACCTAAAGAAGAGTCTACATCACCTACCTTGCCCCCTCCTCGACCCATAGAGGAGCCACTTTTATACTCTCTTCCAGTTAGTGATGTGTCTCCCAGGGTCTACTAGGATCCTGTTAATCTTCTCACATCACTTTTGCCTATAGAGTCAAAATCCAAAAAATTCCCTATTTTACAAATCTCATAATTTTTCATAGGGATCACCACCAAGTCGTCGTCATCTTCCTCTACTTCTATGTCATTCTCTCATTTTTCTAATCACTTGGAGTATGTTGACTACTCCATGCTTAATGGATGCTTTCGACTTCCCGTATCAACTCAAATGCAAATGTTGTTTGCAGACACTTCAATGATTTATCTCAAATTGTTCAAGACAACTAAATCTATCACACCTGAGTTGGTTATAGTAGCCTCTTCTGCATCACCCTCACCTACACACAAACCTTTTCCATTACCCTAACAACCACCTGCACCAAAACCTCTACCTACACACATACCTTCACATGGGCCCAAACTTATCACTACATTGGGGGTTGCGTCAACACCGAGTATAATCCATCCTCCCATGAAGATTGATTTAGCCACCTCTTCCCAAACTATCACTAGACCTATCCCCCCACCTAAGAGGAAGACCCAACCTCTTTGGCCTCATACCCCAATTTCTCTCACTCATCCTCTTTCATCTTCACCACTTCCATCCATCTTAGGTCCCCATCCATCAACCTTGTTCAAGTAGCCTCCTACCCAAGGTGAAACTAAAACAAAGCAACCTACATCCTTACTACAACATCTCACTCTTCCTAAGCCTTCTGCATTTCCCACGCCTACTCCACTACCCATTCCTTTACCTTCTCTTCAACCTACACTTTCTATATTTCCTCCTACCACTATCTTTACCGCATCTCCACTCTCACCTTGGCTAACTCGTCCACTTCCATCTTTTGCATTCCCTTATACTTCACGCACTACCCCAACACCTTACCCAAGAATGTGTAACCCAAGCCTAAAACCTACTCAACCTCCAAATCCCCCTCCAGTAGCACCTCTTCAACAAAATCCATCCACACCTCCATCCAAACCTACTCTCACTTCTCATTGTGATCCCTTGGCAGGGTCTTACGCTAACATCCTTGCTCAGATGCTAAAAACTTTTTCCATTACATTGCAACCTCTCAAGCCTTATGACCCACTCAAACCTAAACTAGAAGGGTTTGACGATACTAAGATGTATACATATCATCATGTGTCATGGCATGATGTTGAAAATTGTAAGGCCCTTAAAAAAATTCTTCATCAACTTCATTCTCCTGAAGAGATCTTTGAGAAAGATGACCTTTTGAATGAAGATCTCATTGCACCTTCACCTATCACTACGCAGCCTCACCCCATATCTATCCAACGGCCTTCACCTCCACCTCCACTGCCCTCTTTTCCTCCTCCAACCTTTGAGATCAATATGGTTCGTATTAGGGAGCTAGCTCAACCCCCTCCAAAATGCTAATATGCCTTAATCATTTCACAAGGCTCTTATCCCGCACTAGGATTTTGTCCCTCCTATCATTATACCTTTCACGACACATCTCCCTCTTTTCCTCATATCAATATGGTTCAAGTTTCCACTCGCGAACAGAAAAATAAAGGAAAATAGAAGACTGGAAACCAATCCAATACACCATTACCCACCATTTCATATGCACCTGTCCCCTAGGTAACCATTTGTGGGTTGGCCTTCCCAATTTATGACGAAGTCGCATATCATACCATGATCAAATAACTTCACCAATCCCCCCTCAAAATGTCTTTGTACAACCTCATCCAAACCTCTAAGTCTCATTGTTAAACCCTCATCGAGGTCCTACAATCTATTAAAATTTCATTTAACGATCCCACACCCATTGTTGCCATCATTACCCCACATTATGTGGTTTACCTCACTACTCATCCTTCATCTTCTGCTCTTGTTACCTGTCATCAAGTCTCTACTGTTAGTTTCTCTAATGAAGAGATTGTCCCTCTCCAATTAGATGATCCTGGCCCCACCCTATTCATTTCTACCCACATTGATAACACACTTTCGACGTGTTATGATTGATGGAGGTGTCATATCAATATCATTTCTTCTCATGTGTATAATAAAATGTGCATCTCTGCAAATTACATCCATAATAACCCAGCTATATTACATTCATTTAATTATGCCATGACTTCCACCCTCAGCACCATCATTCTCCACATTCGTGTGGGCCCCCGTACCATTCCTGAATTATTCTATGTCTTAGAGGGGAAATTCAAATACAACATGCTACTTGGCTGACCCTAGATTCGTGTCATCAGTTGTGTATCTTCAACCTTACACTGTAGTTTACAATTTTAACATGAAGGGAAGAACTACATCATTCTGACATATCCTTCAACATTAAAAACCTACAATATGCTCTATTGACCTAATGATGTCCTTATACCAGTTAAGGCATCTACCACCACTACTACTACTTCTTCAGCCACTATCCCATCTACCACCACTACCATTTCTTCTTCAACTGCTGCCTCATCCACCACTTCTATCGCTACACCTTCCACAACCAAATTCTCTATTCCCACTACTACTGCATCTTCCGAAGTTAGTCCATCAACCAACCCATTTACTTCATAAACACCTAACGCTTCCCCTTCTCAGGATTCTGGTGATTCTTCCATTCATGTTGACCAAATACCAACTATTGATCCTTTGGTATGTGTTTTTCAACACCTTACCTTAGGGGAGTAACGCCTCCACAACATCAACACCTTCCTTACTCCTCAAGAGTATGGATGCCTCCATCAAAACCCACATTAAAATCAACATGTAGGTGACATATGGGGGACTTGAAGCTTCTTCATATACTCCAAAACCACCTACCCAAGCCCATCCATTCTCATTTGATTTTCAATGCCTCACTAATCACCACTTCGCTCACACTTTCCTTCATCGATGTTCTTAGAAATGCTTTGGCTTTGATCTTTATGAACATGGTCATCACACAGTCATACATTGCACCACTCAGAAACATAAAAATAGCAGCGGTCTTGGATTTTCTAAGGAACCTTCTTCTAAGAAGTCTCTTATTAACCTTGTAGAGGAAAGTACACCTTCTCCAACTCACTCACCTACTACACCACTTTCCCCCATGGAGTCCATAGATCTGGAATCCATCCCTCCCAATGTTTCTTTTCATAAACATTGTTTCCTTGGGGCCTCCGACCTATCAACACGATGGTGAGGCTCCTTCTTCCCTTCCCTTCCTATATCCTGACATGATCAATGATGACACACCTTCTATAAACATAATTCAAGGTCAAGACGATGATTTTATTCTCATCTATATAGGTGCAGAGGATTCTTACATTCATCATTCGTTACCTTCTGAGACACAAACCATGCTAAATGAATCAACCATAGAGATCAACATTCACACTCAGGACAATCCTCAAATTCGAAAGATAGGCCAGTCTTTAAATACCACTGAACAAGAAGCCTTCACCTCCTTCCTTCGAGATCATAGCAACACTTTTGCTTGGTCTTATGCCAATATGCCCTATATTGACCCAAATATTGTGGTCCACAATATTTTAACTATTCCTGATGCTAAACCTATGAAACAGAAGTTTTGAAAAATGCATCCATGCATTTCCCTTCTTATAAAAGAAGAACTTCAATACCTCCTTTTTGTTATAAAAGAAGCTATGGAGCAAGAGGTTGGTTGCTAGTGAAGAACTGGAATTCTTTGGTCTTGTGTTTGGTCATTAGATGCTCTGGAGATGCAAAAATGCTAAAATGCTATAAGCTAAGATCGAGGAACCTAGAAAAAGGGTTCGAATTTATCATTTATGGAAACTGACGATGGTTAGGTGACCGGCGTCGACCGAGGGATAACCGGTGTTGGTTAGGGAGAAAAGGTCATATTTGCTAAAAATAGTCTTTTCTCTCCATTTTTGGTGTTGGACAAGGTTTGTTGTGGACTAGGAATCTGGGTTGGTGCTAAATAAAGTGGGAAATTGGTATGAGGGATAATAGGTAATGAATGTTAGGGTTGGAATGAGTCCTAGTTAGTTAAGGGGAGTGGTGACTTGGTCTAGGTTAATAAATAGGCTTAGAATGGGTCCATGGTGAGGTGGAGAGGTGAGGTTGGAGGGGTGAGGGAATTATTAGCTTAATATGGGTAGTTAAATTAATAATAGTGTGTGGAGAGGTCATAGTAACTAGTATGTTAGTTGAAGGGGGCTTAAAAGGTTGTGACCCAATTTTGGGTGTCTACGGATACGATAGAAGTGCTCTCACTGTCAAAACATGTGCCCACTGGAGTACTCTCAGGGCAACTGTTACTACGACCAATGGCATCCCCTATGGGCTTGTACATGGGAAAACTCTCATATATCCATGTTATCAATATTATCATGGGACCTATGGTCCTCTTTTCCCTATGTCAAACCCTATATAAATCATGCACTAGCTACCCCCATATAATGGTCCCCCCAGCTAAATAAAGTGTTCTACTAAACTATATCTCTACATATAGCTGCCAAATACAATGGGATGGTCATGTCTCCCTTGTGAAACAATATGTGTGTCATGGTAATACCCATATACACCTTCCAGATAGTCAGAATCTCAGCACCAAATAGTGCATTGCGTCGAAGGCTAAGCATCCCCTCATCATATGTCTCATTGCATGTGGCCCATACATCTAATGCCCTCATATCTGTAATATCCATGGTAGGATCATAATACATGAAATCCCCCTCAATTGGAAAACCCAATATCATGTGCACATCTTGAAGTGTTATGGTAATCTCCATTGTCTCGCCTTCTCACCACCAAAAGGTGATAACCCGGGGCTCTCATGTAGCCAAAAACATCTACAGTAAATCTAGGATCAATGGTATCTTGGGAATCTACATCGTTCCCATAAATCCCCATACATGTAGTTGTGATACCTCTGCATATGTCATCTCTACAATCAAATCATTAAGCCATGTTATATCAACTACTCAATATAGGCAAATCCTCTAGTCTTCTTGCATTCACAAATCAATAAAATACAGGCATTAAACTCATCAAAAATAAATTTAAAATCTAAAATCATGATCATTAAATGATTTTCTAAATATCTCTTATTTCATCAGCCCTCTGGCTTACACCATCAGCCTCTGTCAAATTTTTAAAATGTCCCCGACATCATCGGTCTTGTTGTTTCAGGGGTGCAATGGTGTTTCAATCCGTACAGCCACAACTTTTTAAAAATTTAATGAAAAAATCTATAAAATGACTAATCTAAAATTAAATCCCTCCCAAACCCGCTTGTATTTTGTCCTACCATTTCTAATGACATAAGTTTGACTCAAAATGATGCCCCAATATCTTCATGTTTCTAAAAAGACCAAATTACTCATAATATACCTAACAAATTTTAATGTAACGATTTACACGTGGTTGTGCTCCGTCGCATGCACCTCCTCGTTAGTCTCTGCCTCCTCCTCATAATTGTGTCATCTTGTCACGTTAATCTCCAAATTTGGAATTCCAAATCTCAATTCTCTTAATTCTAAAAATAGTAATAAGTAAATAAGCTCAAAAATCCTATATAAACCTAATCTTTCTATTCAATTTCTCTGTGATGGTCCTCAATCTTTAAATATCTATCATTTTAGTTCCCAATATCACAAAATATGTCATCCATTGCATTGGGATCGTGATCTTCTCCCATTCTTTTTCACATATTATATGCATTGTTCCACTCTTTGGCAAAAAGTCACACTTTCTGACCCTATATTTCAAAGTTTTTGAATCCACGACATCCATCCCATGGGCCCCTAGCTAGGTGATTTTTTATTATTTTACTGATGATCCTCTAGTGTTTCCTTTCAATTTTTCTTCTCTAGGGTTCTAGCAGCATGGATTGCTCCCATACGTGGCAGGATGACTGGCACTATTAGGTACGCATTGGTAGATATATTACATTTCAGTTAATCCTTTATTTACTTTCAGCATCTACTTTCTATTTTTGTGTTATGTATTGTTCTTTCCATTGACTACCCTATGTTTTTCTATTGCAACATGTGGAAATCAATGTCTGGGTCATATGTATATGTCTATTTTTTTATGCTTTCTATTTTTCGTATTTGTTATTAACAAGTCTCTTTTCAAGTTAGAGGTCGGTAATGCATCTATTTCTGGGAATGGGTTCCTTAAGGGGCTCATTCTAGGATAGGGGTATGGTTATTCATGTAGCCATTGGGTTAGGTATGATACATGGAGAGAGAATAGCTTTTGGTCTTGTTTATGTATTTCTTTTGCCTCTTATCTTCTTATTTTCCTCATCATTATTCCAACATATTACTTTCTCATGACCTCATTTATTTTTTCTTACATTATCTTTTTTTCTCATGACACATTACACACACCTCTTTGCATTCCCCTCACTAGCTGATGTCATTTCCCATGGGAAATTTCATCAGCTCTATTTCAAATCCCTAGCCAATGCCTTCATTTTTGAGCGATGGCGTCATTATAATACCCCAACTCACATTTGCACATAGGGACATCATCACAAATTCACAAAAGGAACTCGGCATTATCTTTTCTCTCTTGTGCCAACTTGCATCTACTCACTCACCTCTTGGATTTCTTGCATCTTTACTATTATCTTGGATATTCTTCTTGATTGGATTGGTTTATTTACACTTTTGGGTCACCTATAGTGAAATAGGACTTGATTGTTTCCCCTTCTCCACCTAAAATTTGTTTTCTCTTTATGTATAGTCCTTTAGGAGATAGATGCATCAACGACCGCCCCCCAATAGCTAAGTTCTCTAACCCGATTTTTCATTTTGTAGAGAGAAGTATCTGTTATCCAAAATGAGCCCTTGCTCATTTTGTGGCTAAATCCCTTCATTCTTCCCTCTCTTGTGCCTCAGTCATAATTTTTTTCTTTTAAGGCACTCAAGACCTTCTGGAAATGGCACCATTGGATAGAACTTTTTCTCAGCTTTCCAGAAAGGTAAAATTTTCCTCCTAACTCCACATATTTTTGAAGTTATGGCTCGGCGAAGATTTTGTGGGAAATTTTCCCTTGAAAAGCCCGAGCCAATAAGATGAGGCCACGTGTCCTCGGGAGGGCGGAGGGTGGAGGTAAACTTGGAATTTTTTACCAAGTGTTTGGCAAGGTTTCAAAAGGAATATTTCACCCTGAAGGCCCGCCAGCCAATTGGATCGTGCCACGTATCCAAGGGGAAGAAATTAGGAAAATTTCCTAAGGGTTGACACAAAAAAAAATTTCAACGCCAGGCCCGCATCCAATCCCATTGTGCCACGTGTCCTTAGGCCAAAGGAGTGGCGGAAGGTGGAGATAAAATTGAAAATTTGGCGAAGTGTTTTGGTGAGAGGAAAGGAGAAATTTTGGCCCGCAGGCCCACGTCCAATGGGAGCTTGCCACGTGTCTCAAGGGGCATCAGAGTTTTGGCCACCAGGGAGAAATTGGGAATTTTTCCCAAAGGCTAGCGCAAAGAGAAATGTTTGCCCCCAAGGCCCGCGTCCAATGGGAGTGCGCCACGTGTCCCAAGACCGGTAGAATGTGGGGGAAAGTTGGGAATTTTTCCCAAAGCAAATTTGAAGGAAATATTGAAAGGGAGAATCCGCCCACCAAAACCCGAGCCAATCAAATCACGCCACGTGTCCATGTGGCGGCAAAAAACACAAGGCAAGCCCACGCGGGAAAATGAGCATTAAGGCCCACATCCAATGGGATCTTGCCATGCATCCCGTCAAGAAAAATGGTTTGGAGTAGATAGAGAATTTGAAAGCAGAGGCCCACAATGAATCATATCACACCACGTGTCCTCAGGTCATTGGCCCAGTGGAGAATTTTTGGAAAATTTTCCAATGGCCAAAACGATGGAAAATGAAGCAAGAAGAGCCCGTGACCAATGGAATCATGCCACATGGCACTAGGAGCGGCGAGACGTAGATATTTTTTGGGAAATTTTCCCAAATGCAAAAAAGTGGGAAAAATTCAAATTTTTGGCTCGCCAACCTGTTTTGGCCCTGTTTTGCCCTAAATTTTCAAACGACCATAACTTTCGATCCAGAGCTCAGTTTTTCACTTTCTTTATATCAACAAAAATTTGGTGAAATTATCTACATGATTATTGGCTCAATTTTGTATTTTGATGGATTTTGGAGAGAGAAAATTGGAAAACTGCCTCTGGCACGTGGAAATCAACAGAAAATGACGTTTCAACCACCATTTTTAATGAAGAATGGCTCGCATTCTCTCCCAGCATGGTGAAAAACATCAGGGAATGGACCTGTAAGGATGCCCATGCTATTTTATTACATTTTGGTCTGTTGGTTGAAGCTCCTCTCATGTTTTTCCCACATTTCTCTCTCCTGGGCTCATTTTTTGCATTGTAAAAGCCAGATTTGGCTCATTTTTTAGGGGTTGGATATTTTTTATGTTTTAGAGGCTCCCTTTTTCACCCTAGAAAGTGATTTTATGGAATACCAGACCTTTTTTCAAGGCTGCAACACATTTTCTACCTTTATGTTGATGTAATGCATGTATTTTGATATTAAAAATGACAATGCAAGCTCTGTGAATGAGTTTCAGTCCTCTCTTGTGTTGTTTGATTTACCCATGATCTTTCATTACATTTTATCAGTTTGTGTATGATGTTTTGTTACATTTTTGTAATCTGTGTCAATCTGTAGAAGTAAAAAATGCTCACCACTCCCTTGGTGCATCACCTTATCAGTATTAGTCTCATTTTTCGTTCATTCTCTATCTCTGTCCCCTTGGAATTTAGAGTAGGAATTAGGAATTTAACCCTTTGTAAATTTCATGCATATACCTGATAAGAGGAGTTGAGGAACCAGCCTCTAACCTGGAGATTCTTTTCCCATTTTTACAAGTCCCACACTTGGGGAAAAGATTCAATGTTGTGTAATCACACTGGATGTCCAAATGTCAAACTAGAGATCTGATCAACATCCAGGGGTGCTGCTGATTTGCACCAATAGCTTTGGCATGCCCAGTGGGACCTTAGAGGTCTTCATTTTCATTGCAACAAAATTGATGTGCATTTTTTACAAGTCTCTTGCTTAAAATATCCCTGAATTACACATCTGGCGACTCCAAGGAAGAAGAATCAGTTGGTTTTAGCAGTGCAGACCTGAAAACTCATGAGAAGAATCACCACAGAGGTCAAGAGTTGGAGAAGAAGAGGTGTTGTTTGAGTATCTGTAATTATCTCCAAGAATAAGGCAAAGAGGAAGGATAATTCAAAGGTCTCCATCTCCACCAAACAAAACTCTATCAACTCCTCCACCTAGTAGGCCTTTCATTCAATCAACAAGGGTTCTAAGGCCAATCAAAATGGCACAACACAACCCCTATGTCAATTTCACTAGCAGCAGCCCACTTGCTCTCAATGCACAAAATCCAATCCCAGTTGCAGCATTGAAGAACATTCCATACTTTACTGGAGAGAATCAGACCACTCCTGGTGATCATGTCAAAGATATTGCTAATATTTGTGCAATCCATGAGATTGATGAGATGCAAGTTGATTGTCAAACTGTTGGGATCTTCATTCAAAGGGAAGGCTTTGTAATGGTTCAGGAGTCTTGCCTCAGGTTCTATCCAAAATTGGAACCAACTATGTATAGCCCTCCATGAGCAGTTTGGAGAAAAGGGAGATAACTTGTCCCTTTTGGAACAATTGACAACCATCAAGAGAGCTCCCAATGAGCAGTTGGTTGACTTCAACTTCAGGTTTCAAAGGACTTGGGAGAAAATTTCAATGGCAGTAAGGCCAACAGCATAAGGTGCTTTTCTATATTACCTTAAAGCTTTAAATTCTGATATTTCTATGTTAATTCAATCCATGGGAGGCACAACTATCCCTGCTGCTTATAGCATTGCCATTAGAGCTGAAAATTGTTTGATTCAGGATGGCAAGCTAGCTCTTAGGCCTCCAATGCCATTGTATCCAAGTTTAGAGGGTCCAAGCACTAGTCAAGTGCCTATTTTAGCTCCTATTCCCACTCCTAGAAATCAAAATTCAAGTGAAGCTTCTACTTCATCTCCTAGTGCCTCAAATGAACTTCAAGAAGTCATGAAGCAATTGCAAAATTTAGGTAATGAGTTGGTTACACCCAAGAGGCATCAAGCCCAAGGTTTTAGACCTTCTTTCCAGCCTCAAGCTCAGCCTAACAGGTAGCCATACCAGCCCCAAAGACCACCCAATCTAGTTGTAAATCAAAATCAAGCAAGACCTCCTGCCAACAGACCATTTCAGCCCTATAATCCCAATGCTACATCTTCCTCTAAAGCAATAGTGCCAGTGCAAAACAACATAGCTCAAGAGTATGATTGGTGTTTCCCATGCAATGAACCTCACAACCAGTCTATGTGCTTCAACGGTGCCTTAAATCAAGCATTAATGGTGACAACTACTGGTGTGGAGGGTGAAGGGAGTTGAGGAAATAACCAACAACAAGAAACATTCCAGCAACAATCAGCTCCAAATGATACCACACTTGTAAACTGGCAGGTAGAAGATTTTTGTGGCATGAATCAAACAATCTCCCAAAGTGTTGTAGCCAACACAAGGTCAAAAAGGAGAAATTTGGGTGAAGAACAGCCATTGGCTCCAAGTAATTCACAACCTTCCACCACTCCACAAATTATTGGCAAACAAAATGTAGTTCCAAACACACAAGGACTGCCTAAAATAGCTCCTGAGGCCAACTCAGATGCCAGTTGTTGCTGCCCATGTGCAAGGAATGAATGTGTAGGCCAAGGGATAGCAGAGAGATGCTTCATCTCCATTCAACATCATTGATCAGATGAAGAAGACAAATGTAAACATATCAATGTGGGAATCACTATCCATCCCAGGCCAAAGAGATTTGCTACAAGATGCCATGAAGGACTGGTCAACTTCAAATCAGCAGGTCCAAATGCAAGGGAAGGTACTCACAAATGCCACCCAGCCTGAGGGGAAACATGGAGGACAGCAAGGTAAAATTTTGAAGCCCCCTCCATTCTATGTTTCATTGATCATTGGAAACCATTTAGTACACAACTGCATGATTGATTCCGGAGCAAGTAGTTCAGTAATGCCCAAGCAAATAGCTGATCAGTTAGGGATTCAATATGAATTCATATCCAAAGGGGTAGTGCAATTGGATGGGACAGTAGTAACAATAGTAGGAGTGATTAAAAATTTGAGTCTTACTTTGCATGCATGCCCCAACGTTGTTGTTTTGCAAGATGTCTCGGTAATAGACCTTCCACCACTCCTTTGCCCTATGTTTTTCAAGGGATTTCACATCTAAGATTGGAGGTTATTTATCTACTAATTGGTCACACATGTTGTTCCGAACAAGATATGAAACTAAAGCCATAATTAGGTCTAAGCCTATTGCGAACTTTCACATTAAGCCTCACACTCCAAGCCAAATCAATACCAATTGTTTAGCGTTTGATCAAGAGGATTATCCAGGCACTGATGAAGCTGACACCAAGGTTAGAAGCATCCCAGATTTGAATCTTGATGAATGGGCAAGCAAGGTGCATGCTTTTGATCCTTACCAAGAAATAAAAGAATATGAGCTAGAAGTCTATTGCATGCATGAATAAGATCAGCCTATCCCTAGCATCACCAAGCTAGACCACAAGGATGAAAATGAGGTATGGCAGTTGTTTTTTGATGGATCAAGGAGTAGAAAAGGTGTGGGAGGGGGAGCTATGATTTTTTCACCTCAAGGAGTTAAGTATTATTCAGATTTTGGATTTCAGTTTGCATGCTCTAATAACACTGCTGAATATGAAGCTTTGATACAAGGGTTGCATTGGTCAATCAAGAGAGGAATAAAGAACTTGCAAGTCTTTGATGACAGTGAATTGATTGTCAACCAAGTCAAGGGGCAGCATGCTGCTAAGAATGATCTTCTCAAGTGCTACAAAAACATGGTGTGGGACCTCATTGAATATTTTGAGGGCTTTGGCATCAAATCCATTCCTAGAAAAGAGAACCAAGCTACTGACAGGCTTGCAGCAGTTAGAGCAGCCTTTGATGTTGTTGAAAGCATCAAAAAGGACAAAGTATAGCCAAGCATTCATGTGATTGTAAGGCCTTCAGTGCTAGACAAAAATGTGAGTTGGTAAGTGTTTGAAAGTGATCAACAAATCATCCATTTCTTGCAAGAAGAGGCTGAGTTCTTAGCTAAAAATCAGGAAAAGTTGGAATAGCAGTATGGTGACCAAGTGGTACAGCTGAGAACCAAGAAACTACAAAAGGGACTTATTACTCTAGAGTCCATTTTCAATCCTAATGATCATTTTAGGAAGGATAAATCAAACATCCAAGTCAAGGGAGAAGATTCAGTGTCCATCTTGGTGGAAGAAGTAAAATCACTCCAAGTTGGTAAAGTGACAACTGAGTGAGAAAGGTATGAGTTCATAACAACTTTGTCAAGAATTCCCTGATGTGTTTTCTTGGAGCTATGAAGATTTTAAAGGTTTCAATCCCGAGTTAGCTCAACACACCATTGAATTGGGTCACAAGTGCTAAACCCATTAGGAAAAAAAGGAGGCCAGTCAATCCACACATGGAGCCTCTCATGAGAAAATAATTGAATAAGTTGATAGAGTCAAGTATCATATTCCCTATCAAGCATTCTAGTTGGGTGGCCAACTTGGTTCTAGTTACGAAAGAAGAGTGGAGAAATCAGATTGTGTGTTGACTTCAGAGATTTGAATAGAGCATCTCTCAAGGATCATTATCCACTTCCTTCTATGGAGCATATCTTGTACAAGTTGTTGCCAGCTCTGAGAGGTTTTCATTACTTGATGAATATTTAGGTAACAACCAGATTATGGTGAAAGAAGAGGATCAATTCAAGACATCCTTTACAACCAAATGCAGAAATTATGCATACAGGAAAATGACATTTGGGATGTCGAACACTAGAGCTACTTTCCAAAGGGAAATGGACATGGCGTTAAAGGATTTGATTAACAATGTGGTGCTGATATATCTTGATGATATCACTATTCTTTCAAAAAATGCAGAAGACCATATCTTTCATTTGAGACAAGTGTTCCAAAAGTTGTAGAATATTTGGGGTATCCTTGAATCCTAAAAAGTGTATTTTCCTATCCCATGAAGGAAATCTCCTTGGCCACATTGTCTCCAAATAAGGATTATCAATTGCTCTAGAAAGAGTTGAAGCCATAAGATCACTACCATTACCAAGCCATAAGAAGGCCCTTCAAAGTTTCTTGGGAAGAATAAATTTTGTTCAGAAGTTTGTCCCAAATTTTGTAGCCTTATTCAAGCCTATCACCAAGATGTTAAAGAAAATCATAGATTTTAAATGGATAGTAGAAGGAAAAGAAATTTTTGGAGCAATCAAAGAAGCCATCTCACAAGACCCAACTCTCATTAACCAAAATTTCTCTAAGGATTTCATCCTCTATGCATTTGGAGGTGATGATACTATTTCTACAATTTTGGTACAGAAAAACAAAGACAATGATGAGCAGCCAATTGCTTTCTTCAGCCAAAGCCTAGAGGACTATGAGGTGAGGTATTATTTTATTGAGAAGCATGTTCTTGCAGTAATCAGGAGCTTGAATAAATTCAAGCACCTAGTTTCAAACAACAAGGTTCAATTGTTGGTTTCTCATGTGGGAGTTAAGGACTTCCTCCTCAAAAAAGACTTGAATGAAAAGAGAGCAGGTTCAATTACTCATGTCATGGAGTATGACATTCAGATCAAAGTCACCAAGTTGGTCAAAGGAAAAGGATTGTGTGAGAAGCTTGGTCTTGAATAAACACAAGGAAGCATGCAATGATAAGGAGGTTGTTTTGGCGTTGCAAGACAACCATGAGCAAGGAAGAACTCAAGAAGAAAATGATGGTGTCCTCACTCCTTGTCTGGACCCAAGACATAATGCACTTCCTAAACACAGGTATATGCCCTCCAGAGATGAACAAGACCAAAAGAAGACACTTTAGATTGCAGGCTATCCCATATGCCCTTGTTGATGGTGTTTTGTTCAAAAAGGATGTGAATGGAGTGCTACTGAGATGCATTGGTACAAATCAGATTCACAGGGTGTTGGAAGAGTTCCGTGGTGGAACAAGCTGGTGGTCATTTTGCACTGAGAGTGATAGCTCTGAAGATCATGAGTGCTAGCTATTATTGGCCCAAGATTTTCACTGATTGTTATGCATGGATCAAGAGGTGCAAGAATTTTCCATTCTTCATGGGTATGGAGAGACTAGCTGCCCTTCCATTGCATCCAATTTCAGCTCAACCAGCCATTCATGCAATGGGGTTTGGACTTCATTGGAGTCATTAATCCAAATTCAAGCCAAGAACAAAAATTGATTCTAACAGCAACAGATTACTTCACGAAATGTACTGAAGTAGTAGCACTCAAGGAAGCAAATGAATCTAGCATCCTGGACTTCTATGAGGGAATAGCAACCAGATTTGGCATACCTACTACAATGATATCAGATAATGCATTGGAATTCATTGGGTCCAAGGTAACTGAATGGGCTGTCAAGAATGGGATCTACCTAAGCACTTCATCAAATTATTACCCTCAAGGTAATGGCCGAGCTGAATCTACAAACAAGAACTTGTTAAGGATCATTAGGAGGACTCTTGATGAAAACCATAGGTCTTGGCATACTAAGTTGAAATCAGCCTTATGGGCTAATAGGATAACTCCTAAGAGATCTACAGGAAACTCTCCATTCAAGCTTGTTTATGGAAAAGAGGCAATTTTTCCCCGTGTCACTTGAGTTGCCAACATTGGAACTCATGAAACAGTTGAAGTTGTTGGAGTTTGAGCCCATGGAGGTTAGATATGTAGAATTGATGGAGCTCCAAGAAATTAGAAATCAGGCATCCCAAGCAATGGAGAGGGATCAAGCTTTGATAAAGAAGACCTTTGATAGAAAGGCCAAGGATATATCTTTCCAAGCTGGAGATATAGTGTTAAAATGGGATGCAGATAGGGCAAAACCGAGGAGGCATTTAAAATTTGATGCCATTTGGAGTGGCCCATACATGGTCACAAAGTGTAAGGAAAATAATGCCTTCCAATTGTCTACATTGGATGGTGAAGAATTGTATATTCCAGTCAATGGAATCCATCTGAAGCATATGCTACTGAAGGAAATTCTCCACCTTGTACATATTAGCTTAGGTTTTCATTCCTCTAAGTGCTTGTGCACATTTTTTTGTTGTAGATTAGATTTTCTTTCCCTAAGTGCTTTGGCACAAGCTTGCTATTCCAGGAAATGTGTTTTGCAGGCCTTGCTCCATCAGATGGTGTTCTACCTTCCATCTTCATCATTGAAGTGTTCTAATAATTTGGGGTACCAAACAGAGAATTTAATGACCCCATGCCCAATGGATTGCTTCAGGCAACTGGTAACTTCATCCAGCAGGCAGATGACCCCTCTGAGTCACCAAAATTGTTATCCAAAATGAGCCCTTGCTCATTTTGTGGCTAACTCCCTTCATTCTTCCCTCTCTTGTGCCTCAGTCATAATTTTTTACTTTTAAGGCACTCAAGACCTTCTGGAAATGGCACCATTGGATAGAGATTTTTCTCAACTTTCCAGAAAGGTAAAGTTTGTCTCCTAACTCCACGTATTTTTGAAGTTATGGCTCGGTGGAGATTTTGTGGGAAATTTTCCCTTGAAAAGCTCGAGCCAATAAGACGAGGCCACGTGTCCTCTGGAGGGCGGAGGGTGGAGGTAAACTTGGAATTTTTTACCAAGTGTTTGGCAAGGTTTCAAAAGGTATATTTCACCTCGAAGGCCTACCAGCCAATTGGATCGTGCCATGTGTCCAAGGGGAAGAAATCAGGAAAAATTCCTAAGGGTTGACACAAACAAAATTTAAAACGCCAGGCCCGCATCCAATCCCATTGTGCCACGTGTCCTTAGGCCAAAGGAGTGGCGGAAGGTGGAGATAAAATTGAAAATTTGGCGAAGTGTTTCGACGAGAGGAAAGGATAAATTTTGGCCCGTAGGCCCACGTCCAATGGGAGCTCACCACGTGTCTCAAGGGGCATCAGAGTTTTGGCCACAGGGAGAAATTGGGAATTTTTCCCAAAGGTTAGCGCAAAGAGAAATGTTTTCACCCAAGGCCCGCGTCCAATGGGAGTGCACCACATATCCCAAGAATGGTAAAATGTGGGGGAAAGTTGGGAATTTTTCCCAAAGTAAAGTCGAAGGAAATATTGAAAGGGAGAATCTGCCCCCCAAAACCCGAGCCAATCAAATCACGCCACGTGTCCATGTGGCGGCAAAAAACACAAGGCAAGCCCACGGGGAAAAATGAGCATTAAGGCCCACATCCAATGGGATCTTTCCACATGTCCCTTTAGGAAAAATGGTCCAGAGCAGACGGAGAATTTGAAAGCAGAGGCCCACAACAAATCATATCACTCCACATGTCCTCAGGTCATCGGCCCAGCGAAGAATTTTTGGAAAAATTTCCAATGGCCAAAACGATGGAAAATGAAGCAGGAAGAGCCTGCAACCAATGGAATCATGCCATGTGGCACCAGGAGCGGTGGGATGCGGAGTTTTTTTGGGAAATTTTCCCAAATGCAAAAAAGTGGGAAATTTTCAAATTTTTGGCTCGCCAACCTGTTTTGGCCCTATTTTGCCCTAAATTTTCAAACGACCATAACTTTCGATCCATAGCTCAGTTTTTCACTTTCTTTATATCAAAAGAAATTTGGTGAAATTATCTACATGATTCTCAACTCAATTTTGTAATTTTTATGGATTTTGGAGAGAGAAAATTGGAAAATGCCTCTGGGCACATGGAAATCAACAAAAATGACGTTTCAAACCACCATTTTCAATGAAGAATTGGCTCGCATTCTCTTCCAACATGGTGAAAAACATCAGGGAATGGACCTATAAGGATGCCCCATGTTGTTTTATTACATTTTGGTTTTTGGTTGAAGCTCCTCTCATGTTTTTCCCCACGTTTCTCTCTCCTGTGCTCATTTTTTTGCATTGTAAAAGCCAGATTTGGCTCATTTTTTTGAGGGGTTGGACATTTTTTATGTTTTAGAGGCTCCCTTTTTCACCCTAGAAAGTGATTTTATAGAATACCAGACTTTTTTTCAAGGCTACAACACATTTTTCCTTCCTTTCTATTGATGTACATGCATGTATTTTGATATTAAAAATGACAATGCAAGCTCTGTGAATGAGTTTCAGTCCTCTCTTGTGTTGTTTGAGTTTACTCGTGATCTTTCATTACATTTTATCAGTTTGTGTATGATGTTTTGTTGCTTTTTTGTAATTTGTGTCAATATGTAGAAGTAAAAAAATGCTCACCACTCCCTTGGTGCATCACCTTATAAGTATTAGTCTCATTTTTCTTGCATTCTTTATCTTTGTCCCCTTGGAATTTAGAGTAGGAATTAGGAATTTAAACCCTTTAAAAATTTCATGCATATACCTGATAAGAGGAGTTGAGGAACCAGCCTCTAACCTGGAGATTCTTTTCCCTTTTTTACAAGTCCCACACTTGGGGAAAAGATTCAATGTTGTGCAGTCACACTGGATGTCCAAATGTCAAACTAGAGATCTGATCAACATCCAAGGGTGTTGCTAATTTTACACCAACAATATCCTACATTATTTATTTACTTTATGTTAGCTTAGTATTTTATATGCATGTTAAGTTAGCATATTGTATTTAAGTTCTTTATTTCATGTTACATGCTTTACTTCAGTTAGGATTAGACTTTACATGTTTATCTTTCTCTTTATTACCCTCATAGTCTCAATATGCCAATAGGGTTCCTTCCTCTTCTTCAACCTAGGGCCTTGAAACCTTAGGTTGTTCTAGTGTAAGGGTTACTTCCCTTTGGATATGTGATCATATCGGTCCATATACACCCTTTGAATTTTATCCATTATGTGTTGATCTTGGTGTGTGTACCTTACTCATGTGCCTTTGATACCCTAGTTGAATGGATGATAAGAGTGCACAATGTCTAGACACATTTTTTCCCACCATATATACCCTGTATGGCCAAAGGAAGGATGCAGAGTTTATAGGGTTGGGGTGGGTGTGGAGGAGGAGGCCGAGTGGTGGAGAGGCGGCGAAGGAAGAGGGTGATGATGGGGAGGAGCTGGAGTAGCTGCAAGTGTTCTCACCAGATTCTTGGCAAATTAATGAAACAGATAAGGGTAGTAGGCCAAGGTGGAATCAATGTTTATAATGTCAGTTGAAGGTTATGCACGCGTTCTAATTTTATGATCCAATTACATTGTGAGAGCTCCCTATTGGCTAGGAGGAACTACCTGTAAATGTAAAACAATACCACAAAATAGAGTTAAACAAAACAATGAGTGGCACTTCCTAGCGGAAGCTAGATCTGAGAAGTTTGATGCTTCCTAAATTGGCTGTCAATCCATTTTTATATAACAATATTAATGTTAGTTAAATCATACATGAATTAAATATCCTATTGGAATTGAAATGATTTAGGTATCTCATAAAAAACAATACGAAAGGTCATTCAAAAGACTGTTTAAGGTCAAAACAGGAGGGTTGATCGGCTGGTGTTGAGTTGTAGGTCTGGTACATGCTCTGGGTAAGGTCTAAAAAATATTAGAAATGATTTTGGACCATTAGGAAGTGGGTGTTAGCTCATTGGTCTGAACTATATTGACAGATACAATAACCGATGTTGACTGTCTGACCAATGTCGGTTGGCTAATTGGCGTCGGTAGGGGCAATTATCAAAAAGTTGCTAGAGTTGGTTTTCCAGACTCCCTGTGATTGCACAGAGATTGGAAATGATGAGAGTGGGGTCGTAAAATGATTTTGAAGACTCAAAGGTGATCAGGAGAGGTTGTAAATGGGTGGAAAGTCTGGGTATGATCAGGTGATGGGTTGATGGAAGGGAGGAAGTATATGGGTGTGGAGAGAAATAAACTAGAGAGATGAATAAACAAATCTGCACAAAGAAACTAGAGATTCAATGAGGAGATAATGAATACTTACTGGAAGTTATATTGGAGGATATAGGTGATGAAGACTGGTGATAGTAGAGATCTAGAGAGAAGACTTGTTGTATTCATGCCACGGCAGTTTCAGACCTTCATGCCTCTCTATTGTAGAATCTGTGATCGTGAAGAGGATGATGAATGGTGACCGATGTTAATAGTGCTCCTGTGTCTTATTTTCCCTGAGTGCTAAAGAAATTTGAGTGCTCCAAGTCTCTCAAAGAAATGAGATCTTGAATCAATTGACCAAACCTGGGAAAAGGATTTTGGAAATGTATTTAACCTAACCGACAACGGTTAGGTGACCGACGTTAGTTGAGATATAACTAGCGTCGGTCAAGGCGGGAATATCTAGATTGGCCAAAAATAGCCAGATTGTTGTTATTTTTGGCGTGATCTCCAACCTTCTTTCGAGTCTCGAGTGATAGATCATAGCAAGATAAGTAGGATTCCTTTTAGGTTTGTTAATAGGAGTTAAGTCTAGGTTTAGACTATGTCCTAGTTAGTTAGGATAGGGTTAGACTATGGTCTTAGGTCATTAATGAGGTTTGAGTAGGTCATTGAGTGTGGTGGCTAGGTGAGGTGGTTAAGTGAGGATATTAATTAATTTAATTAAGATAATTAATTTAAATAACATGTGCACTATTGGATATGAATGGGTGGGATATGGTTAATTAAATTAGTGGGGTTTAAAGGGGAGTATGACCCAATTTTGGTGTCTACATTTTGCCCCTTTTTGTTGCATAGCTTGTATTTGTAAGCGACACTGACAAAAACAGGAAATTGGTGTTCCAGGTGTGAATGGAGGTTAGATTGCCCCAAGTAGGGTTGAAAGTGAGATTTCCACCAAGTGTGGGTGGAGGTTATCCCCCTCAAACTAGGAACTGATGAGGTGTTAGACATGGAGTCGATGAGTGGTTTGATAAATATGTAAGTGATGAAAGTGAAGGTAGGTGGGTTTTAGGTAAGGGTATGGGTACTTTGGGTAATGGGTAATGGTCAAATTCAGGTAATAGGTAATGGTAATCAAATACATGCACACGTATAGACTGTGACATGGTACCAAGTAGAAGAGATTGCAAACTCTACATCATCCAAGGTTGATAGGTTTATCCAAACGAGGTTCAAGTGATTCAAGTATCCAGGGTATAGGATATGGTCCAGAAACACAACTTAGGTCAGGTGCAGGACCGTTTAGGTATGATCTGGTACACTAAAGGTTTGGTCATGATAAACCACATGGACAATAGGCAAGGTAAGGTCATTAGGATAAACCACATGGGTAACAACATCACAAGGTATAGTGAGTACATGAGTTCAAAGGTCACAAAAGGTAGTTCCGGTCAGGGTATATAGGTCATGGCACAAGTAAGGCCAAGGTATAGGTAAATAACAAGTCCCTAAACACATTGAAGGAAATGTATAGGTAATTTAGGCTTGTGGGTAGGGTGTAATAAGTGTTGGTAAGGTCAAAAGGTATTTGGTAGTAATGAGTTTAAGTCAAAATGGAAAAAATGTAGGTGAAATGGTACTGACAGGTGACCGATGTCAGATTATAAGGTACCCGACGTTTTTCATATGATCAACATCGGTCATGTCGATTTAGGGTTAAAATAGAAAAATATGTGTTTTACGGATTCATTTTAGCTTGTTTTCATTTTGTGAAAATGACACAGAGATTGTGCTTCCATGGAAATTTACTTAACAAAGTGTCGAGTTGAGTTGGTGAGCTACAGACTACGGGAGTTGGTGTTAGTAGGCAGGTCCACAAGATCGAGCCCGGAGTGAGTTGAGTGGCTGAGAAATTTGAGGTAGATTTTGACATGGAAGAGGAGAGAGAGGGTTCGGGTGGACTAGTGGCGAAGTGGCCAGACCGTGCCACCGAGGAGATGACACTAAGATGAGGTAGGAGGAATTCTTCTTACTTGTTATTTGATTAAATTATGCTTAAAAATGAAGAAATTTGGGTGGGAATATGTATTTTGAAATGGGGGTGAAAATGGGTGAAATTGGGGTGGGAAAGGTAAAATTAGGTTAAATAAGGTGATAATTAAATGTAAGGTGAATTTGGGTGGGATGGGGTAGTTTGTAGGTGAGTTTTAAGTGATTTTTGTATGAAATGGGATTTAGGGGGGATGGGTTTTTAGTTTTTGTTTACACGACAGAGACCGACGTCGGTCTAGGTTTGGCCGACATCGGTCAGGTCTTAGGTGACCGAACACTGGTTAAATGGAACCGATGACGGTCAAGGAAAACTGGTGACGGTCAAAGTGACCAATCTGGTTAGGGTGAAGGAAGAATAGGGGTAAGAAGGGCTAGGTATGAAAGGAAAATGGGTAAAGAAGGGGCAAGTAAAGAGTGTATGTAGAGGGATAAGGGTAAAATATGATTGTTGGTGATATGGGATAAAGTAGGTGAATTGAACTAGAGAATGGGTAATAATGATAGGGTTGGTAGGCATGTAGGTGAATTAGGTAAAGAGGGTAAGCACGATTGATGTGATTGGGTAGGGTTTGGGGTTAATAGGTAATTGGAGGTAGTCAGGTCTTAACAATATTGTGGGTTATTGGATGCAAGCTAGGGACTGGTTGAGGATGCGAGATAGAGTACCACCTCTGTTGGTACAGATGCGGTCCAACAAGACTGTAGAGGAGTGGGAGTATATGACTGATGTCATGGATTGATTGGGATCCAGATGCTATAAGCGCATAGCCCAAGACCCTAGCTTGATGGTCGCGCTCATCGATAGATGGGATTTAGTGACCAAACATGTTTCATTTACCTATGGGTGAGATGACTGTCACTCCTAGAGGACATGTACAGGATCCTACAGATACCAATTGTTGGGGAGCCAGTTTATTCTATTTCATTAGAGGAAACAGTGGAGCCGATAGTGGTTGTGTTTGGGGAGGTGATGGGTGAGCTGAGGTATCATAGCACGAGCTTTAGTTATGGAGACATGTATGCAACCCATCCTTAAGAGATGAGGCTAGTTATATTGATGATGGAGGTGATATGTTACTTCACCTTACCAGATGCTGAGGGTGGGAGATTCCCACAAGAACTGATGGGAGTGCTCTAGGATATGATGGAGGAGCAGATCCTATTTTTCCTGGGCACTGAAATTCCTAGTGCAGCTATATAGGGATCTATGGGCCTATGGGAGATTGTGGAGGTTTAGTTTGTGTTGCACCTTTTTACTACACTATTGGGCATACGAGCATATCATGTGCGTGAACCCAGTTGGTTTTCCATGACATGATTGGTTTGGGGGTGGATTACTCAGAGTTGGATACAAATGGTGGGTACCATTTGGTGGGTAGCATAGGGTGGCTAGGGCCACACATGATGTTTTATATTATAGGTGATTGTTGGAGGGACTTTCAGGGGTTCATATTGTGTGGAGGCCCTACATTAGTTATCCCTCATACAGGGGCATGATGGAGGAGTTAGACAAGCTTCAGCTATTGAGGTGGATACAGGGGTGGTGTCCCGGTGAGACGAGATGATACCCGTAGATAGGGTTAGACGGTAGTTTTGGGCTGCCACAGACGTGCCTCCACCTTTCCCACAATAACGGAGAGATGACATGGAGAGACCCATGTCTCCACCACGTCCAAGTGTGTCGACAGGGTAGGAGGAGTAGCCAGTGGATAGGTGGATTGATGACGTTGGAGTCACCGATGGTTATAGGTAGTGGTGGGTAGCATAGCGATGGGCAGACACCACCGAGACTAGGGAAGCCTGATCTTGCTACCATGACAGTACAGAGAGATGCCTTGCAAGGGTAGGTGGCCACTCTTCAGACATAACTCACAGGTGTATAGGGTCAGTTGACAATAGCTCATGTGTAGGTGGCCACCCTGCAGGCCTAGGTGACAGCCTTATAGGCTCAGCTAGCCCAAGTATAGGTGCCCGCACAGGGTGGTGATGGGGATGGAGTACAGGTAGACACCTTATAGGCACATGTAGCAAAGGTTTGTAGGGCCAGTTTGGCCACTACACAGGCACAGGTTGTGGCCTTACATAGCCCAAGTTGCAGCACAGGGACCTGCACAGGCTTAGGGATAGGGTCCCATACTATAGGCAGTAGTGGTGGGACAGGGTCCCATGGTACAGGGAGGAGGACAGGGATCACAAGTATAGGGACCTAGCCAGGATTAATAGGACATGGCACACAGGTTACATTGAGACCTATGACACCACCTTAGACAGTGACTATGGTGAGGTTCAGGGATGCCCTGAACGAGGCACATGTACTATCAAGGATCACTCTGACATGACTACTGAGATAAATGTCCCTTCTTATGCTGAGTACAGAGCCCAGTAGGCTAGGAGTGAGAGGACGAGATCCCGACACTCATAGTTCAAAGAGCACAGGGGGCCAGCAAGCCCAGAGATAGGGGCAGGGTGAGGCTACTAGTTCACGTAGGCTAGGCCCAGCTGAGGGCTAGGTGGAGATTAGACTGAGACCCATGGAGGGTGGAGAGATGTTGGCAGGGTGGTAGACAGGTTGGGAGGAGGAGACAGGTGAGACTGGCCCGGAGGATATGAGGTGGGGTGATGATTAGCCACTTGGTATGATTATTGTTTTTGAGATTTTTGATATATATACCACCTGCATGCCGAAGATAGTGAGGTTGTATATGAGAGTTTTGTGATTTTGATTTTTATACCGGCCTGCATGCCGAAGATAGTGAGGTTGTATCTGAGTGATTTGAGATACTTGTATGTATTTGTATCTGTGTATATGTGTATTGATACACAAACTTTTTCCTAGTTATATAGATGATGATATTTATTGCATGGATGATGTACCTATGTTTTAATTTCCATTGTTATTGTGTATTGATGGAAACTAGGTGAATTAGGCATGATTGAGTCAAGGTCATGTAGGCATGATTGAGTTTAGGTCACTTAGGCATGATTGAGTCAAGGTCACTTAGGCATGATGTTGAGTTTAGGTCATTTAGGCATGGTTGAGTCTAGGTCATGAAGGCAGTATAGGTATATGGTGGAGTCTAGGTGAGTTAGGCATGGTTGAGTCTAGGTCAGTTAGGCATGGTGGAGTCTAGGTCAGTTAGGCATGGTTTGGTCATGTTTTGGGTTTGATTTAATTTCCATGTTATTGGTAGTATGGAAAATAAATGATGATGTATATTTATGTTATGGTGTAAATTTCCAAATATTTGATATCATGGAATGGTGAAATGATAATTGATGTATGATGTATGAAATGGTAGGTATGTATGTTTGTATTAATTTCCAAGTGTTGTAGAAAATGGAAACTAACTAAGGTAGAATGTGAAAATGGGGGAAAATAGGTTAGGGTAAAGAGTGGTTGAGCTAACCTCCAAGGGCCCCATGCCCTCAGAGTGCTGCCTACATAGCCCCGACAAAAAGGGGCCTCATGGACCGATGTAGTTCTCCCATAAGCTAGGGAAGAATATGATAAGGTAGAGGATGGGTTGGTAGGTTTTAGGCATGATTGAGTCTAGGTCAGTTAGGCATGGTTGAGTTTAGGTCATTTAGGCATGGTTGAGTTTAGGTCAATTAGGCATGGTTGAATTTAGGTCATTTAGGTATGGTTGAGTTTAGGTGTTTAGGTTGGTTGAGGTATGGTTGAGTTTAGGTCAGTTAGGCATGGTGATGTTGGTGAAAGAGGAATTCTTAAAATGTAGGTGTCGATGGTCTAGTCCTGTATAGGAGAATCAACAAGTAATGAAGAAGGTGAAGGGTAAGAGGTGACCAAAATAGCCGCCTAATTGACAAGAACCATAACAAGTCTACCATACCAAAGATGGGATTATGAACGTAAGACCCTAAAGGCGTTACATGATTGACTATTCTAAGGGTGAAGAAAGTCACATGATCATGAAATGTCACATTTGTGGCACGTCCCTTGAGTGGGTAGAAAATTAGGGTGAAAAGGTGATGAGGTGAAAATAGTTTGGTTTTAGCATAACCTGGTGTGAGACAACATGCCTATTTGGCAAGAGACCCAAGATCAAAATAGGCAAGTCCATGATGAAAAAGTTATCTTTTTTATTTTTTCTTTTGTTTTGTTTTTGTTTTGATAGACTGGTCGATGCTGGGAAGTCTATATGGGATGAGTAGATTATCTCCTTGAGGTCTTCATGAAGCTGATCGATGCGGGAAGCTTCTGAATATTTTATTTTATTTTTTGCAAGAATAGTCTTCTTTTTATGATAGACTATGTACAATATGGCTAGCTTTGTATAGTTGTCCTTCGAGGGAGCAATCTATTTATAGCAACGAGATAGAAAGCGTAGATGTCCTTTTTGAGGGAGTCATCTTTTTGCTGGAAGTTTGACTCAAGGATTTGAATCCCATTTTACTTTTTAAATTGTTTTTCTTTTGGACTTTTAGGTCATGGACAAGACTATAGAGAAACCGATAGGCTCTTGTGTTGAAGACAAAACCATAAGCACACAAGAGGCTAACTATGAAAGAGAGGGTTTAAGTGATGAATGACCATGGGATTCCATCTTGAAAAAGATGAAAATTATCCATGAGAATCATGCCATGAGTAGAGCCATGGTACTCATATTGAAGATAAGGCTTAAAAGGTGACGGGTAATCACATGATTCTGGTTTAGTCATTGATCCTTAAAATAGGTAAAATGGAAGGTGAATGGTGCTCAAGGGATGAGCGTTTTAATAGACAAAAGGTGATATAGGACTTGATTCAACAATAGAATGGTCGAAGATGTAAAGTATTGAGGGGTTCAGGTTCATGGGTTTACCTTCGAGTGAAGACAAATGATAAGCACCTGATCCATAGGTATGAGTAACAATATAAGGTCCAAGCCAATTAGGAGAAAATTTTCCCCGTTTACTTTTCTCCTCTTTTGTTACATGTTGATTTTCCTTCAGGACGAGGTCACCAATTGGAAGGTTCATTCATGGACATGTTTATTGTAGGCACATTTGATACATTTTTGGTAGATTTGGAGATGGTCGAGAGCATTGAGATGACGTTCGTCTAATAACTCAAGTTGTGCCAAATGAGTCTTGGTGAAAGTCATCATCGTTGAGCATCTCTTTAAGTGAGATACAAAGAGATGGAATCTGAACTTCAAGAGGTAGAACAACCTCTGTACTGTAGACCAGAGAGAAAGGCATGGCAGTAGTTGAAGTATGAATACTAGTGCAATAAGCCCATAAGGCAAAAGGAATGTGTGTATGCCAATCCTTTCCAGTATCGTCAACAACTTTCATAAGAATTTTGTTTAAGGTTTTGTTGGTTGATTCTGCTTGGCCATTTTTTTGAGGGTAGTAAGGTGAGGAAAAACTGAGTTGAATGCCGAAAGGCATCATAAAGTTTCCGTAGGGTTTTGTTTTTTGAATTGTTTTCCGTTATCAGTGATGAGACGATGAGGAACACCAAAGTGACAAATGATGTGATGGTTGATGAATTCACATATTTTCTCAACTTTTGTATAAATAAGAGGTATGGATTCTACCCATTTAGTGTAGTATTCAGTAGTGGTAATAATCCATTGATGACATTGGGAAGAATGAGGATTGATCTCTCCGACAAGATCCAAACCCCATTGAGAGAAAGGCCAAAGGTCTCGTGTGACCTGTAAGGCATGACTAGGTGTGTGATGAAGATTAGCATGTTGTTGGCACTTCACACAATGTTTGACATAATCACAACAATCACAGGTTTAAGGTTGGCCAATAATAGCCCAGGTGGAGAATGCGTTTAGTGATAGCTAAACCACTGAAATGACCTCCACAAATTCCGTCGTGAACTTCCTTGATGGTGTAGGGAATTTCAGAACTTGTAAGGCATCGTAAGAGGATACCATCAAAGCCACATTTATAAATAAGACCACCCATGATGACATAGTGAGAGACACTTTTGAGAAAGGCTCATTGTCCATTATGAGTAAGGTCTGGAGGTAGAATTGAAAGGGAAAGGTAGTCATAAATTGCTTATACCAAAGGTCACGTGGGTCAGTTTCAATGGTTCCAACAAGGTTGACATCTCAAAATAGATAGGAAGGTGATTGCAGCCTTTGTACTGTGAAAAATATTTTGAGTCAGAGGGCAAAGTGGGTATTTGAGAAGCAAGACAGGCCATGGTGTCCACAAATTTATTAGTGGAACGTGGGGTGGTTTGAAGTTCATAATGGTCAAAGGTAGTCAAAAGTATGTCAACATGATGCTTATACTTTTGAAGTATCTCGTTACGACACTGGTATATACCATTAACTTGGTTTACAACTAGTTGAGGAATCACCAAAGATATTAATTGACTTAACATCTAAGGCAATGGTGGTTTGAAGGCCTAATACGAGTGCTTCATATTCGAAAATATTGTTAGTACAATTCAAAATCTAGTTTGAAAGATAATGGCATAGGCTCACCATCAAGAGGAATGAGGATAAATCCTGGCACCACCCCCATGCTGACATTTGGAACCATCAAAGAATAAGGTCATCTAGTAAATGGTATCATCCAAAGAGAGGGTAGCGATGGATTCATCCTGGGAAATCAAAGTTAGAGGATTGATTACCAGAGAGAGGTGTGTCTGCAAGTTGGTCAGTGATGGTTTTTCCTTTGACATATTTTTGATGGATGAATTCGAGTTCTAGGTCTGCAAGAAGCATGAGCCAACGTGCAACACATTGATGTTGGTAAGGTTTGGCGTACATGTAATGTAAGGGGTCAGTATTGGTGAAACAAATGTTTTTGGTTGAGTAGGTAATGGTGGAAGCTTAGTGGCGACAAAAACTAAGGCTAAGAAGAGTTTTTCAGCATGGGTGTATCTAGTTTCATAGTCTAGAAGGGTACGACTTATATAATAAACCACTTGTTCCCTGTGTTTCTCATCACGATGAGTGAGCATGACACCCAAGGAATGATCAGTAGTAGAAATGTAAAGGTAAAATGGTTGGTCATCCTTAGGAGGAATGAGCACAGGTGGTTGGAGGAGGTATTGTTTTAAGGCTTCAAAGGATTTGTGGCATTCATCATCCCATTTGAAGGAGACATCCTTTTTTAGGAGATGATGAAATGGGTGGCAGTGGTCGGAAAGTTGTGAAATAAAGTGACGAATAGATTGCAACTTTCCTTGCAAACTACGAAGTTGATGAAGGTTAGTAGGTGGAGGAATTTCTGAGAATAGCCTTGATTTTAGTGGGATCAACTTCTATGCCATGCAAAAAAATGATAAAACCAAGGAGCTTTCCAGAGAGAACAGTGAAGACACACTTCTTAGGTTGAAGGAAACACAGTACTTGATGAGACGGTCAAAGATGACCTTAAGGACTGTAAGGTGTTCGGCCCAATGTTTAGATTTGGCAAGGAGATCATCAACGTAATCTTCCAATATGTGATGCATGATGTCATGAAAGATATAAGTCATAGCCTGTTGATATGTAACACCAGCATTCTTAAGGCCAAAGGGCATGACTCGATAGTAGAAGTTCCCCCAAGGAGTGATGAAGGTGGTTTTGTGTTGATCTTCCAGGGAGTAATATTTGGTTATAACCTGAAGAAACCATCCATGAGTGATAACATCTCATGGCCAGCGGTAAGATCAACTAGTTGGTCAATACTAGGTAGAGGAAAGTCATCTTTAGGGAAAGCTAAGTTAAGGTCATGGAAATCTGTGTAAATGCAGAGTCCCCCTATCACTTTTGTGATAGGAATGATGTTAGAGATCCATTGGGGATAATCAATGGGTAAGATGAAGGAAACTGAAAGAAGGCACTGGAGTTCTTCTTTGACAAGAAGGGAAATGTGAGGATGCATTTTCCACAGCTTTTATTTTACTGGTTTGGATTCAGGAATAGTTATGATATTGTGGACCACAATGTTTGGGTCAATACCGGGCATATCAGCATAGGACCAAGCAAAAAAAGAATTGCTATGATCTCAGAGGAATGAGGTAAAAGCTTCCTACTCAACAGTATCTAAAGATTGGCCTATCTTTAAAATGTGTGGGTCATCCTAAGTGTTAATATTGATTTCGATGGTCGATTCATTTAACATGGTTTGTGTCTTAGAAGGTAATGACTGGTGAATATAAGAATCTTCCACACCAAGGTAGGTGAGAATAGACTCATCATCCTAACATTGAACGACGTTAATAGAAGGTGTATCATCATCAATCATGTCAGGATACAGGAAGGGAAGAGAAGAGGGAGCCTTGCCATCTCGTTGATAAGTCAGAGGTCCCAGGGAAATGGTGTTCACAAAAAAAAAAAGTTAGGAGGAATGGATTCTGGATCCATAGACTTTGTAGGTGAAGGTGGTGAAGTTGGTAGATGGGGTGAAGGAAGGTTTTTCATCCTCAATGAGTTCAACGCGGGCCTTCTTGGAAGATGGTTCAGCAAATCCAATACCACTTCGTCTTTGTGTTTACAGTGTGGTGCATGGGATGACAGTATGGTGGCCCTGTTCATAGAAACCAAAGCCAAAACCCTTCCATGCACAACGATGGAGGAAGGTGTGGGTGAAGTGACGATTGGTGAGAGATTGGAGGTCAGATGAAAATGGTCATGTTTGGGAAGGTGGCTCGGGTGAGTAGGTAGAAGTATCAAGTCCCCCATATGTTAAGTTGGTATGAAGGTGGGGAGGACCATAAGGGAAAACCTTGCCTATGCGGTGATCATAGTGGGGATGTTGGCAAAGGTTACCATACTCTTGAGGAGTAAGGAATGTGTCGATGTTGTATAGGCGGTACTCCCCTAGAGTGAGGCATTGAAAAAAACCTTCTAAGGGATCGGTAGTTGATATATGGGTAGCGGGAATAGATGAATCATTAGAAGAAGAAGCATTGGTTGGTTGAGAAGTAGATGGGTTGGTGGATGGGTCTGTATAGAGGCTATGATAGGAGTGGGAATAGAGGAGTTAGGTGTGGGAGAGGTAGCAATAACATTTTTGGATGGGGCTTGTGGGTGAATGAGAAGTGGCAGTGGTGGTAGATGCCTTAACTGGTACAAGGACATCATTAGGTTGATATAACATGTTATAGGTTTTGAATGGTGAAGGGTCAGCTGGAATGCTATAGTTATGTCCTTCATGTTCAAACTTTACACAGTGATGTAAGGTTGAAGGAACACAACCCATGACATAGATCCAAGGTCAACCAAGACAACAGGTTGTACTGGAATTCCCCCTCTAAGACATAGAACAATTCTAGAATAGTACGGGGGCCCACATGAAACATGGAGAATGATGGTGCCAAGGGTGGAAGTGATGGCATCATTGAATGAATGCAACATAACTGGGTTATTATGCATGTAATTGGCAAGGATGCGCATTTGGTTGTACGCATGGGAGGAGATGATGTTGATGTTAGAACCGTCATTGATCATAACACATCGAAATGTGTATATTATCAATGTAAATAGAAATGAAAAGGGTGGGATCAGGATCATCTGAGTGGAGAGGTAAAATCTCGTCATCAGAGAAACTGAGAGTGGCTACTTGATGAGTGGTAGAAGGTGTAGAGGAAGGGGATGAATTGGTGGCAAAGGCCACATGGTGAGGGGTGATAATGGAGGCCATGGGTGTAGGGTCATTAGGTAAAACCTCAATGGATTGCACAACCTCCATGAGGGCCTGTCGATGGGATTCAAAAATTTGGACAAGGTCGTACAAAGACATTTTTAGAGGGGATTGGTGTAATTGTTTTATCATTGTAGGATGGGTGACCTCGTCAAAAATAGGGTATGTGGGTCCCCGAATGGTAATTCTTGGTGTGGGTGTAGATGGTATATTGGGCACAGAATTGGCGGATGGGCTAGTTTCTTTCTCATTTCCTTTATCTTTATGGGCATGAGTGGGAATGTGTTAGCATATGAATTTTCATGCATGCAAACGACATGTAACAGTGTGGGAATGAAGTCCCTCCTCAATGAAGGTGAGGTTGCCTTTATTGAAAACCAAAATTATATTTACATCTATACATTCAAAATTGTATGTGGGGGTGGGGGGTTTGGAACATCAATGGAAAGAAAAGTGAATGAGGGAGATGGAATGGAGTGAAGGAAAGAAGTGCAATGGAATGAATGGAAGGAACATGCAAGAGTTACGTAAAATGGAGCCTAATATTGCATGAGGAAGAAATACGAATAACTAACACAAATAAAATGGAATTTGAGTTAGCCAAACAAGAATGTGTAAAAGGGAACACACATGAGTAAGTAGATAATCAAAGCTTGATCACTGTGAACTAGAACAACCGACTAATAATGTTGACAATAAGATCAAAGATAATATTTGCATGCAAGATTCAAACACCTAACATCTTAATAAACATAAGAACATCAAATTTTACAAGAGATAATGAATGAGACACAAATTTCATATTTCATTAACGCCAAAATGTTTTTCACAAAAGAACACAAAGTTTCTTCCTAAAACAAAGCTTGCACACAAAATTATTTCTTCTCCTCTTTCAAAGTCACCCTTTACAAATGAGCCCCACACTTCCTTTTATAACCCAAAAGTTGGATACAAAGTAGTTATGGTTTTACATGATCATTAAATAAGGCACTTGACCTTTGAATTTTTCAACCAACTTTATTAAAGACAACCCAAAAATAGAAATTGCTTAAAATGTCCATAGTTTCCTGAAAGAAAATAACAACACCTTTTAAAATATATAATAATAACCAGTGCCTTATCCATTGAAATAGGGTCCGCCTATCTCAAGTGGATGAGAAATGGACTCTCCCACTTCCTTAGATACCAAGAAAATTAACTCCCTAAGCCGCCATTGAAATTAGGATCTGCTGCTTTTTCCAGTTGAAAGGATCTAAACCTTCCCAAAGTTTCAAACATCTTTTCTTCCTCTGGAGGTTCATTTGGTCGAAGAATAGCCTTCACTTCACTCTCCTTGATTCAATAATTCATAGCATATGGATTTTCACGCATGCAAATGACATGCAACAATGTGGGAATGAAGTCCCTCCTCAATGAAGGTGAGGCTGCCTTTATTGAAAACCAAAACTGTATTTACATCTATACATTCAAAATTGTATGTGGGGGGTGTTTTGGAACATCAATGGAAAGAAAAGTGAATGAGGGAGATGGAATGGGATGAAGGAAAGGAGTGAAATGGAATGAACTAAAAGAACATACAAAATTTAGGTAAACACTGAAAGGAAAGATAACCAGATCGTACCAAGCCAAGAACATAGATGGTAATCAAACACCATGATCAATAAGATGAAAGTAATTCACCAGAATAACTTTACATAAAACCTTTGCAAACAAATAAGCAGCAATATCATATATTATTATAAAACTCAATGCAATACATTGAGAATGGGGCCTTTCTTAAATAGGCAAGGAATAACAATCGAAGAACCAGTCAAGGTCGTAGATCAAGCCATAAATCAAGGAAATAACTAGTCAAGACCATAGATTTAGGAGAGAACTAGACATCAAGGATCTATTCAATATCATAGATCAAGGAAAGAACTATACCTAACAACTAGATAATATCTCCTAATATATAAATAAGATAAAATAAATATCCACACACATAAGTGGGTGAGGATAAATACAATAAAGGTAAATAAAGTACCTAGGTGAACATGAGCTAAGGTAAATACCTACTTTAACAAACTCAAAGCCTAATATTGCACGAAGAAGAAAGACGAATAACTAACACAAATAAAACAGAGTTTGAGTTAGCCAAACAAGAACATGTAAAAGAGAACACACATGAGCAAGTAGATAACCAGAGCTTCATCACTGTGAACTAGAAAAACTAATTAATAACGTTGACAATAAGATCAAAGATAATATGTGTATGCAAGATTCAAACACCTAACATCTAATGAACATAAGAACATCAAATGTTACAAAAGACAATGAATGAGACATAAAGTTTATATTTCATTAACTCCAAAATGTTTTCACAAAAGAACACAAATTTTCTTCCTGAAACAAAGCTTGCACACAAAAGTATTTCTTCTCCTCTCTCAAAGTCACCCTTTACAAATTATCCTCTCACTTCCTTTTATAACCCAAAAGTTGGTTATAAAGTAGTTAGGGTTTTACATGATTATTAAATAAGGCACTTAAGTGACCTTTGACTTTTTCAACTAACTTTATTAAAAAGTGGCTGAAAATAGAAACCACTTAAGTTAAAAAGTCATTTAAGGAAAAATACAAAAAAAAAGATATGGATACATGTGGACCCCACTTAAATGACTTGGACGCACACCTAGACATCCTAGTCAACAATGCACCACCTAGATCAAAACACCTAGGGTCAGTGCCTTATCCATTGGGCCAAGATTCCACCTATCCAAATCGTATGAGAATGAACTCATTGACCATGCTCTGTAATCCTCCAAATGACAATAGTGTCGAGCTTGAAACTTGAGAAATTCATCCACCCCTCTGTCTGAGCAATATCCTGGTGTGAGAAAGTTTGTCTTCATTTGTATTCACATTCACAATTACACACAATTCTCCACATGCTCTGAGTACCTTTCCATGGTGAATTATTCAATTGTCGCGAGACCGTAGTCATTATGCCACCTTGGTTTGTCATAATCCAGCTTCTGGTCTTTCGCCATTGAGAAGATCTCCAAGAGCCAAAATTGCAGTTCAACTCCTGGAGTTATGTCTTTTGTCTTTGTCACCATCCCGAAGTGTTGGCATTTTGATTCACTCATGATCATCTAATTTGAGAACATAACAACTTAAAGACTGGTCGATGAAGTATTGTGCATGGTACTAACTGAGAGCTGATAGGGATACGCTTGAATGATGTGGCCTTGCTTGATGATCCGCACAATTGCACTTGTCGTCGGTCTTGGTTTGTCAATGAATAGATCCACCACAATGATCAAGTGAAAAATTGATGTAGACAAGATTCTCCCATTATCGATCTCTACCGATAACAATGACTTTTGACTCCGAAGAGACTAATGCCAATAGCTACGACTTCTACCGCATAATGAAGAAATTAGGGGTTGCTTCCATTTCGGAGCCATTGGAGTTGAATCACCACACTATGTAAGTTTTTTGGTGCATCCATGCAAGTGATGACCAATTCAGAACAAGTGTCAGGAAAAATATGGCTCGCCTTCAGTTTATATGTGATCCCAGAATCAACCTATGTTGATGTGTCCCAAGTTGGTATCGACGATGTTCTCATACTTTGAATGGACCGTCGAGGTGAGTAGAATGCCCTGGAACCTATACCGCAACATCATTTTTTTTGGGGATGACATGACTGCGATAGAAACGTGATTTCAGGCAATTACTTCCATCTTACAAAACTACACAAATTGCCTGTAAAAATGCCTTGGGAAAAATAGAAAATCTTGTCCTGATAATTTATCACAAGTACCACAAGTTTTCTTGTCAGAAGGTTTTTTCCCAATCAAATTCTTCAGTCAAATATTAAAGGTCAAAGTTGACTCTTTTGAAACTACTAGGAAAATGTAAGTGTAAAATTGCGAAAATTCCGTTTGGTTTTACCCTGGGAAAAATACCAAACGTCACCTTGGGCATCTACAAATTGGAAAGGAAGCATATGCAGGTGGGAAAAAATGAACGAAATAATTATTTTCTCTTGACAATCATCTGAACTCAAAATATCAACTCTCGAAGTGAGCCACGTTGACAGGCTGAAAACTGTGCACACAGCGAAATCATGCAAACTGCATTTTATTTGACCCCGTGAAAAATATCAAACGAAGTTCTATACATTTGAATTTTTTCAAATAAGTACATGAATGTGGGAAGAATTAAAAAAAGTAAACCGTTTCTCTTGACGGTCGTCTAGGATCAAGATACGAATTCTGAAAGTAGGCCTTCCGCCAAGCTTAAACAGTGTGCACGGCAAAATCGAGCAAAGTGGGTTTTTCTTGGGTGCATGAAAAATATCAAATGAGGTGTTGTGGATTTGAATTTTAGAAAATGATTATACGAAGATGAGGAGAATTCAACCAAAACTTTCTTCTCAACACTCATCCAACTTTGAGATATTGAGCTCCAAAGTTGATTACTTTAACAGATACAACCCGCAACACGTTCTTCCCGCATCTATCTTTTTTTTACTAAATTCATTTTTCTTTGTTGATATATATATTTTTTGATAATTTTTCAAAGGTTTCTCATGATTTCTCTTTACGCATAGTCTTCCTCTTCTTGCAATTGCGCGGATTTGACCACTTGGTAAACCCGTTGAACTTGCTACTTTTCTTTGTGAATGCGTTGAAAATGGGTTTGGACTTCCTTCCTTTGTGTGGATTATAAAATGGCCTTAGATGACTGGAGAGATCCTAGTGAAGACTTGGGAGTTACAAAAATGCCTAGAAACTGTTGTCTTTCCTTTGTATTTACCAATGCTTGAACAATTATTTCTTTTGCATGAAAACTTAGAAAATAATTACTCTTTATTGGCGTTGAATTCTCCTTTAACAGTTGTGTGGACTTTGAATAGATATTTTGACTTCTATTACCTCTTGCATGGATTCTCTACTTTTCTTTGCATATACGTTAAAAATTCTTTCCTGGGCATGGAAATCTGTTGTATTGACCCTGACTGGAACGTGGGATTTTTGCCTTAATGAATGCGTGGAGCTTGTTGTTTTTGTTTCTGCCTAATTTCCCTCCTAGGCATTGAAAATTGTTGTTCCTTTGAGTGCATTTTGGACTATTTTACTTGTGGTCATTTCTTTTGATGAATGCGTGGAGATTGCAAATGAAACCAAAACCAAAAACATTCTAGTCAGCTGCGTACAAATTCTTTCTTGTTTTGAACTGCTCTTTGGCTACGTGGGAGAAATGTTCTTTATTTTTGTATGCTTATGCATTTAAACTTTCTTCAAAACGTGGTTTCTTCTTTACCTTGTGCTGTGTGAAAAATGTTCTCCCTTCTTCCTGTTTTGGCAGCGTGGGATTTTGCTGCAAAAGAAAACAACCAAAAACAAATTTTAATGGATTGCTTCTTCTCAAAAGTGGAAACTTGCTTTTCTTTGAAAAATGCATGGAAATTTGTATTTTTGGTTGGCTGTGCATTTCCCTAATGAATGCGTGGAGCAACTTTATTTATCTTCTTTGAAACTATTCTTCTTGCTCCTACGTGGGATGTGCAAAGCTTGTTTTCTTGAAAAAAATGCGTGAAAAATCCTATCTTTCCTATTTTAGAGTGTTCTCTTTCTTGTTGTGTGGGTGTGAGAATTTATTAGGACTGTTCTCTTTTACCAATGCGGAAAAATGATTTTGCTATCCTCCTTGTATTTCTTCTTCACAATGGCGTTCGCAGTATTGTGGGATGTTATAAAATATTATGTTCTTTAGAAGAAATAAGAAGCAATCGGAAAGCTTCGCACAAATCTTAGGCTAAACTGACTTCCCCTCTTCCCAGGTAGTGGAATTAATTGCCAGAGGAAATGCGGAAAGCAACAGCCAAATGCCAACGAGAATGGCAAAGTGGGTTGGCAATCTCCGTTCAATATCCCCATGTGGGAAATCGGGAGATTTCTTTCCTGTTTGCCAATTCATTGATTTGGCAATTGGTGGAGAAAATCCCACAAGCGGGAAATTAAAATAAATTTTCCAGGAAAGGAGAAATCCGGGTTTGGGAAGCCAATTTGGCATTCCCAGCAATTTGAAGCACAAGCTCACTTCCCCGGCAATGAAATAAAAAAATTGTCGAATGACTTTTAATAATTATTATATTAATAATTATTTAATTAAAAACCCCAAATTTAATAAAAATGATTTTATCAAATAAAGGATAATAAATTAATTAAATATTAATTAATTAATTATTAATGTATTTTAAGACCTGGCGGGAAGAAATCTCGCCTGAAATGGACGAAACGAAAACCAAAATGATCACAAAAATGAGACAATCGCGATGAGAGCAATAAACCACGCAAAGTAACACTTTTGAAAAAATTCAAAATTTCTATTTTTTTAAATTAATTTTGCGAAGTCAAAATTGGCTAGTAATAGCTGGCTCTAATTGGGGACAAGGACTTCATGGACGCAGCAATGGACCTAGACCAAAATATTCATGAACATGATCTCAAAACAATGGGGTACAAAAAAGGGGTGACACTAGAGAGGAGACCGAAAAATAGGGAAAAGAAACAAACCAAGATCCTAATTACCTATGTACATACGGGGAACAACCCGTTTTCAATTTTGATAGTGCTTGAGTTATTGCCCATTGTAGGGAAAAGGAAAATGAGTTCCATCAGGATACGCAAGTAATAGGTGTTATCTCCACAGAAATGTCTTATTTTGAATGGGCCTAGCCACATTGAATCAAACTTCATGTCCTTTCCTTTTGGTTCACGTATTTTGTCCCAGAGAAGAACTAAGTCATTGATTTGAAATTGTCTCTCCCTAGTTTTCCTGTCAAACAATTTCTTTACCTTGGATTGATGTTCCTCAATCTTTTTCGCCACTTGACTTCTCTACTCTTCAAGCTTGCTTATGAACATGATCCTTTAATCTAACGCATTGGCGAAGCATTCATCATCAACTGCCTGAGCCAATCGTAATGCTGGTAACTTTGGTCTGATGGGAATTTGAGCATCAGTTTCATACAAAAGTTGAAAAGGAGACATCCCAATTTCCCTTTTGGGAGTTATGCGGTCAGCCCACAATGCATCATATAACTTTTTGTGCCAAGTTCTTTGATTTTCTTCGACTAACTTGCGCACGATAGTAATGATGTTCTTATTATTGGATTCAGCCTGACCATTTCCCTGAGGGTAGTAATATGACGAATGAGACAAAGATATCCCATACCCATAACAAAAACCTATCATCTCTGTAGAAGAAAAATTTGAGGCATTGTCCGTCACGATCTTGTGTGGAATTTCATAACGAACCAATATATTTTATTTGATGAAGTCACAAATTACTGCAGTAGATGTTTGTTTCACTGGTATAGCTTCTACCCACTTTGTATAGTATTTAGTTATGGTGAGCACGTGAGTATGACCAGCACTAGAATTAGGATTCAAAACCCAGATGAAATCTAAACCCCATTGTTGAAATAAAGCTGCCAACTTTGGTCTTCCAACAAATTACTTACAAGCTTCACAAATTTTTCACCCATTTCTGAGCATCGGAAAACATAGTGGGCCAGTAATAATATGCTCATAGAATTTTATGAGCCATCACTGGGCTAGAGAAATGACCATCGCAAGCATGATTGTGGAAAGCTTCCAACAATCAATGTTGTTCAACACATCTCTGGAACATGTCGTCAATTTCTTTCTTGAACAATGTGTTGTCCCAAATGACATACCTGGCAGCTCTTAGTTTGATAGCTCATTTCTCCTTAGCTGTCAGATTCTCTGGACACTCACCATATGTGAGGAAGTAGGCAATATCAGAATACCATTCATTTGTGGTACTGACAAAAACTACCAGTGGTAAATTTTCTTCAACTGGTTCTTCTTCAGTGTTATTTCTTGGTTCGTTCTTTGCAATGAGTTGGCAAAGTCCTCTTCCTCGAACCAACTTGGCGGTTCGGGTGATTCAGCCGAAAATGGAACAACTTGTCAAATTGAACTTTGGGACATTTGGGACGTGAAATTCTGACGGGCCCGAAAATGGAACAACTTCGGGGAAACCGGCTGATCGGGGAATAAGGGGACCATTTGAACTTGGGACACGCGGGACAAAAATGTCTGACAGGCCCGAAAAACACACAAAATGACCCAAAAACACAGATTTTCTCAATTTCTCGACTTTTAACATTGAGTACAACAAAGAAGACACTCAAAACTCAAAATTTTGAAGTTTTCACTTTCTTAAGAGCAGGGGAATTTTGAGTGGACAACAGCTGGCTCCTTCTGGGGATGACTTGGCATAAATTCAAGGAATGGGACAAGGTAAGAACTTAGACAAACTTGGGGAAGTAGACCAGTACCTTATCCATTGGGCCATAGAGTCAAAAAGAAAACCAATACAGAGGACAACACACCAACAAAAAGGAAAGCAAAACAAAATGCTATTCAGAATATACAAAGGACTCCCTAATCACCTATGACTTGAACAACTTAAGGTACTGCCTACTATAAGGAAGTGGGAGAGGAGAACCATCCATGTAATCAAAATAAAAGGAATTCTTACCAGCAAAGTGTCTGATCTTGAAAGGTCCGAGCCAAAGGGAATCAAACTTGCCATGGCTGCCACGAGGTTCATGCCTTTTATCCCATAACAACACAGTGTCTCCAACTTGGAAATCTCTGAACCTAGATTTCTTATCAAATAGGACCTTTACCTTCTGCTGGTGAACAGATATCCTATCAGCAACCTCCAATCTCTCCTCATTCAATTTGTGAAGATACATAATTCTCTTATCCAAAGAATCACTGAAGCTAATATCTTCAATGGCCTTCATTAGATGCAAGGCTGGCAGCTCCACTGCTACTGTCAATTGAGCTTCTACTCCATATACCACTTGAAAAGGAGACATTCCAATAGCTCTCTTTGGTGTAATCCTGTCTACCCAAAGAGCATCATAGAGCTTCTTGTGCCAGTTTTGTTGAGACTCATTGACTAATTTCCTTATAATAGTCACCAAATTTTTATTAGTGGATTCTGCTTGCCCATTTCCCTGAGGGTAGTAATCTGAGGAGTGAGCCAAAGAAATGCCATACCCATAGCAAAAATCCATTATCTCGGTTGAAGAGAAATTCGAAGCATTATTTGTCACAATCTTGTTAGGTACACCATACCTTACCAAGATGTTCTCTTTGATGAAGCTGCACACCACTTCAGAAGTAGTACTCTTAACTGGAATAGCTTCTACCCATTTGGTGAAATAATCCGTGGCAGTTAATACATGAGTATGACCAGCACTAGAAGCGGGATTAAGTGTTCCAATGAAGTCCAAACCCCACTGTTGAAAAGGTTCTTCAATTACAACTGGCTTAAGACACAAAGAGGCCAATTTGGGTCTTCCCACGAAGGTCTGACAAGCCTCACATTTATCAACCCACTTGGATGCATCTCTGAACAAGGAAGGCCAGTAATATCCTCCACGAAGTATCTTATGAGCAGTGACCATTGATGAATAGTGCCCTCCACATGCCTGATCATGAAAAGCTGAGAGTAACTTTTTCTGCTGTTCCTTGTCCACACATTTCAAAAATCTTCCATCTAACCCACGTTTGAACAAGGCATTTTCCCACAACACATATTGCACAGACCTTAGTTTAACAGTCCTCTTTTCTTTGGCAGTTAAATGAGAGGGGCATTCTTCATAGGTGAGAAAATGAGTGATATCAGCATACCATTCATCAACTGAGCTAAGAAATAGAACGGTAGGAAGGCCAACTTTGTTCTCCAGTAATTCATGCTTAGCTCCTTCAGCAATGAGCTCACAAAGACCTTTTCCACGGACGAGCTTGGTCGGTTTGATGTCAATATCATATTCTTGGACCTTAGCATCCCAGTTCCCTCTCTTGGATCCAAATTCTTGTTGTGTGAGAATTGACTTAATAGTTGTATCAGGAACCAACACCATGGAGTGAGAGTTGAGGATGTAAAAATGAAACTGTTTAACAGCTTTGACCACTGCAAAAGCATGTTTTTCCATCATGGTGTATTTTAACTCATGATCTTTCAGGATATAGCTCATGAATGCAATTGGGAGTTCATGCTCATTAGAGTCTTCTTGAGTCAAAACAGCAGCCAAGGTATTTTCTGTGGCATAGCAATAGATAATAAAATCTTTGCAGAAATCAGGACAGGCTAAAACAGGAGTTTTAGCCATAGCTCTTTTAATACCTTCAAAGGATTCCTTTCCTTCAGAAGACCAACCAAACGTTTGTTTTCCTTTCATCATTTGGGAAATACTCAAAGTTAACTCTGCAAAATTAGGGATGAACCTTCTTAAAAAATTGATCTCACCAAAGAAAGAGTGCACGCCCTTTTTGTTGGTTGGGAGAGGAATTTGTTGGATAGCTTGTACTCGTTCAAGATCAATCTTAATACCATCCTTGGAGACGATGTGCCCTAATAATTTCCCCTCTGTGACACAAAAGACAGTTTTTTAGGATTCAAAGAAATCCCATGTTCTCTGTATCTTAGCAGAACTGTCTCCAGGTAGTCAAAATGATCCACCCTTGTTTTAGAAAACACTGTCAAGTCATCAAGGTATATGACAATACACTTCCCTTTCAAACTTCCAAAGGCCAGATCCATAGCTCTCTGAAAAGTGGCACTAGCATTGAGCCCAAAAGGCATTCTCTTGTAAGCAAAGGTACCCCAAGGAGTAGTGAAAGTTGTTTTGTGTTGATCTGCAGTATCAACCTCTACCTGATTATATCCCGAGAATCCATCAAGCATAGATAACATTTCAGATCCTGTTACTGCTTGCAAGACCTGATCCATCATAGGCAAAGGATAATTATCTTTCAATGAAGCCTGATTCAAATTCCTGAAATCAACACAGATGCGGATCTCACCATTCTTCTTCCTAACAGGCACAATATTGGCAATCCATGTTGAATGGTGAATGGGAAAAATGATTTTGGCCTTCAACAACTTTTTTATTTCTTGAAAGATGGTGTCAGCTATTTTGGGGTTGTATTGCCTCTGTTTCTGCTTAAAAGGCTCAATTCCAGGTTTGAGAGGAATAAAATGCTGCATATCTTTTGGTTTGAAAGCTTTTAAATCTTCATAAGAGTAAGCAAGAACATCCTTATACCTCTTTAAAAGATCAATTGTTTTTTTCCTCTCATCTGTTGTGCAACATTTTCCAATGTTCATGAGCTTAGGATCAGTAGAACTCCCAATATTAATTTTATCATACTCAGCTGATTGTTGAGGTCCAGTAGAAGCTCTAGACTTCACATACCTGTCATGTTTATCAAATAGTTCCTATAAACTCACCAATCCTATAGGAATCTTGTTTCCTTTGAGTTTGATGCATCCATCCTGATCCGTTTCTTTTCCTTGAGTGACTGCTTTGTCAAAGGGCACATTTTCACGAGGTAGGTTATTGCTTCCTTCAAAATATAGCTGTTCAAAATTACCCTTGAGTTCTAAGAAAGAAAGCAAGTGTTGATCATCATTGAAAACTTGCCAGTTATTTGTATTATCAGGTACACTAGGTTGATGGACCATCTCAATGGTGAACTTGTCTTGAGAGAAGTCAGGATGAGGAATCAGTAGTGACCCTGAGACTGCTAGCAAATCAGCCCTACTGTTCTTCTCCCTAGGTATTGCTTCGATGGAGAAAGCATCAAGAAATTCAATGGAATCCCAAACCTGATTCCGGTAATGTTTCAACCTTCCATTTTTTACCTGGAAAAGGCTTCTAACTTGCTTTACAATCAATTCCGCATCACCACGAGCCAGAAGATTCTTTACACCTTGTTCTTTGGCCACTTGTAGTCCAAGAATGAGAGCCTCATACTCTGATGTATTATTAGTATTTTCGAACTGCAACTTGAATGAAAAAGGATGAAGGCTTCCTTCAGGTGACACCAGTAGGACACCAGCTCCAGAACTAGTTGAGGAACAACTTCCATCAAACTCTAAAATCCAAACACCATTAGGATCTTTAGGTGACACTTTGGGGAGTTGAATTTCATCAGGGGACATAATCATATAGTTACCATGCCCCATATCCTCATAGAGTATTTGTGCTTTAGGATCATCCATTTTTTGTACAATATACTCAGATTGTTTCTCAGGCAGCAACTTCTTCATTTGTCCATTAACAGGTACGAGTGCATGTGACCAATCCATTTGAATTTCTCCACCCACATCCTTACAGAAGTTCCTACTTAGCAACATCCTGTATGAAGGAGGAATATCTGCTACTAAGATGGTAGCCAAAACTCTCTTCTCAGGAAAAGCAGCAAAAGCCACTTGTGCATTTTTAATTCTTCTAACCAGGGGCACTTCCTTACTCTCCATAGAGTAACAAGAACCATAAGTGCGTGTGAGGGTCAAGCCTAAGGCATGAGCTACTTTAGCAGGCATCACATTGTCTGAGGCTCCTGAGTCTATGACACAATTACTGAGCCTATGGCCAGCTATAAGAAGTGTTACATAAAATGGTTTAATTTTGTCATTAGGTGAGGTGACAGCGGCTACCAGACTAGGTTGTGGTGCAGAAGAAGGAGTGGGTAAAAGGCCTTTGGAGGTGGTTTTAGAATGGGAATTGACAAAGTGAATCATTTTAGCAAAAGCTTTGGGATGGGCTTGATAATACTTAGCCTCTAAGATTTGAACCTTAGTCTTTTTCAGGTGATCAATAATATCAAAAGACCCAGAAGTAGATGGGCCATCATCACTTGAGATCCTAGGTTTATCAACTTTAGGGGAAAAAGAAGTAACTTTAATAGCAGGATTGACAGGACTCACCTTTGGTGTAGATGAAACGGGGATAGGAGATCCTCTTTTTGCAATTACAGGGATAGTTGTCGACTGCTCCTTAGATTTCTTGGGGGGCTGCATCACTTTCTCCCTCTGATTTGTCTGCTCTCGAGTCATGACAGCGAATGATTCGCTATTCATGTCTGCTACTACTTCATCATAATCATCTCCATCATCAATGCCCTCAGTGGTGAAGAAATTAACTCAAGATCCCTCAAGTTCATCTGCTTCATCATCAACTTCTTCCACAAATTCCTCGCAAGCTTCATTATCCTCATCATCATCTGGTTCCTCAACTTCACAGGTTGCATTGACAGGAACTTTAACAGGAGGTCCTTCGAGTGCTAATCTTGTTTGAGAAGCAGGCAAATGATTTCTGGGCTGAAAATTCCTCCTTGGAACGTCTGCATAGGGAGCATGCTGAGCCAATTGTTTCTTTATGGCAATGAGATCATTCACAAGTTTTTGAACCAATGGATCAGTATTAGGTCCAGGGGTGGAAGAGGAGGAAGAAGCAGACTTAGATTTGGAAGGGTCTCTCCTCAACTTCCCTGACATGATTAAATCATCCTCGACACTAACAGCAAGAGTTTGATCTTCAGCCAATGTTGCGAGATTAGCCCTTCTTAGCGCATAACTAACTTCAGGTGATTGGGCATTTAGGAAGAAACATTTTTGGATTTGATCAACAGGTCGAGTATTTGGTGGAATTTTATTAATCAACCTGTTGAATCGGGCCACAAATTCTCTCATGGGCTCTTGTGAATCTTTCTTTATCTGAGAGATTTGGGCTAGCAAGGCATGCACATCTTCTGCTGGTTTGAAACGGTTTTCAAACCTAGTTCTCATGGTGTCCCAGCTAGTGATAGCACCAGCCGGAAGGTGATAGAACCAATCAGCAGCATTATCTTGTAAAGTCTCAACAAACAGTCTCACGGAGACGTCTTCATGTTCAACTCCCAGAACTCCACATGCAACTATGAAGGCTGCGATGTGTTCATCAGGATGCACTTTTCCATCGCCTTTGAATTTAGGGAAGTTCTTCCGGTTACCTCTGGGTAACTCATGCAAAGGCTGAGGAAGAGCAAGGGGCCCGACACGATGACCCCAGGGCAATGGTACCGCCATTCTTGGAAAAATGGCTTGGAGAGGAACTACAACACCAGCAAGAATCAAAGCTCAAAGATTAGGACTAGCTGGCTCTGAAGGAATACCACCCGTAGGAATTCTATCTTGAACAGGTGGAGTGCTTGTCGAACGAGTCTTTCTATTTCTTGTTGAAGGGAAAGGAAAACCTTACTACTCCAAAAGCTGAAACTGAGAATCTTCAATACCAAGGGCCCTTCTCCCTCAAGTAAAACGCGGAGTCGCCAGATCAAAGGATGATCAAAAATTACAGAACTGGAATATGATTTCCCCAGCGGAGTCGCCAAAAACTGTTGGTCGTCAAATAGGAATTTACGAAGAGCAACAGTCAGGGGACAAGAAGTCCCTCCTCTTTAATGGGAGAGGCTCCCTTATTCAGAAACGAACCTATTTACAAATATACAAAACATGATTTTTTGGTTGAACTTGGATATTACGAAAGTGTTTTCTATAAAGATCATCAATTACAAAAGGACTGAGGAATGAGAATATGAGAATGAGCAGAAAGGCAACATGCAGAATTATAGATAACAGAGTAATTCTTTATGTATGTGAAGTTACAGTGAATTGAAACAAGATCATTTGTATCATATAAATAAGATGGAATTTAAAGACACAAAGTTTTGTAAATAACATCTGCCAGAACACAAAGTTTCTTAACATAACACAAACAAATGATCTTCACAAAATTAAATGAAAGCTTAGGGATAAAATAGATCAGATAGACAAAGAATGAAAAGCCCTTCTGTATTGATTTCTTTATGATCTATTTACACTTTCAGAAAATAAGCCAAGTTCTTCCTCCCTTTAAAATGGCATGAAGAGACCATTATATAGCTTACAAATCAGTTACTCTTTATAACTACTTCTTTTAACTAAAGATTAGTTAAGGATTGCCAATCGCAATACCTCAACTAATTACAATGAATCCGAGAAAAAGAATTAGAAAAGAAGAGAAGAATAAGGAGAAGAAGACAGGTGGTTATGAATGGGAGGGACCCACTGACTTCAAAATTCGCTGCCTGAATCTCTTCAATGCCTCGGCTATGTCTCTGCCACGAGGGACTGACGTGTTGGTTGTAGACTGAGCCCAAAATCCAAGGCACTTCTCCATTTCCTTATCAAACTCGACATGAGTATGATAGTCTTTATTTTCTTCTTCAATGGAAGATTGAAGAGAGCAGATCTCCTTTATTTTCTCTTTGGAAATGGAGCTTTCCTTGAATAGATTATCTTTGACAAAAGCTCTGAATTGAGCTTTGATTTCTTGCAGGGAAAGAGGTGCACCAGAAGTTTCATCCTGAAGATGACAGTGTATGTCTTTGAAAGCAGATACAACCAGTGTCTTGAAAGCCTCACCCTTCTGCCAGTTATTCTTCAGCTCTCCCAAAGCCTCCTCTAAGACTTTGATCTTCATATTGATAGTAATTCAGAGGGCAGAGCCGCAAACTAGACTCGGGAAGGAATTACAGAGGGAAGGGATACACGCGTAGGATTTTAGATTGTAAGGGTTCGAGCAAAGGATAGCATGGAAGCAGTGTGAAAAATGCAGAGGGGGTTTGCTCGTTATATAGCTGATTAGGAGAGAGAAAGATAATGAATGCGCATTTAATACATACCTACCAATTTAAATAAGCAAGATATTCAGGAAGAGCAGGAAAAATAAGCACGAATGGCACTTGGTTCATTTGGGACATGTGAGACGCGAATGCGCGAAACACGCGACTCAGCCGATTCGGGCAAAGTGGGGAAAAGACGCACAAATGCCTTTTGGGACATGTGGGACAAAAGTGCGCGAAACACGCGACTCGGCCGGATCAGACGAAAATGTGACAACATGTCCGGGTGAACTTGGGACATTTGGGACGTGAAAGCGCGAAGTATGCGGTTCGGGCGATTCGGCTGAAAATGGAACAACTTGCCAAATTGAACTTGGGACATTTGGGACGTGAAAGCGCAAAGTACGCGGTTCGGGCGATTCGGCCGAAAATGGAACAGCTTGTCAAAGTGAACTTTGGGACATTTGGGACGTGAAATTCCGATGGGCCCGAAAATGGAACAACTTCGGGGAAACTGGCCGATCGGGGAACAGGGGGACCGTTTTGAACTTGGGACACGCGGGACAAAAATGTCCGACAGGCCCGAAAAACACACAAAATGACCCAAAAACACAGATTTTCTCAATTTCTCGACTTTTAACATTGAGTACAACAGAGAAGACACTAAAAACTCAAAAATTTGAAATTTTCACTTTCTTAAGAGCAGGGGAATTTTGAGTGGACAACAGTACGCATGTCTCTCAAGAGGAGTGTGATTAAGTTCATGTTTCTTGAATCCAAAACTCATGAATGCAATAGGAGATTCGATCCCCTCTTGATTGTGTTGAGTCAAAATGGCATATATTGTGTGTGGCGAAGCATAACAATAAATTATGAAATCCTTTTTAAAATCGGGACACACCAATGTAGGATATTTTGCAATAGCACCCTTGATTTGCTCAAATGCCTCTTTACCTTCCTTTGACCATTTGAAGGATTCTTTTCCTTTCATCATATCAGTGATTTCCTCAATCAGCTCGGCAAAATCTGGCACAAACCCTCTCAAAAATTTCACCTTCCCAAAGAAGGAGTGGACTCCAGGCTTACTTGTAGGCAAGGAAAGATTTTTGATAGCTTGAACACGCTCAGGATTGATCTTAGTTCCCTCCTTAGAAACAATATGACCTAGGAGTTTCCCTTTTGTAACTCCAAACACAAAATTTTTTGGATTTAGAGAAATCTTATGAAGTCTGCATCTTTGCAATATTTTCTCTAAATATCTTAGGTGATCTCCTCGCTTCTTTGAGAACATTGTCAAGTCATCTAGGTATATCACAATGATCTTGTCTTTATAATCTACGAATATCATATCCATAGCTCTTTGAAAGGTAGCACCGGCATTAATCAAACCAAAAGGAATTCTTCTATACGCAAACATACCCTAGGGGGTGGTGAACGTGGTTTTATGTTGATCTTCTCTAGCCACTTCAATATGATTATAGCCAGAGAAGCCATATAGCATAGATAGCATTTCCGATCCAGTCACTTCCTGCAGAATATGGTCCATGACTGGAAGTGGGTAGTTATCCTTCGAGGAAGCCTGATTAAGATTGGGGAAATCCACGTAAATCCTAATTTCTCCATTTTTCTTGTGAACCGCTACAATATTAGCTATCCAGGTCAAATGTCGAATAGGAAACACTATTCATGTATCTAGCATCTTTTGAATTTCATGAAATATTGTCCCTGTAATCTTGGGATTATATTGTCTTTGATTTTTCCTGAATGGAACGGCACCAGGCTTCAAGGGTATGGCATGCTCCATTTCCTTGGGATGGAAAGACATCAAGTCTTCATATGACTAAGCCAAAATGTTAGAATATTTGGTAAGGAGGCTTATTAATTTCTTGTGTTCCTCGAGTGAGCAACACTTATCGATATTGACCAGGCGAGGTTTATCCTTGGTACCAACGTTAACTTGCTCATAGTCAGTAGAATTCACAGGTCTTGCCTGTTCTTTCTCTTTGATAAACCTGCCATGTTTGTCAAAAATTTCTTCAAGTGAAACCAATCCTTTGGGAATTTTATTTCCTTTGAGTTGAATGATACCATCACTAGGATCTTCGTTCTCAACTCCTTCCTAAATGGGTGAGGTAGTTGATTCACGAAATGCATAATCACTTCCTTCAAAGTACAATTGTTCAAAATTCTCTCTCTTTTCCAAGAAGGCAATAATTTTTTGATCATCATTAAATACTTGCCAATTTTCTGCATTGTCAGGAACACTTGGCCTAAAAACCATTTCAATGATGTATTTGACTTGATCAAATTCTGAATGAGGAATCATTAATGAAGCTGAGACTACTAGAGAATCTACTTTGTCATTCTTTTCACGAGGGATAGATTTTATAGAAAAAGCATCGAAGACTTCTATCACATCCCACACTTTATTTCTGTAATGTCTCAAACGATCATTCTTTACTTGGAATTGATTTCTTACCTGCTTCACGATCAATTCCACATCTCCAAAGACTTCCAAATTTTTTATCCCTTTCTCCTCATTTGGAGATATGAGCACCACTCCTGCACCAGAGCCCATCGAGCAACAACTTCCATCGAACTCAAGATTCCATATCTCATTGGAATCTTGGCAAGTGATCTTAGGGGTATGAATTTCTGTAGTCATCATATAATTACCCATACTTGAGCCTTGGAAAAGGATATGTGTGCGAGTATCTTCGATTTTAGTTACCGTGAACTTTGCATAAGCTTCTGGCATAAGCTTCTTCATGTCTCCATTGATAGGGATCATGGCGTGAGACCAATCCATTTGAATTTCTCCACCTAGATCTCTGTAAAATTCCCTACTCAACAACATTCCATACAAGGCGGGAATATCAGCAACTAAAATAGTTACCTTAACTCACTTTTGAGGGAATTGGGCTAAAACCATTTGGGCGTCTTTAATCTCCCTTATCAAAGGAACTTGCTTGGTTTCCATGGAGTAGCATGATCCGAATGTTCTTGCACAAGTCAAACCAAGAGAATGTGCTACTTTTGTTGGCATCACATTATCCGAGGCTCCAAAGTCTATAATGAAATTACTTAATTTGCATCCATCGATCAGAAAGGACACAAAGAAAGGTTCAATCTTTATATTTGAAGGTGTAGTGGCTGCCACAATATTTTGAGTTTTCCCATCTTTGGGAGTTTTCAGAATTCCTTTGGAGGTGTGAACAGTAGAGTCACCTTTGATAAACTGGACCAATTTCTTGAGTTGATCCTTATTGGACTTCAAGTACTCTACATGTGACATGGAAATTTTTGTTTTATTGATATGATCAATGATATCAAATTTAGGAAAAGTAACCATACTTGATGTCTCAGATATTAGTTCTTTCAAACTTGATGATGGCACACTTTTGACCTTTGCCTCAAGCTTGGTTGATACAAATGTGGAAGAAGAATCTTTCTTCGTAGTTGGTTTACCAACTGATTGATCTAACAAAGGCCCTCCTTTCTTTAAGATAGTTTTGACCTTTAAAACCTCAGTCACCTTAGACTCTTTAGGAGCCTCATTTGTCTTGGTTTCTTTGGGAGTTTCCTTGGAAACCTCTTTATCTCCTGCCTTAGTGGTATCCTACTCCTTTTTCTGAGAGCGTGTGAAGACAATGAAGGATTGACTATTCATATCTTCTATAATTTCTTCGTATTCGTCTTCTTCCTCTGAACGATACTCAAAGAAATGACTATTACTTTCCCCCTCAGGATCTTCAACTTCAGGGTCAGATGTCTCAGAATCTGACTCTTCCTCATCAACCTCGATGACTTCAACCTCATCATCGCTTTCTTCAATGAAATCACATTTTGAGTTAGTTATGGGAGCTGCTTCAATAGCAAGCCTCGCTGGAGCACCTGTAATCATGGCTTTATTGGGAACGTATCCTTTTCTTGGGATGTCTTTGTAAGGAGCAAGGATAATTTTAGAGGTGAATATTCGTAATATGGTGAATATTCCAATTTCGAAAAATTTGAAAAGGAAATTTTTTTGGTGCAGGTTAGTGACTTGTTCGCCTAAAAATTACAGTTTAATTTTTTTTAGGGGTTGACTTCGCCTACCCTTGAAACTATTCCCTATATGATCCTAGATTATTCTCCAGGTAGAACACTACTATCTCACTCATACCACATGGGGACATATGTATTATCAAGTATAGTAAATGCGCGATAGAAGGATGGAGGCTGTAGATGCACGACAGGGAGATTTTATTGACGCGCGTCAGGGAGAGTTTGTTGATGCACATCATGGAGATTTTGTTGACATGCGTCAGGAAGAGTTTGTTGACGTGTGCCAGGGATATTTTGTTGACGTGTGTCAGGGAGAGTTTGTTGACGTGTGTCAGGGAGAGTTTGTTTACGCATGTCAAGGAGAGTTTGTTGGCGTGCGTCAGGGAGAGTTTGTTGATGCGCGTCAGGGAGAGTTTTTTTACGTGCGTCATGGAGAGTTTGTTGACACACATCAAGGAGAGTTTTTTGACGCGTGTCAAGGAGATTTTTTTGATGCGCGAACAGAGGGTGAATGCTGTAGACATGCGACAAGAGATTTGTTTTCGTGTGACAAAAAACTTGTTATCACATGACAGCAAACCTCTTGTCGTGCATCAACAAGGTTGTTGTCGCGTGACAGTAAACTTGTTGTCACACGTCAACAACCTTGTTGACGCACATCAACGAGAATCCTCATTGACGTGCGTCAACAAGGTTATTGACGCATGACAGCAAGTTTTTTGTCACACGACAACAACCTTGTTGATGCACAAAAGGAGGTTTGTTGTTGCGTGACAACAAGTTTTTTGTCGCATGAAATCAAATATCATGTCACACGTCTGCAGCCTTCTATCACACCATTTGAAAATCAGGTGAAAAAATTACATACAGCCCCCAAAATAGTTTCCTTCCCATGAAACCAATTCTGGGGATATTTTCCAGGTATTTTCCACCTCCGATTTCCAAGAGGTCTCTTAAAATTAACCCTGGTAAGGAGCAGGTTTACTACTTTGAGAAACTTGATTTTTCAAAGCCAGCACATCATTAGCCAACTTAGTGAGTATATCTTCTAAAGCGTTGGGGTTTTCTTGACTCTTTTCTTTAAGGGAATTTTTCTTGAATTTTCCTGCCATGATTAAGTCATCTTCAATTTCTATGGCCAAAGATTGAGCAAGTTACAAAGTAGCCACTCTAGCCCTTCTCAGCTGATAGCACACTTCTAGTTGTGCGTTAATAAAGAAACATTTTTGTCCATCAAGGTTTGGACAAATCCTGGCGGGAACTTTGTTCACCATTTTGTTGAATTTTGCCATGAAATTCCTCATGGGTTCTGTTGGCTCTTTCTTCACCTGAGATAGTTGGGTAATAAGAGCATGTTCATCTTCTGCCGTCTTGAATCGATTTTCAAACTTAGTTTTCATATCATTCCAATTTGTGATACATCCATTGGGTAGATGATGAAACCAATCTGTAACAACATCATGCAATGTTTCGATGAAGAGGCGAATAGCAACATCTTCATATTATACCGACAAAATAGCACATGTAGCGAAAAAGGCAAAAATATGGTCATCTGGTGACGTCTTCCCATCTCCGTCAAACATGGGAAGAATCTTTCTTGATCCTCATGGGAGTTCATGTCGAGTAGGTAAGGCCAATGGGCCTATGGCATTTCCCCATAGTACGTTGACTACCATTTTGGGGAAGGTGGTATGTGAAGGTAAAACAACGTGAGCAAGGACAAGTGCCTGACTGGTAGTGATTCCTTCCTTGCTTGCTCTTTCAGGACTTGATCCAAGGCTTACAGATCTACAAGGTGTGTTCTTCTTTGGAGGAGATAACTTGAAACCAAATTTTCCTTGAAAGTCAACAGTGGGATCAGATCGACCTTTAGCTTTTTCACCTCGTATAAACCTCTTTCCTTCCAGTTTGAAATCTTTATTGTGAAGGGATCACTGACGTGTTCTAACTAGCTCTAGCCTTTTCTCTTCGCTCTCTTTCTTTTAGCTATTTGTGCCTGAATAGCTCTAGCAACTCTCGTGGCTTTCTCTTCTTCGTTATCTAGTACTGATGTGGCGAGATGAAAATGATAGTTATTCGTGCTCTTTTCCCAAATAGCTTGCCCAAAACCTGACGATATATCTTCTTCATTATCTAAAAAAACAAGATTTGGTTGCAAGATAAGTGGGTTACCTGTAATAGTCATACAACTTATTACCTTGGTGGAAGAGGACCACGTCAGTGAACAACGATCAACATGTGTCCAGGAGGTCTTCTGGCCACAAGTGCGGGTGCTCTTCTTCTAAGGTCTTCGAAGTAGATTTCTCTGTCAATGGCTCTATAAACAGCCACAAATTGCTGCAAGCTTTCAAGGTTTTCCCAAGCTACCGTTCAAAGGTTGGCAACAATGTCTCCTTGAAAATATTCGTCGAGCACAAGGTTTAGTTGAAGAACTGGAGCTTGTGTAGAGGGGATAGTCATAAAGATTTAAACAAGCACTGGTTAATGATTCCTGAATCCCTAGTAGAGTCACCAAAAACTGTTAGCATATGGATTTTCACGCATGCAAATGACATGCAAAAGTGTGGGAATGAAGTCCCTCCTCAATGAAGGTGAGGTTTCCTTTATTGAAAACCAAAACTATATTTACATATGTACATTCAAAATTGTATGTGGGGGGTGTTTTGGAACATCAATGGAAAGAAAATGAATGAGGGAGATGGAATGGGATGAAGGAGAGGAGTGAAATGGAATGAACTGAATGAACATGCAAGAGTTAGGTAAACACAGAGCCTAATATTGCACAAAGAAGAAAGACGAATAACTAACACAAATAAAACGGAGTTTGAGTTAGCCAAACAAGTACATGTAAAAGGGAACACACATGAGCAAGTAGATAATCATAGCTTGATCACTGTGAACTAGAACAACTGATTAATAACATTGAAAATAAGATCAAAGATAATATTTGCATGCAAGATTCAAACACCTAACATCTAATGAACATAAGGACATCAAATGTTACAAGAGACAATGAATGAGACACAAAGTTCGTATTTCATTAACTCCAAAATGTTTTCACAAAAGAACACAAAGTTTCTTCCTGAAACAAAGCTTGCACACAAAAGTATTTCTTCTCCTCTCTCAAAGTCACCCTTTACAAATGAGCCTCTCACTTTCTTTTATAACCCAAAAGTTGGTTACAAAGTAGTTAGGGTTTTATATGATTATTAAATAAGGCACTTAAGTGACCTTTGACTTTTTCAACCAACTTTATTAAAAAGTGACTAAAAATAGAAACCACTAAGTTAAAAATTCATTTAAGGAAAAATACATAAATAAAATAAATAGGTACATGTGGACCCCACTTAAATGACTTGGACACACACCTAGACAACCTAGTCAACAATGCGCCACCTCGATCAAAACAACTAGGGTCAGTGCCTTATCCATTGCGTCAAGAGTCCACCTATCCCAATCATACGGGAATGAACTCATTGACCGTGCTCTGCAATCCTCCAAATGACAAGAGTGTCGAGCTTGAAACTTGAGCAAGTCATCCACCCCTCCGTCTGAGTAGCATATCCTGGTGTGAGAAAGTTTGTCTTCATTCATATTCACATTCACAATTACACACAATTCTCCACATGGTCCGAGTACCTTTCCATGGTGAATTATTCATTTGTCGTGAGACCATAGTCGTTACGCCACCTTGGTTTGTTAGAATCCAGCTTCTGGTCTTTTTTCATTGAGAAGATCTCCAAGAGCCAAATCACAATTCACCTCCTGGAGTTATGTCTTTTGTCTTTGTCACCATCCCGAAGTGTTGGCATTCTGATTCACTCATGATCATCCAATTTGAGAACATAACAATTTAAAGACTAGTCGATGAAGTATTGTGCATGGTGCTAACTTAGAGCTGGCATGGACACGCTTGAATGATGTGGCCTTGCTTGATGATCCACACAATTGCACTTTTCGTCACTCTTGGTTTGTCGATGAATAGATCCACCACAATGATCAAGTAAAAAATTTATATAGACAAGATTCTCCCATTATCGATCTTTGCTGATAACATGACTTTTGACTCCGAAGAGACCAATGCCAATAGCTATGACTTCTACCACATAATGAGGAAGTTAGGGATTGCTTCCATTTCGGAGCCATTGGATTTGGATCACCACACTATGTAGGTTTTGTGGTGCATCCATGCAAGTGATTACCAGTTCAGAGCAAGCGTTAGGAAAATTGTGACTCGCCTTCGATTGATATGCGATCCCAAAATCGACCTATGTTGATGTGTCACAAGTTGGTATCGACGATGTTCTCATACTTTGAATGGAGCATCGAGGTGAGTAGAATTCCCTGGAACCTATACCGCAACATCATTTTTTTTAAGAATGACATGACTTTGACAGAAACGTGATTTCAGGCAATTACTTCCATCTTACAAAACTACACAAATTGCCTGTAAAACTGCCCTGGGAAAAATAGTAAATCTTGTCCTGATAATTTCTCACTGCATGAGGAAGTATATTAAGGTACCAAAATTTTTCTTGTCGGAATTTTTTTTTCCCAATCAAATTCTTCAGTCAAATATTAAAGGTCAAAATTGACTCTTCTGAAACTGCTAGGAAAATGTAAGTGTAAAACTGCGAAAATCCCGTTTGGTTTTAGCCTGGAAAAAATACCAAACATCATATTGGTCATCTACAAATTGGCAAGGAAGCATCTGAAGGTGGGAAAAAATGAAAAAAATAATTATTTTCTCTTGACAATCATCTGAACTCAAAATATCAACTCTCGAAGTGAGCCACCTTAACAGGCTGAAAACTATGCGCACAGCGAAATCATGCAAACTGCATTTTATTTGACCCCATGAAAAATATCAAACGAAGTGCTGTACATTTGAATTTTTTCAAATAAGTACATAAATGTGGGAAGAAGTCAACAAACTAAACCGTTTCTCTTGACGATTTTCTGGGCTCAAGATACGAATTTTGAAAGTAGGCCTTCCGCCAAGCTGAAACTGCACGCGCAGCAAAATCGAGTAAAATGCTTTTTGCTTGGGTGCATGAAAAATATCAAATGAGGTGCTGTGCATTTGAATTTTGAAAAATGAGTATACAAAGATGAGTAGAATTCAACCAACCAAACCTTCCTTCTCAACATTCATCCGACTTCGAGATATTAAGCTCCAAAGTTGATTACTTCAACAGATACAACTCGCGACACGTTCTTCCCGCATCTATCGTTTTCTTTACTAAATTCATTTTTATTTGTTGATATATATCTTGTATGATATTTTTTCAAAGGGTTCGTGTGATTTCACTTTACACAGTCTTCCTCTTCTTGCAATTGCACGGCTTTGACCACTTGGTAAACCCATTGAACTTGTTGTTTTTCTTTGTGAATGCGTTGGAAATGGGTTTGGACTGCCTTCCTTTGCGTGGATTATGGAATGGCCTGAGCTGAATGGAGAGCTCCTGGCGAAGACTTGGGAGTTACAAAAATGCCTGGAAACTGTCGTCTTTCTTTGTATTTACCAATGAGTGAACAATTATTTATTTTGCATGAAAATTTAGAAAATAATTTACTCTTTATTGGCATTGAATTCTCCTTTAACAGTTGTGTGGAATTTGAACAACTATTTTGACTTCTATTACCTCTTGCGTGGATTCTCTACGTGAAAAATTATTTCCTGGGCGTGGAAATCTGTTGTATTGACCCTGAATGGAACGTGGGATTTCTGCCTTAATGAATGCGTGGAGCTTGTTGTTTTTGTTTCTGCCTGATTTCCCTCCTAGGCGTTGAAAATTGTTGTTCCTTTGACTGCATTTTGGACTGTTTTACTTGTGGTCATTTCTTTTGATGAATGTGTGGAGCTTGCAAATGAAACCAAAACCAAAAACCTTCCGGTCAGCGGCGTAGAACTTCTTTCTTGTTTTGAACTGCTCTTTGGCTACGTGGGAGGAATGTTCTTTATTTTTTGTATGCTTATGCATTTAAACTTTCTTCAAAACGTGGTTTCTTCTTTACCTTGTGCTGTGTGAAAAATGTTCTCCCTTCTTCCTCTTTTGGCAGCGTGGGATTTTGTTGTAAAAGAAAACAACCAAAAAAAAAATTTAATGGACTGCTTCTTCTCAAAAGTGGAAACTTGCTTTTCTTTGAAAAATGCATGGAAAATTGTATTTTTGGTTGGCTGTGCATTTCCCTAATGAATGCGTGGAGCAGCTTTATTTATCTTCTTTGAAATTGTTCTTCTTGCTCCTGTGTGGGATGTGGAAAGCTTGTTTTCTTGAAAAAAATGCGTGAAAAATCTTGTCTTTTCTATTTTAGAGTGTTCTCTTTCTTGTTGTGTGGGCGTGAGAATTTATTAGGACTGTTTTCTTTCACCAATGCGTGAAAAATGATTTTGCTATCCTCCTTGTATTTCTTCTTCACAATGGCGTTCGCAGCATTGTGGGATGTGATAAAATATTATATTCTTTAGAAAAAATAAGAAGCAATCGGAAAGCTTCACACGACTCTTAGGCTAAACCGACTTCCCCTCTTCCCGGGTAGTGGAATTAATTGCCAAAGGAAATGGGGAAAGCAACGGCCAATTGCCAATGGGAATGGCAAAGTTAGCCGGCAATCTCCCTTCAATTTCCCCATGTGAGAAATCAGGAGATTTCTTGCCCGTTTGCCAATTCATTGATTTGGCAATTGGTGGAGAAAATACCACAAGCGGGAAATTAAAATAAATTTTCCAGGAAAGGGGAAATCTGGGTTCGGGAAGCCAATTTGGCATTCCTGGCAATTTGAAGCACAAGCTCACTTCCCCAAGCAATGAAATAAAAAATTTGCCAAATGACTTTTAATAATTATTATATTAATAGTTATTTAATTAAAAACCCCAAATTTAATTAAAAAAATGATTTTATCAAATAAAGGATAATAAATTAATTAAATATTAATTAATTAATTATTAATGTATTTTAAGACCTGGCGGGAGGAGTTCTCGCCCGAAATGGATGAAACGAAGACCAAAACGATCGTGATGAGAGCAATAAACCACACAAAGTAACACTTTTAAAAAATTTCAAAATTTCTATTTTTTCTTAATTAATTTTGCGAAGTCAAAATTGGTTGATAACAGAATGCTAACCATATTAATATGGGGTGAGGGAGCAGTTGAGTCATGATAAGAGTAGTGAAAAGACGGACAATAAAATGATGAGGGCATATACTAGTGTTGTGCAAAGAAAGCAGTGCATTGGCATTTAGGCGGAGGTTTGGCTAATTCTCTTATGCGGACCATGTTGATCTCGAATTTTGGAGGAGGATAAATGGGTTGTGAAGGTGGAGATGAAGGTCGTTGGATAGGTAAGGGATGATGTTGTGTGGTGATAGGTGAAGGTGGAACTGGGTCTTCTTCTAGAAGATCATCATCGCCAAAATTTTGTTCAGGAGGACAAAGTTGGAGAAGAATGGTTTTGAGAGCCTTACAATTTTCTACATCGTGTCCTAGCACATGATGGTAGGCGTAAATATCATCAAACCTTTTGGTTTGGGTTTGAGTGGACCATAAGGTCTAAGGGGCGGTAATGTGATGACAGAGGTCTCTAAAAGGTTAGTTATAATGTTGGCGTAAGACCTTGCCAATGGATCACAACGTGAGGTGAGTGTGGGTCTAGATTGAAGTGTGGGTAATTTTGGTGGGAGAGGCACCATGGGATGTGGAATTGGATGTGAAATGGGTTTGACCACTATGTTTGTAGGTTTTACTACTTTAGGTTTGGGTTGTACCTTCTTGAGAAAGGTGTAGTAGATTAACTAGTGATAGAAGGTGTTCTAGGCTTAACTACATCTTTAGAGGGTAGTGGGTTTTTCAATTTTTGTTTCACTTTCTTGGGTAAAGGTGAGGAAGGATTACGTGATGTGGAAGGGAAGGTAGATGGAGGAAGAGGATGAACTAGCCAAGGTGATAAAGGAGGCGCTGTGAAGGTTACTGGCAGAGGCAAGGTGGAAGGTATGGGTTGAAGAGAAGGAAATATCATCGGTACTGATGGGGTTATTGTATGTGGTTGGGGTATAGGAAGTAAAAAAGATGCAGGTAATGGCAAAGGTGTGCGTAGTGCAGGTAAGTTTGTTGTGATAAAAGGTCATGATGAAGAGGCGGGCTATTGTGATTTTGGTTTGCCTTGGATAGGAGGTTATTTGGCTAAGGTCGACAGGGTGAGGTCCTAGGATGGAGGGTAATGGTGAAGGTGACATAGGCCACGGGGGGTTCATTAGCTAGGCAATATCCTAGCACGTGGGTTCATATTGAGGTAATTAAAATTAATAAAATTAAATTCAATATACCGGTAGACATGAGGGGGTGAAAGGGTTTAATTTATTAATGTTGTGAATCAGGTATTGGGGGTAGGTTAGAGAGGTGGGCCAAAGGAAATAGAGGTTTACTTTTAATATAAAACTAAAACATTTGAACCCTAGTTTTTAAAAGTAAATACCTTAAAATTGGAAAAGGAGTGTGGTCATAAATTAAATTATAATCTCTTTTTAATAAATAAATCTAGATTCTTAACCAAGAAATAATAAGATGGTAGAAAACTAGGATTGAGTATGCTTTTCAACACAAGTGATATTATTTCACCATCTTAATTATTTGAAGAACTATTGATAAATGAATAAAGCTTAACATATATAAGGTGACTTGTAATATGTATTTAATGGCTTCAAACTATCTTTCAAAAGGAAATGCATATTAAAAAAAATTAAGTGAGAAATATAATGTATTTTTGTCTAATATATTGGGGTAGAAATAAAAAGGGGTAAATAAAATTGTAATTGAAAAATGGGTAAGTAAGGTACATAGAAAAAATAGGGGGTATTTTCATTCTAATAATATAACAGGAGGGGGTATTATCAATTGAATAATTAGAGGTAGAAACTAGAATTAAGGGTATTCTTTAATACCCTTCGAACGCACGTGCTATACCATACTTTTACTAAGTGAATCCCCCGTGACATAGGCGTAGTGAGCGAAAATGGTGTATGCGGCCTAGAAGGTTGGGTCTTCCTTTTAGGTGGACGAATATTTTTTACACGGGTTTTTGAAGATGTGGCTAAGTCCAATTTGACATGAGGGTTGTACTAGGCTTGATGTTGGCATGACACCCAATGTGGTGATGGCTCTGGACGCAATGTAAAGTGTAGATACAGGTAGGTTCTTAGGCATAGGAACGGTTTTGGTTGTTGGTAAAGGTTTGGATTTAGGCGAGGCTGATGAAGAAGAGGCCATTTCAACAGGAATGGTCATGGTTGATTTGGTCGTCTGAAATAGCTTTGGATAAATTGTGGAGGTGTCAGAAGGCAATATTTGCATTTGGGTTGAAAAGGGTAGCCTAAGATGTCCCTAAAGCATGGAATTATCAACGTAATCCAAGTGGTTGGCCAGGCTTGAAAATAGCATCGTTGTAAGAGGAGATGACATTGGTTTAGTAGAAATACCTGTAAAATATGTTTGTGAGATAGGGAACTGGTTGGCTTCGAAATATGTGGGTAAGAGATCCCGAGAGCAGATCAATTGGATCCTAGAAGGCTAATGGGGAATTGTCACCAACAGGATCCCCTATGGGTAGGGGATATGGCAGGTGGGATGAGGTAGGTTCCTCTTTCGATGGAGAGGAAGGTGAGCGTGACTCTCCCATGTGTAGGAGAGTTAACACCACAGGTTGTTCATTATGTTGCGAGGTGGGTGGTGAAACGATATCTGTAGGTATTGTGGTCTCATCTGTGGGTGATAGGGGTGAAGGAGTAGATGAAATAGGCTCCTCCATGGGTAAAGGATCTCGTGCTAGAATCTCCTTGATAGAGGGGATAGGAGGAAAGTGAGGAAGGGTCGGTTTGGTTTCAAACACAACATGGACCTAATGGACATTACTGTCATTAGTTGAAGGTTCACCGGTCTGGTTAGATGATGGGGTGTGATTAGGAAATGGCTTCTTGAAATTATGTAAATTCTGATTGGCCGATGCGTTCAGGTTGTCCAAGGCAAGATCTTCGTTGTCTAACATTTCTTGGACGATGTTTTTGAAGGTGATATAATTACCATCGTTATGGCCTTTTACACGATGATAGTTGCAATAATCATGTTCCTTGTACTATGCAGGCATAAGACAAGAAGGGTCAAAACTAGTGTGTGGTTTGAAGGGTGGTAGAGCAATTGCACTGGTTTTAAGAAGTTTTTCTAATACTGAAGAATAAGGCTCCCCGATTGGAGTGTACTTTCATTGCTCTCACCTGAACTGAAAAGTTTGAACAGTAGAAAGGTTGGAAGAAGGTTTTGAATGATTAGGATGGGTGAGATGGGTCAAGCTTTTAAAACTACCACGTTGCTAGATCCTTTTTCTTTGGAATAGTTGTTTTGTGGTTTTGAAGAGGAAGAAGCATCATTGGATTTGAATGCAACATTTTTGTTACGCAATTGAAATTTTCTTCTCTTCTATGGCATGGATTTCAAGTTTTGTAGCCATAGTGAATGCTTCATCAAAGGTACGGAAGGTTTGGACTTAGAGATTTTGTGAGATATTCCTGGCATAAGCTCTAGTGAAAAACTCTATAAGCTCGGTTTGAGGTAGGTGGAATGTAAGCTGGTTGATGAGGCTCTGCCAACGAGAAAAAAAATATGTGATAAACTCGATGTCATATTTTCGTGTTGAGTACAAGTCAGTCATTGTGACCTTCTTGACGATATTGATTGAAAAATGGTCTAGGAAGGCTTGAGCCACTTGGTTAAATGAGTAAATGGAATGTCAAGGTAAATCACTATACCAATCCAACGCGGGTCCTATCAAGGACATAGGGAATGTCCGCAAGAGTAGAGTGTCTTTATGAGCGATTAAATAGCACCCATGTTTGAAAGACCGTAAGTGTTGATACGGGTCCTCTTTGTTGTTGAAACCAATTGAATTTGGGCATTTCCCAATGTGTAGGATATGGAAAAATGGGAATAGATGGGTGAATGGAATTATTACATATTTCATTGTATGTTAAAGAGTTGTGAGATCCAGAAACTGATGCTTCCAATGTTTGAATCTTTTCCATCATCATTTTAATAAGATTGTTAGTAGGTTATGATGACTTGGCACCCCCTGCAGTATAAGGGGGTTGATGATGAATGTATGACATGGACAACATTCCAGTAGATGGTTTTGTCGAGTATAAGAACTAGGCGGGGGGAATAGATGCAGGTGGAAAATATCCCGAATAGGTGATAGACGAGATAGGTGGTTGTTGGTGATATGTTTAAGTAGGTGGGGTGGATGTAGCGATCCTTATAGTGATTAGAGGTAGTAAAGGTTGCGGGATGGAGAGGATAATGTTTTGGAATGGGGTATAGGTTGCCTATACCATGGGTGGCTTGCTATGCAATAGGTATATATGAGGTAGCAAGTATAGACATGGCTATGCTCAAGGTGGCTGATGAAATCATGGTTAACACCATAGGAGCAACTAACATCAAAAGTGTGACTGAATGTTGTAGGTGCAACAGATATTGATGATGTGGGGTCAAGTTGGGATACTATGGGTGGTAAGGTGGATGAAGGTAATTCCAAGCTAGTGGTAGTTGATGCGGAAGTGGGGGTGAGGGCAGGAGGAATGGACATAGGAATGCGGTATACCAACTGTCCTGATGAATCACAAGTGGAGGAATGGGCGAGATAATGTTATAAGGCAGCGGGGGTTGTGGTCAAGGAGTCTTGTTAACTCCTCATCACTGGTACTAATGATAATGGATTGAGTATGATCCATATGTGACAAGATAGAAGGTGGTGATGGGCTAGGCGGGAGCGGCTGAAGGCTTGCGTGGAATACAAGGGCATTGGCTTGACTACGAGTCAAAACCATGTGATTTGGTGTAGGCTTGGTAATTTGTTCTCTGTAAATGACATAGAAAAATAGAAGAAATAGATAAAAATAGTTCTTGGGGATAAGAATAGGTCATTATTTTAATTGAAATTAAAACACAGTAGACGATGGCGATTGGGTTAACCAATGATGGTGATAGGGTGACCGATGCCGGTTATGTTAACCGATATCGGCTACTGTACGAAATCAAACTTTTTGCAAATGGGGAAATAAATGATGAAAATGAGACAAAATTGGATCTGGAAAGTGATTTTAAATATATATGGGTATGATGATATGTGTGAGGAACTTCAGAAAGAACAGAAAATGTGGTGAGTGTTGTTTTTGGTAAAACAACCAAAAAATAGATAACCGACAACGGTCAAGTAAACTAATGTCGGTCACTGGACCAATGCTAGTCACTGTGAAATTTGAAAAGATGGATAAAGTTGATTTTTGTGACTCAAATCAGGTAAAATATCAACCCAGAAATTTGAGTATGATAGTGATGGATCCTAACACACCTAGAAAAAGTTGTAATACACCAACTATAATTGTGGGGTGTGGAAGGAAGAAGAGAATGGAGACTGTGTTCTCACAACTCAAAACACAAATCAAGCAAAAGTTAATAAACATAAAATCCTATGGGTGAATTTTATGTTTTATCTTATGTTATTTAAGACTGACTCGTGAATAGAATAGAGTGTTTGGTTCGATAGAAGGTTTCCTATGAAAATCCAAAATCTAAGGGTGGTTTCAGGTAATGTTTTGGCGGGGGTGGTCCTTTCTCTGAGATAATGACTGGATAGAGAAATCAGCTAAGCGTCCCATTATCAATCCTCCAATCGTGTAATCATTGATAGCTTCTTCTAGGTAAGAGGATGTTTAAGAAGATGTGTAAATTATGTAAGTGGTTTGGTATAGAGAGAGAATGTGCAAGTGAACTATGATTAAATTAGTCAACCATCAGCTGGGCATGACTTCTAGTGTATAGGTTTCCCTCAATTTTAATGTGAGATAAAAATGCAAACATAGAAGTATGAAATGCAAGTATTTTAAAACCCAAATCGAAATGTGATATTCGATGTAAACAAAGAGTGAATAGGAAAGAATATGACTTTCACTAATGTAAATGCAAGAAAAGAAAGAAATATTCTTTTTAGTCCCGAAATACAAATGTCACTGAGACAAGTAGAAGAGAGAGAAGATTCCTAGGGAGAGAATTTAATGTTAACTTCCTTTTGAAAAGAAACAAACATACAATGGTTCCCTAAGAATGAATAAATGCAAGGAACCCCAGATGGGTCCCACTGAGCGTGCCAAAATGTTTCACTGAATTCTTAGCAAATTAATGAAACAGATAAGGGTAGTAGGCCAAGGAGGAATACATGTTTGTAATGTCAGTTGAAATTTGTGTGCACATTCTGATTTCCTAGTCCAAGTTGATTGTGAGAGCTCCCTTTTGGCAAGGAGGAACTACCTATAAATTCAAAACAATACCACAAAATAGAGTTAAACAAAACAATGAGTGGACTACCTAGCGGAAGCCAGATCCAAGAAGTATGATGCTTCTTGAAAAGGCTGTCAATCCAATTTTATATAACAATATTAATGTTAGTTAAATCATACATGAAGTAAAGTTCCTGTTAGAATTGAAACGATTTAGGTATCTCGTAAAAAAAAATAAGAAAGTTTGTTCAAAAGGTATTTTAAGGTCAAAACGTGAGGGTAAGGTCCGGTAAGGATTAGAAATGGTTCTAGGCCATTAGGAAGTGGGTGATAGCTCGTTGGTCTAAGCTATATTGACATACACAATAATCGGTGTCAGTTGACTAACCGATGTCATTTACGCTGAGTGACCGGCATCGGTAGGGGCAAGTATCAAAAAAATTCTAGAGTTGGTTTTCCAGACTCCCTGTGATTGCACATAGGTCGGAAATGGTGAGAGTGGGGTCATAAAATGATTCTGTAGACCCAGAGGTGATCAGGAGAGGGTGAAAATGGGTGAAAATCCTGGGTATGATCAGGTTATGGATTGATGGAAGGGAGGAAATATATGGGTGTGGAGAGAAATAAACTAGAGAGATGAATAAATAAATCTACACAAAGAAACTAGAGATTCAATGAATATATGTTGAATACTTACAGGAAAATAGATTGGAGGATGTAGGTGATGAAGACGGTGATAGTAGAGATCCAGAGAGAAGAACCGTTGTATTCATGTCGCAGCAATTCAGACCTATGTTCCTCTCTAATGTAGATTCGTGATCGTGAAGAGGATGATGAATGGTGACCGATGTTGGTAGTGCTCCCATGTTTCTTCTTTTTCCTGAGTGCTAAAGAAATTTGAGTGCTCCAAGTCTCTGGAATAAATGAGATCCTGAATCAATTGACCAACCTGGGAAAAGGCTTTTGGAAACATATTTAACCTAACTGACAATGATTAGGTGACCGACGTTGGTTGAGATATAACTGGCATCGGTCAAGGTGGGAATATCTAGATTAGCCAAAAATAGCTAGATTGTTGCTATTTTTGGCATGATCTCCAACCTTCTGTCGAATCTCGAGTGATAGATCATAACAAGATAGGTAGGAGTCCTTTTAGGTTTGTTAATAGGAGTTAAGTTTAGGATTAGAATAAATCCTAGTTAGTTAGGATAGGTTTAGACTCAGTCTTAGGTCATTAATGAGGTTTGAGTAGGTCATTGAGTGAGGTGGTTAGGCGAAGTGACTAGGTGAGGTGGTTAAGTGAGGATATTAATTAATTTAATTAACATGTGAACTATTGGATATGAATAGGTGGGACAGCATGATTCATTTGATGCCTTACATTTGAAGAGAGATAGATTAGTGGTAGAGTGTGACACCACTCGCCAGGAGTGCGATAGACTACAGTAAGATATCGATCAAATATGTGTGGAGCATGATACATATGTGCAGTAGTGAGATAGATATCATCGCTAGTGGGAGGTGTTGTGAGAAAAGTATATTGAGGTGGGTATGACTAGCGTGGCACAAGGTGCAGGTCCTAGTGCAGAGCAGGTAGTGGTACCTGTGGGCGGAGCACCAATGGTAGGAGGATAGATGGGGCCTCCTAGTTTTGTGACTGTTGATCAGTATAGAGCGTTTGCAGAGGATATGAGATATTATGAGCACTTGATTACAGAGCACCTTCATGGTGTTCCTCGTTATGTGGAGCACGGAAAAAGTGAGTGGATATCATCTAGTTGAGCTACATCTATGATCACTAGGAGAATTTCCCAACAACGGAGATATCTGAGCCAAATAGAGGAGCTACAAGAGGCCATGGTAGTGATTTGGTGTTAGATTTTGATTTTAACACATGATATGTGGGTTTTTTATATGATTTGGATACAAAGGTTTTTGTATATGAGCCTTTTTTAAGGAATTTTGTAAAAACATTTGATGATATATATATATATATATATATGATCATGATGTTTTGGGATTCACGTGTTTGATTGAATTATTTTGTTGTGTGTGTGTATTGTGTTGATGATATTTTTTTATATTATGACTTTAGATGAGTAATTATATGATTTTTCGATTTGGTGATGTTATTGTATATGGGTTATGAGATGTTTTTATGAATTTTGTGATGAGTTGTTGAAATGTCGGGATGTAGTTGATTATGATATTAGATGCACATATGTTAGATATTTGATATGGTGTGATTTAAACATGGTGATCTTGATGTATAAGTCAAAATGTGATTTAATTATGGTTAAGAATAAAACGTGGATTATTTGTTTTCTAGACTAGATTTGATGAATATGTAATATGATGATAAAATTTATGATGATGACAATGCACAGTGAGGCCTTGTAACAAAATTTAACATATAACTAACAATAATTAGTCACATGTAGGACCTTGGATGTAGATGGAAATGATTTTATGTACCTTCTTACAATATGAGAAGGGTTGATATGTAGTTTTTACAGGAGAGTAGGTTCTCCTTTGATGACTTTGTAGGCTTATGCCCCAGCTATATTTTGTTCGTGAAAACTGATCAATACAGGAAGTTTTCTTTCACATGGGAAAGTTGATTGATGTGGGAATATTTCCTAGGATGCTTTTAATATTTTGACTTTTTGAAGGTTGATCGATGTGGGAAGCCTTTTTTATAATGGTATAGGTAACCATTCCTTGAAGGGAGTGGTCTACAATTTTTTTATTTTGATTTTTGTGATAGGCGTCCTTTATGGGATCGGTCTATATTTGATTGAAAGTTGTCCTTCAAGGGATCAATCTACTTTTGATAATATGATTAATAGTTTTCCTTCGAGGGATCAATCTATATTTTTGATAATATACATCCATAGATATATTTTTTACTTTTATTTTTATGTTGAGGGCAGGCCTGGTAGACCATTTAGAGGAGGGAAATGATGTGTGTACAGACTACACATGTGTACCCCTTAGCATGTTTTTTATTTGGTAGACAAAAGGTAGATGGGTGTAATGATTGTGGGGTTCTTACTAAGGAGGAACTTGTCCATGCAGAAGATGCAATGAACAGATTCATGGTGTTCATCGTTAAGGTCGTGATTTATAGGATATTAACGATAGACTGCATGCTTCCAAATCATCACATATGGTAAAATGATAGGTTAGTGGTGGACTAAGATATTTTGATGTGACTAATGTCATGATGGTAGATATGTTAACAATAGAAAGGTCCTAAGTGCAAGGCATTTTAAGGTTCCTTCTCATGTGTACCATCAAGGGAGGCTAAACGATAGGCTTTCGACCCATACTTGTGAGTGATGACATATGGACCGATCTAGTTAAGGGGAAAACTATCCACATTTACTCCTTTCCAGAGTAGTGACATTTTGATTTTCTTTTAGGACAAGATCACCAATGTTGAACTCATGTTCTTTGACATGTTTGTTATATTTTTTTGATGCACTCTTGATAGACATGGTGATGTTCGAGGGCTGTTAGGATAAGTTTGTCTAACAATTCAAGTTGTGTTAGACGTTCTTGACGATAATCCTCATCAAAGATAAAATTCTCTAAGAGATACACAAAGAGATGGGATTTGAACTTCAAGGGGTAAGACCATGTCTCAAAGCCATAGACTAAAGAAAATGGCGTAACACCTGTAGGATTACAGATGCTAGTTCGATAGGCCCAGAGAGAAAACGGGATTTGGAGATGTCAATTCCTATTCTGTTTGGTAAATTGTTTGCATGAGGATTTTGTTGAGTGTTTTGTTAGAAGCTATTCTACTTGACTATTTTCTTGTGGATAATAAGGGGATGAAAAGCTCATTTTTATGTTGAAAGTGTCACATAATTTCTTCACTTCTTTATTTTTGAAATATTTTCCATTGTCAATGATAAGTTTGTGAGGGATGTCGAAGTGAAAAATGATATGTTTATAGATAAAGTCGACAATTTTATTTGCTTTAGTAGAGACCAGGGGAATAGCCTCTACCCATTTAGTGAAATATTCAGTAGAGATGATGATAGAGTGGTTTCATTGTGAAAAATGAGGGTTGATGAGACCAATGAGATCAAGTCCCCATTATGAGAAAGGTTGTAAATCTTAAGCGGGTTGTAAGGCCTGACTTAGGATGTGAATGAGATTGGAATGTTGTTGACACTTGCGGCATTTCTTGACATATGCACAAAACTCTTGATTGAGGGTGGGCCACTAATAGCCCATTCATAGGACGCATTTAGCAACATACTAAACCATTAAAATTTCCACCACATATGTTGTCGTTGACTTCTTGAATATCTCTAGTGGATTCATGAGATTTGAGGCATCGTAGTAAGAGGTTATCAAATCTGAATTTGTAAATAATGGTGCACCTACGATGATATATTGGGTAGCGCATTGAAGAAAATATCACTTAGCATTTTTAGATAAGTCAGAGGATGTTTTTTATTGTGAAAGATAGTTGTAGATTTGAGTGTACCCGAGGTATATCTGTTTGATTGTCTTCAATGAGATATATAGATGGAGGGAGTTTGTTGGTGTGAGATGGTTAATCAAGTATATGCACAACAACAAATACTTTAGAATCATTAATTTATAATGGGATAAGTGATGCTAGAGAAGCCATGGTGTCCATGAACTTATTAGAAGACCATGGAACTATTTGTATGGTGTATTGATCAAAATCTTCTAAGATGAATTCAAAAATGGTTTTATATTTTTGTAGAGTTTCATTCTTACGTTGATAAATTCCTTTGATTTGGTTAATGACAAATTGAGAGTCTCCATAGATGTCCAGGATTTGAACACCAAACATGGTAGTTAGTTTGGAGGCCCATGATAAGAGCTTCGTATTCGGCCATGTTATTAGTGCATTCGAAGTTTATTTTGAAGGACAGAGGGATGGGGGTCCCCCTGTAGACACCAAATTCGTGTCTTACGATCCCTTGTGACCCACATCTCATCTCGCAACCTAAACTCATCACCTAAACCTTACACAATTATTTATTAATTACCTCATAATTGATAAATCCACATCGCCTTACCCGCCACCTCACTTGCCCACCTCACCATGACTTAGCCCTAACCCTAAACTAACCTAATTAGGACCCATGACTTGGTCTAGACTCACATCCATAACTAATGCCTCCTTACTCGCACCCAAAGCCGACCTTCTAGCCACTTGACCAAGCCCGCAACTGATCTCTCGGGAGAAAAGCAGGGAAGGTGGGCTATTTTACTAAAAATAGCCTACTTTTTCCTAACCGATGCCGGTTCCTACTCAACCGCCGTCGGTTACGTAACCGCCATCGGTTCCCTGTAAATGGGCTCCCCAAACCAAAACAACGGATCGGAATTTCATTTTGGAGATCAGTCGAAGGATTGTTGAATCAAAGGAGAGTCCAAAGCGATTAGCAGAGTCCAGAACTTCACTTGACCAAGCAGAGACGAGTGAAGAAACCAGAAGAGTTGGCAGCCAAGGAGACCAACTGGCATCTTCGTCAAAAACCAGTAAGTTACATCTTGCATGTCCTCCATTATAACATTTCTTATGCTTTTGGAATTACAGTCCTCCCAAATCCGTTTTCTGGATCCATTATCCAACGTACCATTGCCTCTAGCTGTCATTCTTTTGTTTCTAACCATCCCGTTTCCCAAAAACTATCCAAAAATCAGCCATTACAAACTCCACAACCAGCACAGAAGATCCTAGAACCCACCGGTATCGGTTATCAGTAACCGCCATCGGTTATAGGTAACCGGCATCGGTTCCTTTGATCAAAAAAACAGGAAAAACAGCCTTTCCCCTACCCAGTTCATCCAAGCAATTTAATTGATATTTTACAGTATTTTGTGTTAACTCATATCGGCAGGGGAACTGACCACCTTCGAAAGGAAGTTTCATATTTCCTGGGCCCAAGGCAGTTCCCTCATTTACTATCTAATCAAAATCTTGTCATCTTGTGTTCTTATTTGCAGGTAGTCCTTCCAAGACAAAAAGGAGTTCTTCGCAGTCAGCCTGATCTTTCTCTACGGTACGCGCACATCATCTCGACATTCTACAGGTATTCCTCCTAACCCTAACCTTATCTGTTTCTATAAGGAACGAAGCATTTCCGAGTGAAACATTTTGGCACGGCCGGTGGGACCCATTTTGGGTTTCTTTCTCTTGCTTATTTTCATTTTAGGAAGCATATTTGCTGTTGCTGTTTTTGTTATATATTTTAGTAAAGAATTTGTCTTGCTTTCCTGGTTTCGCATTAGTGAAAGTCATCTCTTTTGCTTCATCGAATATCACTTTCGATTTGGGTTTTAAAACACGTGCATTGCATTCCTGCTTGTTGTTCTCCAATTCTAGTGAACATAGATTAAGTAACAGGTCGTACACGTGGGGGTGATATCCACGGTATTGACAGGAAATTAACCTTAGTTTCACTGCACAACACATACCGAATCACTTCACAATTAACACAACAGCTCAAACATCCCCCCTTTTCCGCGGTATTCCTCCGCCCGATTGAGGTAACCTTATAAGCCAAAACAAACTTGACATTTCCCCTAGGTCTTGTTGTTTAGGATTCTGACATCATCTTACGTCTAAAGGCATAAGCCCACGATAACTAAAATTAACCCTAGGGTTAGTCTCTAGATTTGCGTGTGCCTCTTGCTTGTTTTCAAATCCTGTTTTCTCTGTTTGAGGTCCCTGAAATCCCTTTTGAGAGTTGTGATCCCATTTTAAATGGAAATCCTTTCGAAGAAGATGATGAAAATGTTGACAACAATATGAAAGTTGTGAGATGAAATGATGAACTAACTAGAGTCATGGGCTTAAAGGATATATAGTTGTTTAAGATTATAAGGAGGAGGCATCTCAATGATGGATTTGATTTTGGTGGGGTCATCTTTTATGCCCCTAATAGAATGAATGAACCCTAAGAGATTTTCCAGAGAGGAAACGTAAATACACATTTGGTCGAGTTAAGGTGGAGGATGTATTATATGAGGCAAGTAAAAGATGGTGTCGAGAACAAAAAGGTGATCCCTGTGTTGCTTAGAACTCCCTAAGAGCTCTTCAACTATAGTCTTTTATGGTTTTTATCAATAAGATCATGAAATATGTATGTCATTACGTGTTGATATATGGCTCCTGGGTTTTTACAGTCCAGAAGGGAATAATGAGGTAGCAGAAAATTCCCCCAAGGAGTAATGAAGGATGCCTTATGTTGTTCTTATGTTACGATAAGGATTTGATTGTAGCCATAGAAACCATCCATAAGAGATAGCATTTTTTGGCCAGTCGGTGAGGTCAACAAGTTGATTGATGTTTGGGAGAGAGAAGTCATCTTTAGGGCATGATGAGATTGAGATCTAAGAAGTCTGTGCAAATGCATAATTTTCCAGAGTCTTTGGTCATGGCTATGATATTAGATACCCATTGTAGATAATTCAATGGGAAATATGAAGTTAGTAGAAAGAGAACATTGTGATTCTTCTTTGATGAGGAGTGTTACATGAGGGTGCATCATACATAGTTTTTGATTGACAAACTTGGAGTTAGGCTAGGTGGTGATATTACGAATGAAAATGTTAGGGTCGACTACCCAGTCATGTCACTATATGACCATGACGAAGTTTTGATTGTGTTTTGAAAGGAAATCCATAAAGTCCTTTCAATTCTTCTGGATTTAGAGATTGACCAAATTTCACTATGTGATGGTCCTCTGAAATTCTTATGTTGATGTCAATGGTAGTATTCGTTAAGAAGTGTTGATGTGTCTAGGTGGTAGGATATATTTTGAAGGGTAACGATCATCTACCCCCAATATAGGAGAGGATAGATTAATCATCATGGCATTGAAGAACATCAATAGTAAGGGAGTCTTCCTCTACTAGTTCATGTAACATTAGTGGGATGGTTTTAATGTACCCATCATTGGTGTGATAATGTGAGTGGTCCTAAGGTGATCATATTCACTAAATAAAGTTTAGGAGGGATGGAGATGGTGTCATGTGTGTCAACAATAGTTCATCATACAAAGTGTGGAGAAGATGGTTTTGGTTTTTTTATAAATCCATATACAGTGTTTTTGGAAGTGTTCAGATAAGGTTTGTTCAAACCTAACCCATAATTCTTGTGAAGCTTGTGAGATTGGTCAGATACTAAGTCATGTATACCTTATTCATAATGTCCTAGACCAAATCCCTGCCGAGAACAACTGATGGAGATATATCTTTGTAAAATGATTGAATTATATAGAAATAAAAAATTGGGTATGAAATGTTTCACATGATGTAGATTGTTATAATGTTGGGTAAGGATGATCGATCCCTCTGTAGGCAAGAATTAGTTTTAAGATGAGGTGGATCGAAGGAAATGACATATCCAACGTTAGGTTACATACATTGGTTATTTTTCATGCTAGTTCTTTCATATTGTTTTTGGTGTAGGAAGAGAATTAAGGGTTAGGATGACAGTATTCCCCCAACGACAAGTGCATTGCTTGACATTTCTCAAAGGAGGTGTCATCCGGTAGCTTTGATGCAGTGATGGGAAGAACTAGTGGAGGATTCGTTAGTTAGGAGTTCGTGTTTGTTTTAGGCAATGAGGATGTAGTTAGGTTGATAATTCATATGACATGCTTTGAAAGGATTAGGGTCAGGTCAGACACGAATAGTAAAGGTCTTACCTTCAAGTTAGTATTTTAGACAGAGATGTAAGGTGGATGGATTGGATGCACATCGCAGTGTGTATCTAAGGTTGAGCTAACAACATATTGTATTAAAACTCCCCCTCTACAAGAGGTAGAAGAGTTTTTGAAGTGTCAAACATTTGACACGAATTTTAATTGAGTAGAGATAAGTGTGCCCAACCTAGGGGAAATGGTGTCATTGAAGGCACGTAGCACTATAGGAAAATTGAGCTAATGCTGGTGTTAAGTAGTTGAAGCTAGTTAAAATCATGTGATAATATGATATTGATGCTAGCACCATTGGTCTATCATAACTGCTATTAACAAGAGTATCACCAATATGGGCAGTAATGAATAGTGCAGAAGATCGTGATCTTTTGGTTGTAAGGATGGGATCTCATGGAATCATCAAAAGTAATTGTAGCAGGCCATTTTGAGAGTGCCAACCATATATTTGTGAATGGTTGAGGACCATCGGATGGTACATAGATGGATTGAAGGGACTCAATCATCACTTGTTGATGTTGTGGTGAAGTTTTGAACAAACTTGTAAAGGGACATCTTTACGGGAGCTTAGTGGAGTTTTTTTTTATGGTATTTTGTATGGAGGTGGTGGATTGTGTATATGGAGCTGTAAGGATAGATACCTTTTCCTTAGTAGAAGATGGTGGATTAGGTGATTTGGATATGAGAGGGATGGAGACCTTGGGCCTATTTTTTATATGAAGTTGTAGGGTCTTGTACGCAGGCTATGGTAGTTATGTGAACTACATTAATTTGATGGAGTGGGGTCCTACTAAAATACGCCTCATTTTTTGTTAAATGTGGATGTGATGTTGGATGGTTGTTTAGAGAGTATCAGTTCAGGTTTGGATGAGATTGTCTTCATTTATTTTGATATCCTATGTCTATAGGGAGAAACCCTTTGTTGGCAAGACTCTGAATGATAGCATGGATGGATTTATAATCCTCGATAGAGTGTCTGAAAGTACGTTGATACTTACAGAAAGCTTTGATATCATACCAAGAGGGTTTTCACCCTCAAGGGTTAGGTGATTTGGATGGAGGCAAGGTTTATGGTGGATAGTTGAATAAGCCTTTCAATAGTTCTTGTAAAGGACCCTATCATAGTTGATGTTGAGGAGGCTTGTCTTCCATATGATGGTTTGGAAGATGAAGTGGATGATGTTCTTTTATGTGTGATACATCTAGGTTTCGGCCAAGGATCAACTTTCGATTATGTGACAGTAATTGTAAATTTGGATAAAGGGTGGGGCCCTAGATGGAAGGAAAGGGCATTGTATGTTTCGATGATGTGGTTTGAATATTTTGTGATACAATTTTCACTTTCCTAGATGGATGGTTTGTTTGGGATATGATGGTTTTGTTAAGAATTTGCAAATGGTGTCGGGTGACATGGTCATCGAAAGCACTCTTAGAAAAATTGACTACGGGATTCTTTTCTAACACTTTTGAAGAGGTAGGAGATGGGTTTAAAGTGGATTTGGTAGGGGTCAAAGGATTTGCGGTATTATCGGTAACAAGACTAGGGGGTCTAGATGACTTAGTTGGTGTCTCAGTAGCATAGGCATTTGGTGTTGGGGGTATGGATGAAATGTCTTTGATGGTACTAATGGTATGATGTGAATTGATGACATTTGATTAGGGTTGACTAGTTGATGGAGCATGATTTGGAAAGGGTTGTTTGAAAGACATCCAAGTTTTGATTCGGAGGTGCATACAGATTGTTGAGTTGCGGGTCACCTTTTTCAATAAGGAATCTTGAAGGACATTTCTAAACAAATGATGCACCTTTCAATTTCATGGTCTTTAACCCGATGGTATTTACAATAGTCATTTTATCAAATACCATGAGGGTTTTGATACATACGTTTCAATAGGGATAGATATTAGGAAGTGTGATCATGCATAGGGTTAACATTTTGTTAAAATACCATGTTATAGGATTCTCTGATCATGGTATATAGCTACATTGGGGTCGGGTGCATTTGAAGTCATGAATGTCCTTTAGATGTAGCTTTTACAGTATTGCATGTTGCTCAAGCCTTTAGATTAATCATTATTGGAAGTGGGTACTTGAACAATGATTCAATGGTTTATGTTTCCTTTGATCTAAGTTTGACCCTACCATCTTCGAGGGCAGTGCACACTCTATAGTTTACAATACATGGTGAAGTCTTCATCGAATGTTTGAAATGATTATATTTGTAGTGTTGATGATATGTGTTTTACATGCAAGATCAATTAAAATAACTCAATCAATTCAAGTTTATAGGTGGGAGAAAGATAGTTGATTAATGATACCCCTTTAGCGGGAAATTAAATTCTGCAATAGATTCATCCTTCACACTATTTGATGACTGTAAAGGTTGGTAATGGTAACCTTATGGGCAGATGTTAATCGAGAAGTGTTCTAAAAACAATTGTGCAAGCTGTGCGAAGGAAAACAGTGAGTACTGTGGGATGTTGTTATACCAATCTAATGCAGGGAATTTCTAAGGACATAGGTATATGTCCTCAACATAAGATCTTGATCATGTGAGCGATAAGTGTAACACGCATGTATGACAGAAGGCTCAAATGTGTTGTTGAGGATCCTCTTTATTGTAGAATTTAAGGAACTTAGAGATGTTCCTAGTGAGGAGGATAGGCTTTATAAGGTACATATGGAATAAATGGGATCATTGTAGATCTGTTCATATGATAGGGTGTTTTTAGGACCCATGGAGGAAAATTCATAGACTTGGAGATGGTATTCATCAATGCTTATAAAGGATCATTTTTTGTAATGATTTTTGTTTGGGATTGAATGATGACGAGCCAAGTTGATTATATGTATGTGGATTTGATTGTCTGGTATAAATGATATGGTAAATGGATATTTTGTTATAGTGGAGCACATGCATGGGCAAATATTCATGGGTATGTTATGAGACCAGACGGTTATGATGGTTAAATGTATATGATACTGGATAGGAATTTAAGTTTTTATAAAGAGGTTGTGGTGGTTGAGGTATGTAATGAGAATGGGATAGAAGTGTGGATAAGAGGATGAGAGGGTTTTGAGTACGGTATTAGATAGATTAGAAGTATTGATAAATGGTAAGGATGATTGAGGTATGTAATGAGATGGGATAGAGGTATGGATGATATGTTAAGATGACTGTGGTATATAATGGGAGTGAATTCTTGAAACAGGGGTAGTTGATGCCTTTTGTGAAGAATGGATGTGTACTAGCAGTAGAAACTTGTATTGAAAATGGATATTGAACATGAGGATGGACATAAATAAACTCTAAACTACAGGATGTAGGTTATTGTGACAGGGGTGGGTAGGGTCATATTAGGCAGGATGGCAGATCGAGCCCACTATGAGGTGTTTGAAGAGATGCACTGAAGGCTATGGGGGACTAGAGTGTAGAAGGATATGTGTTTGTGTTATTTTACAAAGATGAATGAGCTAGATGAAGGATCTGATAATGAGGAAGGTTGTTGATTGGATGTGTCTTGTGATGAGATATTACGTTAAGGTCAAAACGTAATGACAAAGTCTAATGACATAGGGAATCGATATTTAGGATCCCACCAGTGGTGGAATAAGTGATATAACTATTTGGATAAATAAGCTCATGGTTAAGGTTGATGATCCAGGAAAGTGTCAAAAGTGACAGTAGAGATAGGAGGAAAATGTTGTACATGTGTTGGTTGTAGGAGGGATGTGCACTTGGAGAAGTGAGATAAACATTAAGAGCCATCCTAGGTTTAGAATCTAGAATTTCTACTGAAGAGATGGATCACCACTATTTTAAAAATTATGGAGCTGAGGTGGATCAAGGTATTTATGACATGTAGTTTATTGACTACTAGGAGAATGTGGGGGCTATTAATTGGTTGGTGAAGGTGATCAGTATTGATTCATTGTGCATGGAATGTCCTTGCAGATGATTCTGGATCTAATATAATCTAGGGTTTATTGAAGAGGGTTAGATCATATTATCAGTAGTTTTGTAGACTGGGATTATTGTCTAGTTAGAACTATAAACTTAAATAAAACAATCACTAGAAGAAAAAAATAAAGAGAATATAGATGGTTGATTCCAACAACACAAACAAGTTCACATGAGAGAATTTTTTACTATCTCGATTTAATTTTGAAAAAGAATGTGAATTATGAAAAATGGATGATAAAGGTTCTAGGAAATGACTATCTAAGGTTGAGTTTCATGTAATGTTAAAGGATTGAGTCCTCTGATATACCTAGAAAGTACGTGAGGCCTAAATCTATGTTGGTGTCGGTACGAGGCAGTTTGTATTAAGGCCTACCATCTCACTTCATGGTCTTGTAGTGATAAGGGTGTCATATTCTTATTCAATATACTGCCCACCATAGCTTATTTATACTCTGACTCAAAACATCGGGTTGGTCTTATCCTCTTGGTGATGAAATCCAAGTAGGTCCACCTGGGAAGGATTTTTTAGATGCAGGTTAAGTTTTTGATGTGGTTTATTTGTGGGTGAAGAGAACCTCTTGTGAATACGATTCTTTGAATCACCTAATTAATCTATATAAGCAAGCAAAATATGAATGTTTGTTTTAAGATCCAAAGGAAAAATTTTAATTCGACAAGGAAAAACACACGAATGAAATGATGAAATAGAAAATGATAAAAGAAAGGAGTGTTCTGTAATTGCATATCATTTTTAATTTTTTAATTTTTAAGTTTTAAGCACCAATAACAGCAATGTGCTCCAAGTTGAAAGGTTAAATGAAATAGAAAACAAAATAAATGAAATTTGAAGAAAAAATAAATCTAAATGAAAAAGGGGCTAAGATGTCCCACCGGGCATGTCAAGATGTTTAAGGTGTTTTTTGGCTATTGCTATAAAATGTAGAAAAACCAAAAACTCAAATAAACAAGATTTACTGATACCTTCACCGAAAATCACAATGTTGAGATGATCGAATGTGAACAATGTGAAATAATGCCCCTCTTTTTTCTGAGTGAGAATACATGTAAGAAAATAGTGCTAAACAAAATATATTATGTAAATATGATACTTCCTTAAAGGTGTCAACTCGTTTGATACAATTAAATTATGTTGACAATGATAAGATAGATATTTGATAATGAAGCTAGAATTCAAGGGGGATAGCAAGACCATGTCTGGATTTGTAAGTGGCCAAGGCTAGAGTAGTGGTAAGCTTAAAGTCCTCGAAGTAGTTGTACCAAAATGCTTCAGCTGCTTATCGCTCTTCTTGGAGGATCTCGATCTGATCTTCAATATCCTTGATGTTTGGTGTGAATGCAATGGCATGCAATGTGAGCTCATGGAAAATATCAAATAGTTCCCACACGAATGGTTTTTGGATGAATGGAAGGTTGTAAATGCAAGTGATGTTATGTGACAAACCTAGAACATCAATCTATAGAACATGCATCTTGCAAATAACTTGTTAGATCTAAATCAGAATCATAAAGATGTGATACATGCTAAAAATGATAGGAAAACACAGGTATTGATTAATTAACTAAAATTGGGAATTTATTAAGTTAATCTAACTATGAACAATAGTAAATAACTGTAAATAAATATAGAAAGTGACCCAAGCAACTAGGATAATGAAAATAGAAACCCTACTATGCAAAGAAGGGTTGGAAGGAGCTTAATTGATTCAGAGAACTTGTTAGACTATGTCGCAGAGATGACTAGAGAAACAGGAAGAGAAAATGATTATGCCAAAGTCCATAAACTTGCAAATCCAGACAATCTTAGTGGACTGAGATGCCTGGGAGAGGATCAGGGCACCTGTGGGTGCCCTACTCTGCGTTCTAGGTGCCATGGTCTATGAAGGAGGTCCAAAAACTAGATTTGTAGGGTCGTTAAATGATCAGAATCATTTGTTGTCTATCACACTAATATATATGAATTGTGTTAGATTTCGTCGATAATCAGTGATGAAGAAAAGACCTACAAAACCCTAAGACAAGCATCAAACCCTAAAAAAGAAAGATACATATGAAGGGTTCAGACTGACCTCACCTGCCATATTGGTGGACTTACTTACTAAGTGTTACACTACATCTCAAACCCGATGTAGTTCTATGTGCAAGTGTGTGTAAGCATGCCCTAGGTGCTCTTTTTCCAATCGCACTTTGTGAAAGTAGCAAGCAATAACTATGTGTAGAACATGTAATAGAATGGTGGATGGAATAAGATAAACTTCCCTCCTATGCTTGTGTGATGTAGATGAACCAACCTTGTGCCTTGTGATGGAGCTAGATGGATGCAAATGGAACCTTTAATGGACATAACATTAGGTGATGATAGTACTGACTAGTATTTGGTCCCTCATTATGGTTTCATAACTTTATATTTATATGGTTCTCTTGATCTAATTTTGTAATTAACCCCGAAGAAGCCGATCACAAGAAATATGAAATGCTCAAACGGCTAGAAAGTGCCCAAAAGTTGTTGGGAAAGTGGGAAAAAAATAAGGGCACCCCGACTGGGATGAGGGCACCTGCGGGTACCCCGGTATAAGGATGGGTGCCCCAGTCAAGGATTAAATGACGGAAAAGGATGAAAATTGACTAGGAAAGTGTGTATGGGAGGTCACCAGTGATGATAGAAATCAAAGTAAAATGGTCAAAATACGGGGGTTAGTTAGTACTTTCTTCACTCAAACCCATATGAATAGTAGTATGAAACTGGGACTAAATAATATCTAAACTGTGTAATTTTGTGACTACATTTTCTCTCACTTTATGTTGGTGAGAGGAATGCTCAGTAACCTAAAGTAGATAGAGATGTGTACCTGATGTCCATGAAGATTGTAGTAGAAAACATGCCAAAGGACTAGAGAAAATGTGGAATGAATAAAATATGATGGAGTGTGGAAACTAAAGATGTAAAAGCACAAAAAAATTGATGAGAGTGAACCTAGGGTGTAAACACTTGTGTAGTTGTTGATGTGTGTGATGTACCTGCATGGTTAGTATAGTGTGAGTTGTCACAAAATGTTGTTTTTCCCTCATTAGTGTAATTTTTGTTGTTGATTGTTTATTTCTCATACGGACAGACCTGTAAGGAGAAAATGATCAAATAGTCAAATACACATGTATATGTATGAGAAATCATGTAAATGTAAAGTATGCAAATGAAAAAAAATAGAACATGTGCACCTGATCCGTGATGAGAGAAAGGGTATATAAAGAGGATATCTTGTCCTATTTTTTTGGTGATTTGACGCCATAGGTCGAAGAAGTATATGGAGGAATTTCCTTGTATCTTCCAACCTTTAACTGTTTCCCCGAATATGTGTGAAAAAATATATGTATTGCCTGGTTTTTTGGGTGATCCGACGACACTAGATGAATTAGTGTAGAGAGGAAGTATATCCTCTAACCTCTAACTGCTCCCCAGAATGCTAGGACAACCATGTCCTGAAGATCCATTTTGTACGGGGTTCGTATACTAGTCTAAACTGACTCGTTGTATAACCCACAATGCCAAGGGTGGAAACTAAACTGAATTGTACCCATAATGCCAAGGGTGGAAACTAAATTGAACTGTACCCACAATGTCAAGGGTGGAAATTGAATTGACTATACTGGTATAGAACTTTGTGTAGTATGTAAAACCCAAAATGATGCCCCCCTCTTTGGGGGCGCATGTGATGTCGCTGATAGGAGAATGCGGCCCCAAAAGAGGACCAATCATATGAACTTTGTAATTCTACCCTGCAGGGGGAAAGGAAACCAACCATATGAACTCTATAATTCCACCCTGCAATGGGGAAGGAAAGCACTTGGTATAAACCAAGGTGCGCACAAATAAGAGGCTAGCCAAAGACGAGTGTTGGTACTACCAAGCATGCATGTATAAGACAATGTGTAATCTATGCAAACAGTGTATAAGCTACAAAGCAAGCTAATAAAACACACAAGAAGACAAAGTCACACAAAGTGAGCTGCAAACATGGGACATCACTCATGATATTGCAAGACACGTAAGGCCATCATGGTCGCATACAACAAAAAAGTGTGCATACCAAACATAGGGCAAGGCCCGCATACAATAGCAAACAAAACAAGCAAGTATAAAAAATAGATGGCCATGGAAGCAAGTAATCATGCGAACAAATGTTACACATGAAGCACCCGTTAGCATGTTAGAAAGATAACCAGTATGTCAAAAATGTGTATAACCATGTAATAAAGAGTGATAAGTACAAAATAAAACAATAACACCTATGAAAGACGAATGTGGATGCCCCCAATGACTAATGTAGGATGGGTAGAAGGCAAGCATTTGTACTGCATGCAAAAGGCTTGTATCTGCGATCACAACTATGCAAAAGTGTGAACGTACATGTGTGTATGGTATAGATAAATGACATGCAAGAGATCTAACTAGCATGAGTAATAATACAACCATCTACAAGCAAATGTAAACAATAATAAAAAAAACCAAAATATGAAATATGTTGTGGATGGATGAAATGGAATGTAATATGGATGATAGGAGTTGTGTTCCCCTCGAGTGAATGGAAATGTATGCAGTGAGGTTCATTTGGTTTGCCCCCTTAGCAGTCAAGAATGAACCGTAAATGAGAGTGCATCAGCGGGAAATGATCGAAATGTGTGTTGTGTTTAACGCATTGTGATGAATGTGTATGTGTGATGATATGCAACCTAAAAATGATATGTTGTCAACCCTATAGCTGATGTGTATATGATGACAATATGATTGATAGGGTGATGATGTAACGTAAATCGTATATCACTACAAGAGGAATATGGGGAGTGGTGATGTAGCCTAAAGCATATATCACTACAAGGTGAAGGGATAGATGACCATTTAGCCTAGAGCATATGTCATTAATCTAGTAATGTCGTATGATAGAAGGTTGAATGATGAATGTGTAAGAATGAGAAGGTCCATTTGATTGATAAACCCTCGGCAGTTGAGTATGGACTGAGGGACTAGATTGCATCATAGGGTAGTGAGTGTAACATGTAGAATATGATGTAGTATATGCAATGATAAGAGATGACCATGTGATGAGAAAAATGTCTAAATATGCAATGTGTAGAATGTAATGCAAGATGTGTATGTAAACTAAAAGTGTAAGGTGCTCGTTATGTAGTATGTGTGATTAGTAGACGACCATATGATGAGTAGAAATGTGTAAAATGCAACGTCTAGACAGCCATATGATGATGTATATTAAATATATAATGTAGGATGTAATACATAAGATATGACTCAAGATGTGTTTTGAAGACGCTATGTGTGGTACCCATTGTGCATTATATGGGGTTCATGTGTAGTAAGCACTCAACAGTCAAGTGTGAACCTAAGCACAAGATTGTGTAATCAGGAAATGATGATGCTAAAACATGTGATGAGTAGGCCTTTGTAAGGAGATTGATGTATGATAGTGTAAGGATGAGAAATGTGTTAATGTTAATATAGTGTGGGGGTGTTAGATGTTATGCCTCCCAAGTGTGTGATAGTGAATACAGCCATGTGACACTATCTGTAAGATCGTCAATGTCGAGATCAAAGCCTACTAGAGTGGCATTGGAAACTTGATAAGCAATAGAATGAGGTGGATCATATAAAGAACCATTATGATGTAATGTGTAGACATTCATGGCATATTCTTCATTGGTGAAGGGTACTAGTGGACAATTGTGTGCATACCAATGAGAAATATTCGGAGCATAAGTTGGAGATGAGTCATTACCTGTGGAGATACTACCAAAGGGCATAGGAAATGTCAGAGAAGTGTGATTTGCATCAAGAGTAGCACAAATGTGATCAAGCCAAGATTTCCCAAGTGTTAGTAGAGAAGTGTGAGGAGTGCGGGAAACAAAGATTGTCAAATGAAAAACATGAATTTCATAAGCAGTCATGATGTGACAATAGCCATGATAAATTTCAGGAAAGTGGATGGGTGGTAAGATATCATTAAGTGTTAAACCAAGTCTAGTTAAGCTCTCAAGTGTGAAAATAGTGTCGGATGAAGTGCAATCAAGTGGAATATTATTCCAATAGGAGTTGTTGATGATAAGTGTGCATGTGAAAGAAGGTGAAGAAGACACAGACTACATGGGAGGAGGTAAAACAATCTCAACAGTGTTAACATATCCCTTATAAAGTATCATAGCATTGGTAGAGGAAGGGGTCTTAAACCTATATTCACCTGGGCCATTGGCCACAAATGTGTCCTTGAAGTAAGAATCATCTATGTCAATAGGTGTGAAATTTAGTTGGCCTAATGCTTAATTGGTTAATGCAATAGCGTCGACTTCATCATTAGAGTCCTCGAAATCATCGTTCTTAGCATTCTTGTGTTATGTAGAATTATCAAGTATATTGGTAGGTGGCACAGAAGGTGGAGCTATAGAAGGTGTCTCGATAAGTGAAGGAGGAATGCTCACAAGAGGTGATACCATAGGTGAAATAATAGTTGTGGTGTGTGCGTAGTAATAGCTGGAGAATTTGTAGCAGCAGAGGAAGATTGCAAACCGCTAGACTGACCAATGGCATATGTGTCCAAGCTACTATATGGAATTCATTGTGAAGGTGGGATGAGCATAGCAATAATAGGGTTTATGCGACAATATTTGGATGGCTCTAGATCAGTGGTGGTAATATGCTCATAGCCATCGTGCAAAAATTTGACACATTGGTGAATAGTAGATGGAACGGTTTACATTGTGTGAATCCAAGTTCTACATAACAAGAGGTTGAATTGAAATGAGGCATCTATAACATAAAATTCAGTGAGAACAGTCTTAGGCCCAACTCATACATGTAATGAAATATTTCCTAAACATGTACGAGTGGTAGAGTCATAGCCTTGGATGATAGTAGAATTCCTAGAAATGGGAGTATCACTAATACCTAGTTGTTTTAGAAGAGAGTAAGCACATAAGTTTGTGGTTGATTCATTATCAATAAGTACATGTTTAATACAAGTGGTGCTAATGACGGTAGTGATGAGAAAAGGCAAACATGGATTTATTTTAACAAAAGGTGATAGATCCTCGTCAGTGAAAGATATAGCATGTGGAAAAATTACGAAGAGACTGTATGAGATGTGTAAAGGCCACCGCAGAGTTTTCACTTTCAATATGAATAGCACGAAGGGAAGCCTCTAGCGTGTTACGACATTCTGGTGCATTACACAACAAGTTATAAAGAGAAATCTTAGCAGGCATAGTTTTTAGTTTCTCAATAATGTCATAGCCCTTTGAAGTAGTAGGAGGAGGTATCGAAGTAATGGGTGGACTAAAACGAGTACGATGAGTAGTAACTATATTAATAGATGGATCTGTCCTAGGTGTAACAAAGTAGGGAGGATGTTGAGTACAAACACACATGAAGTCAACAGTAATAGTCACTACACTGGAAACCTTAGTAGGTGTAAAAGTAGGATAAGACGATTGAGTCATGACTTGGAAAGATGAAGACATGGTCATAAGAAAGGGTCGGATACATCGGGTTCACCAAAATGATTAACTAAATTTGGGAATTTATTAAGTTAATCTAACTAGGAACATTAGTAAATAACTGTAAATAAAAGCTGTAAATAAATATAGAAAGTGACCCAAGCAACTAGGCTAATGAAAATAGAAACCCTAATATACAAAGAAGGGTTGGAAGGATTAGTTAATTTCGAAAACTTGTTGGACTATGTCGCAGACCTGACTGGAGAAACAAGAGGAGGAAATGATTATCTCAAGGTCTAGAAACTTGTAGATCCCGGCAATCTGAGTAGACTGGGATGCCTGGGATAGGATTTGGGTGCTTGTAGGTGCCCTAGTATGCATTTTGGGTGCTCTAGACTGTGCAGGAGGTCCAAAAACCAAATTTTCAAGGTCGTTAGATGATTTAAAGCCTTTGTTTTCTATCACACTAATATATATGAACTGCGTTGGATGTCACCGGTTGTCACTAATGAATAAAATACATGTAAAACCCCAAAACAAGCATCAAACCCTAAAAAAGAAAGATGCATATGAAAGGTTCAGACTAACCTCGACTGCCACAATGGTGAAACTACTAACTGGGCATTGCACTACATCTCAGACCTGATGTGGTTCTATGTGTAAGTGTGTGTAATCATGCCCTAGGTATTCTTGTGTCAATCGCACTTTGTGAAAGTAGCGAGAAATAACTATTTGTAGAAAATGTAATAGAATGGTCGATGGAAAAGAATAAACTCCCTCCTATGTTTCTGTGATGCAGATGAACTAGCCTTGTGCCTTGTGATGGAGCTAGATGGATGCAAATGGATCTTTTGATGGATGAAACCTTAGGTGGTGATAGTAGTGACTAGTGTTTTGTCCCTCATTATGGTTTCATAACTTTATATTTATATGGTTCTCTTGATCTAATTTTGTAATTAACCCTGGAGAGGTTGACCACAAGAAATATGAAATGTTCAAATAGCTAGAAAGTGCCCAAAATGTGGTGGGAAAGTGGGAAAAGGATCAGGGTGCCTTGACTAGGACAAGGGCACCAGTGGGCGCCCCAGTATAAGGATGAATGCCCCAGTCAAGGCTTAATGACGGAAAATGACAAAATTAGACTAGGCAAGTGTGTATGGGAGGTTGGTAGTGATGAAAGAAATCAAAGTAAAATGGCCAAAATATGGGGGTTAATTAGTACTTTCTTCAGTCATAAACCATATGAATAGTAGTATGAAACTAAGACTAAATAATGTTTGAAGTGCGTGATTTTATGACTACATTGATGGCAATCAGGGATCGACGGGGATCAGAGACAAAATACTTGTTTTGATAAAAATGATTGATAAAACAGACAACAGTGGATGTTAGAGAGAGATAAATGTTATTGATATAGAATGTGGAGAATCTGATCTGTGTAATTTAGGAAACAGATATTAAGATATTTTTATAAGACAAATGATAAAATAAGGGATTTTGGATGTTGATCAATAGCGATTAGATAGAAAGTGTTTACTTTTGCAAAAAGGTTGATACAACAAACAGTGATTAAAGACATACAGATCTAATAACAGTAAGGTGAACTAGAAGGAATTTGGGAATCTCTAAAATTCTGAAAATGAGGCTTTGAGAGTGTTAAGGAAGCTAGATGGGAGAAGTAAAGACCAAAGGACCGATCGACAACGATCGGGGGTTAACAGGGATCCCTGTAGAAATCACAGGTTTTACAAAGTTGGTCTAAATAATTGAATGAGGGAAATAGATCGAGAAGACTTTACAGGATGATGGTGATGGCAAGTTGTAGATTGTAACTTAATATAAAATAGGAAAACAACATGAAAAGTAATGCAGATACTGACCTTAATAGTTGGCTAGAGATGATAGAGCTTCCAAAGAGGTTGAATGGTGATCTAATAGAGTTCATGGGGGTGCTAATAGATTTGGAATCATGATGTTTATATCCTTGAAAGCAGAGATATAGGAGAAACAATTCATCCTCACACGCAGCTTCTGACTAACTAGAGAAGGGAGCCATAGGTTGGCTAAATAGAATTGACGGCATCTGCAATGATCGTCGATGATTGTCAATCATCATTCATTTTACCACATAGGTTAAAACCAACAAAGGGATGAATGGAAAATGGTTTAAAACAATTGTCATCCAAGATATTAGGTTGTTGGGAACGATGGGAGGTTGGAGATTCAAGTTGTAAGAGGCTCAGAGGTTGGGATAACTATGGAAGAATAGGGTTGGGTTGTTTTGAGTCGTTAGGAGAGGTTAAATAATTTTTTACGTAGGTCAATAGGATTTACAAAGGTAGATTACATAATACTTAGGATAGGGATAATAATCATAGGTAATGATAATTTGCTTAATGTGTGTCTGGTCACCTAGGGGTGAAAGGGGGTGTCTACAGGGTCCACACATAGCCATGACACATAAATTACACCTAGAGAAACCTGAGATAGTCCTCTACAACCTCCAATCACTAACCAAGGTCAAACAATCCATTCTGGGCCATAATGAGTAATTTCCACTCCATCACTTTCACCTAGGGTTTTAGACCTTAGCTTCTTAATGATTGTTCATAAATATATGCCCCATAATCCATAAACTAATTCCTAAAACATTAAGCTAGGAACCTTCCCCAACTACCATGAAGATATTATCCTCCCATGCAGACATCACATGTGCCAATGAGCATTGAACAGACCACCTCGAGATGGGTTTTTCACTTTGTAGGAACTCGGTCGGGATAAAAAACCACATTCTTTCAAACCATGAACTAAATTTGGGACCACACCACTAGAAAAACCTACTACACCTTCTTCAATGCTTACCTTTGCATATTTAACATAGAAACAAATCACCTCACCTCATTTGGCCACCTACGGCTTAAGAATAGGTCTAGTGTAGACCTAGAAAACATGACTAAACCACATATCTACACTTTGAGACACTTGTGAGTGTCTCTACAATTCATCCACATGCTTCCCATGCTTATCCAGTTGCTACATACCTATACTCCATCATGGAACACCTCATCCTACTGACTAGGCCTAAAAACCAAGCATCTTAATCATGTTTGCACCATCAATAATGACCTCCTCATGACTTTGACTCTCTTTACAACTTTCAAGAACCTCCAAAACACAACATGACATCACTAAAACACTCCTACAAGCCTTAACACCTACTCAAGATATTGCATCAAGACCAAGACATTATCTATTAACCTTCATGACATCATACACCTTTTGACATTAATAATACTTCAGGCATCATTGAAAACATAAAACTTTGACATCAACGACAACATAATGCCAACAATATCCCCCTTTTTCATTGATGGCAAGCACAAACATATCATTCTCCCCATAAGTTACTCACACGTGTCATCAGCTCATTCTCCCTCTTTGACATTAATGAAAAACCATACATGCAACAACTCATATGTCTTCTTTTCTCATCATATTAGGACTCGTCATTTGGTTGGAAACCTCAACCAAACAAAACAAGGTCCATTTTACCTCTTTAACTATGTTTTGAATCATTTGAGAAATGTAAGTCCCCCTTAGCATATACATACCTTCAAAGAACTAATTTTACTCATCCTTGATCAAGTACCCTTCAACACACAACCAATTCCATATCAAGAAGAAACAACAAACTATTTTCTTACCTCTTCAACAGTACTATCACCACTATTCACATGTCCTTTTTGACTCTATGTGCCATCTTAGCACTACAACCTGCTCATGGATCTCAAAAACACACTTGTACAGCTAGATACTAGTCAAACCTTCTCAAAATAGTGCATGTATTCTTAACTTCCCTTCTTGATACTTCAAAGACAACAAGATACCAACTTCAACTGCTACTAATGCATAGAAACAAGACAGCTCACCTTTTCAATACTTCTCATTTTTATTACATTTCAAGGTCCAAAATAGCACTACTATTTCTGTCACCAATCTCTTCATGTCAACAACTTGCTCATGCATATCCTTCTCAAGAGAACTCAATACCGTAAGATGGCTCACCTTTTCAATACTTATCATTTGTCAACAATGAATCAAACCAATCAACTCATGATAAACTCAATAGACCAACTGCTAACATTACTTCAACACAACTTGGGAACTTACTACTAACTAATAGAAACAAGAACCAACATCTTCTTGCTTACCTTTTGTTGTCCAAAATAACTCTCTGAGCTATCTTGACAACTTACAGATCCATTCTGACTCTAAGTTCAAGTTTTTAGGTTGCGCGCACTCTTGGTTTTACACATTGGCTCTTTTACTTGGTTACAATTCTTTGCGTTTTCCTCGAGCACTCTTTCTGCTTCTTTCTTGTGCTTCCTATTCCCTTCGCTCCCTCTCACACATGCTTCGCGCACTCCCGCTTCCCTCTGTATTATGATATTTTACCTCCAATTCCCCTCTTCACGCGCATCTGCTGAATTACTCCTATTTTTGGCTATGTCTCGGTTATTCCTTGTGTGCATGCCATGCTTCCCTAGTCCCACACATCTCATCGTGCACACTCATCCCCCTTCTGCATTCCTTCTTTGTGTGCCATACATTTGCGCTCTCCTTTTCGCGTGCCCGTGTTTCCTCCGCACGCCCCCTTTCCTTCTTGTCGTCGTGCACTCATTTGATCATATGCCTGCACCTCCCACATACTTGCAGACTTTTGCAGATATGCACCTTTTCTTCTCACTTCCCACACACCCCTTACACGTACTTGCAAACCTGTGCATTCTACTTCTCTCTCGCACCTCTTGCTTCCGCGCTTGTGCTAAGTGTGCAATCACCTGCGTCATTCATTGAGTGACATGTGTCATTTTTCAGATGAAGTAGAAAAAATGCAACCTATCAGAACATTCCAACCATGTGTCGCATCCTCACATCAAATGGATGACTAACACGTGGCAGATAAGACAAAAAAATAGTCAGCCGAATCCTTCAGCCAATCAGCGCATGCCATGTGTCTTGCTTATTCATCTTACACTGCAGAACCTCAAATCACCATAAATTCTACTATAGAGATCAAATTCATACACTCTTGGTCTTGCTGGAAAGATATTGATGTGGGCTATTCAAAATCAGATTTTTGCGGGATTTGGTAGGCAAAAAATAGAGAAATATCATCTGAACCATTAATGCACACATCTAGTCGACTCAACCACCCAGATTTCTTTAGATTTGGTCTCCTTTCTTCTTCCACAAGCAAAATAGACATGGGGAGGTGGATCTGACAGTGTTGTAGGTGTATTTGTAAGCATTTAATGCCTCTTGTTGGTGGTTGGAAGCTTAAATATGATTTTCCCTCTCTTTCTCATCTCTTCCCTCCATCTTCTATAAATAGTTAAGCATTGCTCATTGTAAATGGTTGGATTCTCTTGATTTGCAAGAGTATTATTCAAAGTAGTGCTTTTGCATTTGATTTGCAGACCTCAAATCTGGTTCTCTGCACATGGACACCTGCCTCTTCCACCATTATAATCGACTGTGCATATTTGGAAGCAATAAAAGTCATGTTTTGTGGTTATTCTCTGCCTTAGCTCATTTTTATTGCATCTTCTTGGCTTTCCCCTTGCGTTGTTGGTTTTTTGTGCATTTTCATGTCTCTTGTAGGTTCCTAGTTGTTGTGCTTAGCAAAAATGAATATCAAGTTGGGAATCAATGAAAATCTTATGCAAACTTTCTTACTCGATATCATTGTGTTCGCTACACCTAAAAATTCCAAACTCATAGCAATCTAATTTGAGAAACTTTTATCTTCTTAGCTAACCTTCTCATTGTCAGGCCTCCACAAGTCTTTCAAACAACCTACCTTGACTTGTTAAGCCTCAATACACAATACTTCATATACAGGCCTCTTTTAGGTCTCAAGACACAATCCAATGCTCAAGTAAACACATCATTACTGTTGTAAATATCTTCCCCCCGGGTAGATATAGACAAATAGAAGAATGTGGAAATAAGGGCGCACATCAGAGGATGTCGACACAAATATGGATGCGCCAAGGCGCAGGTCAGAGGCACACAATAAGGAATGTCGACATGTAAACGGATGCGACAAGGCACAGGTCAAGGGTGCACAGCAAGGAATGTTGACATGTAAATGGATGCGCTAAGGCGCAGGTCAAGGGTGCACAGCAAGGAATGTTGACATGTAAACAGATGCGCCAAGGCGCAGGTCAAGGGCGCACAGTAAAGAGTGTCGACATGAAAATGGATGCGCCAAGGCGCAGGTAAGAGGCGCACGACAAAAGGTGTCGACACAAAAATGGATGTGCCAAGGCGCAAGTAAGAGGTGCATGACAAAGAGTGTCAGCATGGAAATGGATGCGCCAAGGCACAGGTAAGAGGCGCACAACAAAAAGTGTCGACATGGAAATGGATGCGCCAAGGCACAGGTAAGAGGCGCATGATAGAGGGTGTCGACGCGGAAATGGATGCGCCCTTGGTGCACGTAAAGGGCGCATGACACAGAATGTCGACATGAAAAAATTCACACCTTGGCACATGTAAGGGTATGTCAACATGAAGATGGATGTGCCAAGGTGCATCTTTAAGAGGCGCAACATTTTGAGCGCTGACAGGAAGCAGACCCTGACCCAGATATTCAGATGGCCATAACTTTTCACAGGGAGCTCAGATTAACGCAAGGTTGGACTTTTCGGAAAGCTTATGAGGTCATCTATCCAACTACGACTGGATATCTTTAATTGGGTGGGAAAAAGTTCTTAAAAATGCAAAATACAGTTCGCCACTTTTTGGGTTTGCTAGGGTTCTCACCTACCACCATAATGAGATGAATTAAATGCAACCTAGAGGTGGTTGGGGTAGATTTGGACTCTCTCTCTCATTATTCCTATAAATTGTAAAGAGGGGCTTCTTTCTAAAGGTTGGACATCTTTGTTTTTCCCATCCCTTCTTCTCTCTGGCAGGTGGATTTGTGGAGTTCAAACCTCCCATTTAAAACTGTAATGCAAATTTGCCTCTTGGCATTATGTAGTGTATTGTATCAATCTTTATAGGAAATAATGCATGTCTGTGGATGGTTCTCAACCCTCTCTGTGTTCATATGCATCCTCTCAATCTTTCATTACAAATCTGTTATTTGTGCATGATCTTGCATTGCATTTTAATGGTTTGTGTTTATTGGCAAGACAGATGTTCTTCATTCCTCGGTGTCACCTCTATTAGCTTAGGTTTATTTTATGCATCTTCTTCCCCTGTCTCCTTGGCAAGTTAGATTAGGTTTTTTGAGTAAACCCTCTACATTTTTACGTGTGCATCTGAACAGAGGAATAGGAACCGGCCTTCATCCGGAGATCTTTTCCTATTTCGCAAGGTCCCACACTTGGGAAAAGCTCCATGTTATGCAATCGCACCGAGAGTCTCAACCCATCGAGTTGCAGAAATTCAAGGGTGCAGTGATTCGCCACCAACAATTACCTATCAAGCTTTCAAATCACATACCTATATTAGGTCACTAAGCACAATAATCTACCCAATCAAGCCTTCTATCTCCCTGCATAATCTTTACACACCTTCTTGAACCACATGGAGTACTCAACTCCTCGTGATAATGCTTCACAAACCTAAACTAGACCTTAAGACACAACTTAAGGCACAAACATGCACAATGCATTCCTTCAACCTATCTAACTACTTACAAAACCTCCTCAAATCTTCTTGATCCTTGTAACATGACTATATGACTATGATTATCAAGAAAATCACACAAACATACCCTGAAACATATTTTCATTGTATCCATTCAAGCTCTATTTCCTAGTTTCTCACCTTCTTTTGCATTGTCTTTTGTCAAGCACCTATCCAAGGAACCTAATAGGCTCCCCCTATCTCCATAAATCATCTAGACTTTCAAACATAGAAAAATCAGAATATATTGACCTGTCTGTTAAGCCTTTATGATTGATGACACACTTTTCCCAACAACATAAACCTCCATAGTGATCTGCATAGCATAACAATACTTCAAATCCTTCAAGCAACCTTCAAAAAGTCTAACTACCCTATCAAGATTCCATATCTTCATCATGACAATACACCTACATTGTTTCTCTAGAGAGATGAATTCCTTCAAGAAGCATAATGAAGACACCCCAAAACACTTAGGGCACTAAAATACCATGAATTCAAGAGATTTCTAGATTTCCATCACTTGACTTAATCTTTGGAATCCTTCTTGACTTCTTATGTACTTCAGGATTGATGATCACCTTATCCTTCTTCTCCTCCTATGTTTGTATAACTATTGTTGGTTGCTCAAACGTGCACCCATGTCTTAGATCTTGGAAGAGCCGAGGTGTTTGAGACCACAATGGAACCGTCCCCAAGTTGTGGGACCTTATGCACTTGGGACAAATCTTCAGAGATGGCCAGTTCCTCTATGTATTTCTACTGCTACTGCTACTCCTAGTGTTGGAAGGGAAAACTAAGCTAATGATGCCAAGGGACCAGGGATAGAAGGATAACATGAAAGGACACTACACTAAAAAGTGATAACACCATAAAAGAGGGATGAACACTATCTGTTCTCAGTGAAAATGAAAGGAAATACATGTAGGGAGGCTAGACACAAGTAGCACAGCCAAATAAGTATCTACCATATCATTTTCATGGAACACAATTAAATATGGAACTGCAAGGGACCTAAAATAGCACAGCTAGCACACAACACAAAAGGAAAGAAAAGAAGGAGGAATGAAAACATGTTAGGACAAAGAATAGTCACAAAACAATGCTTGTATTACTTCCAGAAATGCACAGAGCTATTACAATGATGAAGGAGGCCGATATCCACATGCAAGAGCTAGATCTAGAGGTTTACAACTCAAAATACAGAAAGAATAGAGTCCTTAGCAAAATGCGTAAGGATCCAGAGTTTCCAACATAACAAATGAGCCTTGATCTTACATTTATAGATGAATCCATGGAGGAAGAAGGGAAGAAGGAGGGGAAAACCAAATTTGAAACACAACCACCAACAAAAAGCATTCAATGCCTGCAAATCCACCTAGAGATCTGTAAAATACGCTTCCCCACACTTGTTTGGCGTGTTGAAGAATAAAGAAAGGTGGATCATATCAAATCGGGTGGTTAGAGCAATCAAATCTACTCATTAATGCTCAAAAATATGTTTTCCCATTTCTCACCTACCAATTCTGGCAAAATTTGAATTTGAACTTCTGGCACTATATCTGATGTCAGTAGCTTTCTGACAAGTCCAAGTGCATGCTGATCTGAGCCTTGTAGCAAAATATATGGCTATCAGAACATGTCAGAGTCATCGGTACACGCAAAACACATGGCGCGTGTGGATTGGCTGGAATGATGGCTAACTATGCGAATACTTGTCATTTCTGCCACGTGTCACTTGTTGATTTTTTGTAAGGATTTGGCACCTTGTTGGTGCACTTTGACTGGTTGCACGCGGCACACTCAAGCATGTCAAAAGATTACCTGGCATAAAAGGGTGCGAAGGAAGGGTGCACGGAGAAAACAGAGGAAGGCACAAAGGGAGCACGCATGATGCGCGTAGGGAAATGAGGCAAACTGGCAAGCAGAGAACGTGTGGTGAAGATGCAACTATTACAAAGTAATGAGCGCAGCGCATGAGAAATTCGGGACTTAATCGATTGAAGCAAGTGTGAGGTGTGCGGGAAGGGAAGAAGCTGACTAGGAAGAAGGAAAATGCATAAAAGGTGGGCGCAAAGGGAAAAGTGGAAGGAGAGAAAGAAAAGGGGCGCACAGGGAAACTACGACCAACGAAATGTGTCGAGTGATCTTGAGTGCGTGCAACACTGCAATGAATAGCTTAGAGCCATAATGTATACAAGTTATCTGATTAACTTGTAGATTTATTTGGATAACGGCTATCAAGCACATGTCTTTCTTCAACAACTAGCTTTTTCACTACCATGGAAAATAATCCTTCTTGACTTGCAGAGTGATTAGGCATGATTTTCTTTTCCCTTGTCCTTTACTCCATCTACAGTATCTGCATGACCTAATTTCTTAACATTTTTCACAATCATGGGCTCTTTCATGACCTTGCCAACAGGATCATGCTTCTTAACACCCTTGATTGTACTTGATTCCTCTTTGATAGAATTTGGCATCCATGCCTTCTTATCTTTGGGAGAAACAAACCCCTTGTTTTGTCTAGATGGATCATGATGACAAAACCTAGCAATGTGAAATTTTTTATGATAATCATACATACATCTTGATTGATGATGGCTATGATTCCTTCCATTGCTCCATGGATATAGACTTTTGAAGGACCTTTTGCATTCTCTAGCTTTATGACCATATTGATTACATGCATAACAATAACCATGAAAAAAACAAGCATATTGCATGGCATTAGGTTGTCTTACTGAATAAGGCTTCTTAATATTAGCCTTACTTGCACTAGCATTCTCCTTTAAATCCTCAGGACCTACATTGATACCTCCATAGTTCTTCATTTTGTCTCCAATGAAACCAAGACCTGTCTTGTCATCAACAGACTTTTGACTGCTCACAATGACATGTAGGGCTTTAGAACTCTTATCAAACTTCTCAAATACCAACAGTTTGCTAGATGCCTACTCTAACTTTCCTTTAAAGACCTTATATTTGATGGATTCATCATCTTTAACTTTTAGGTATTCTACCTCTGTCTTGAGCTTAACACATTCTTCTTCCTTGGTATTTAGAGCTATTATCACAGACTCAACTTGAGTCTCATACTCTTTGATAATCTCTTCATATCCATTAATCATTAACTACAACTTGTAGTTTTTCCTTCTTTAAATCACCAATTCTACATGCAAATCTACCTCAGCATCTTCATTGCCAAGATCATCATAAGCATTGTTGTAACTATCCTCTTATGACTTCTCATTATTTTCCTCTAAATAATATAGCTTGGTCCTCAACTAGTCATACTCAACTTTATTTGATCTCAGACTTGTACATGCATCCTCTAACTGATTCTTGATATCTTGATGGTTTCTTCATTCTTTCCTTGACTGCTTAGTCATCTAGTGCTTCAAAGCATCACCTCAAGATTTTTAAGCTTTCTTCAGAGGTCTTGCTCTTATACCAATTTTTGGAATCACAACCACTGAGAGGGGGGGTGAATCAGTGGGCAATAAAACTTTCAATCACTTTAAACATGTACATCCATCAACCATTCAATTTAACTTAACCATTAAGCATGCATGCATTAAGAAACATAACCATAGAAGAGAAAATGAGTACACATCAACACATGAACACCATATATAAGTGGGAAACCCTTAAGGGGAAGAAAACCCACTGAAACAAACTTTTATTAAAGTAATGATTGTAATTTAGTTAAGCCCAAAGCCCTAAGTTTAGTAGGATTGTTGGATGATCCTACTGAATTCCTAATCCTTCAAGTATCCTTCTGATCCAAATCGCTTCACAGGCAGCTCCTCCTGCTGCGTGATATTCTACTTCTGTGGAAGACCTTGAAACACAATTTTGTTTCTTGCTCCCCCATGAAATAGGTCCAGATCCCAAAAAGAACACAAATCCTGAAGTGGACTTCCTATCATCAACGTTACCTGCATGATCTGAATCTGTATTTCTTGTCAAGAAGAAGTTATCATTCTTCTTGTATTCTAGGCCAAATTCCATGGTTCCTCTGATGTATCTCAGTACCCTCTTTGCTGCTTTCCAGTGACAAACCCTTGGCTCTTGCATAAATCGAGAAAGATAACTGACTGCATAACTGATATCTGGCCTAGAATAAGTTAAGTAAATAAGACTCCCAATCAACTGTCGATAAAGAGTAACATTTACTTGTTCTGATGGATCTGTGCGAGACAATTGAAGCCTTGTCTCCATAGGTGTAGCCATTGGTATACTATCCATCATTCTAAATTTCTCGAGCATTGTCTTGGCATATTTTAGTTGAGTAACAAAGATGTGATTTTCCTTTTTCCATACTTCAAGTCCAAGACATAATGAAGAAGCCCGAGATCTGTCATGTCGAATGATCGATTTAGATCTTACTTAGTTGTTTTAATCATCTTCACCGAAATTCCAGTGATGACTAGATCATCGACATATACTACTATGATCACTATCTCCCCCCCTTGATTTTTGAGATAGAGATTAGGATCATATGGACTTCTTTTGAATCCATGTTTGATGAGATGCTCATCAATCTTTATGTACCATGCGCTGGGAGCCTGTTTGAGACCGTACAGTGACTTTATGAGTCTACATACCTTTCCTTCTTTACCTGGTATGACAAAACCTTTTGGTTGAGTCATGTAGACTTCTTCCTGTAAATCCCCATTAAGAAATGCACTTTTTACATCCATTTGATGAACTTTCCAACCAAATTGTGCAGCTAGAGCAAATATCATCCTGATTGTTTTGATCTTAGTTGTTGGTGTGAATGTTTCTTCATAATCAATGCCTTCTTTTTGTGCATAACCCTTAGCTACCAATCTTGCCTTGTATTTATCAATGCTTCCATTTGATTTGTACTTTGTTTTAAATATCCATTTGCAACCTATTGTCTTCTTCCCTGTTGGAAGATCTATAAGTTGCCATGTATTATTCTTAATCAAAGAGTTGAATTCTGAATTCATAGCATCTGACCAAGGTTTTTACTGTTGGGCATCTTGAACTGTAGTGGGCTCACTTGATTCAATTACTGAACTCATTAAGGCTAAGTTTACCTCATTTTGAGTCATACTACGAGTTCTAGGTCCTGAAGTGGATGTGTTAGGATCACTATCCAACTTAGCATCTCGAATTAGATTAATATACCACTTAGGCATATGTTTAGTTGTTCCTATAGATGGAGGAGTTGAATTATCCTTATCATCATTATCTTCATCAAGAACATATTCTATTTTCTTAGTAGGATTGTTTTGTGAGTTTATGGAAGGAGCATCTGCTTCTTTATTTTCAAAAAACTCAACATCTCTACTTGTGAAAAAATTTCTTGTTTTTGGATCCATTAACCTGTATCCCAAGGCTTCATCACTGTATCCCAAGAATATAAGTTGTTCTGATTTCATATCAATTTTAGTTCTCTTTTTCTTAGGAATGTGCATACTTGCCTTGCATCCAAAAACTCTAAGGTGTTTTATAGATGGTTTGTTCCCTGACCAAGCTTCCTGTGGTGTTATTCCATCAAGTGCGGAAGTGGGAACTCTATTCAGCAGATAAACTGGTGTTTTTACTGCTTCTACCCAATATGTTTTACTCAAGCCTGAATCATCGATCATACACCTTACCATATCCATTATAGTTCTATTTCTTCTCTCAACTACACCATTTTGTTGTGGTGTATATGGAGGTGCCATTTGCCGACGAATTCCATGTGTTTCCAAAAAATCTTTGAACTCATTACTCGTGTATTCACCCCCTAGATCTGAGCGAAGTGTTTTTATTTTCTTACTAGTTGCATTTTCACAAGCTACTTTGAATTTCTTGAAAGTTTCAAAGGCTTGGTCTTTGGTGCGAATGCAGTATACCCACATTTTTCATGAGTAATCATCAACAAAGAGCATAAAATATTAAAACCCTGAATGACTAGGTCTCATAGGTCCGCATAGATCGGTATGCACCAGATCAAGTTTACCACAGGCCCTAAATGTACTAATTTTTTGAAAAGAAGCTCTATGTTGTTGTCCTGCCAAACAATTTGTGCACTTGTCTGTATTTTTCTTGAAATTTGGCAATCCTCTTACCATATTATTTTCTCAAAGTGTTTCAAGATAGCCAAAACTTACATGGCCAAATCTTCGATGCCACAATTGTGCCGATGATGTATCCTTAGCTACAAGGGCCTAATTTTTGGTTTGAACAAAATCCAACTAAAACATACGACCTACACCAAAAGCTCGTGCAACAATGTTGGAGTTTTTAGACTTATCTTTCATTAAACACATCTTATTTCCATCTGTACAATCAAAATCCACTTTTAAGTTGTGCTCCAAAAGCTGACTTACTGAAAGTAGATTCTTTGTCAATCTAGGAACATATAGAACATCTCTTATTGTGCACTTTCTTGATCCAAGAGGTAAGGAGATGTTTCCAATTCCTTTTACTTTGTACGATGAATCATCACCCAACGAAACAGAGTCTTTTTAGGTGTATTCTTTAACTCTAAGAACCAATCATTTCTCCCAGTCATATGTCTTGTTCCTCCTGAGTCAACATACCAAATTTCCTGTGGTGAATTGATTTCTTGAGTTGATTGTGCAGCAAATAGGAAGTCCTCATCTAGTGAGTTATCTTCTTCTTCAGCAATGTTGTCGTGATGTGGTGTTTTCTTTTTCCAGTTACTTTTCCTTTGTCCTTGTTGTTTGTTTTGATAACCTTGACTAGATTGTTGAAAATTTGGCTTCTTTCCACTAGATGAACCCTTCTGAAATGTGTTATACCAACAATCTTTTAAGTCATGTCCTTTTCTACCACAAATCTGACATTGCTTTTGTCGAGTGTTCCATTGATTATTCTGTTGAGAATGTTGCTTGTGTTGCTTACCAGTTGTATGAATCTGTTTCTTTCCCTTATGGAATGAAGATAGGGCTTGTTCCTCATCTTCTACAAGTTTGTTCATGGACTCTTCCTGTTGTAACATGTTCACTAACTCTTCAAAACTTGTAGTTGGACCCATAATGTTGAGATTTGTGACAAATATTTTGTATGAGGCTGGTAAAGCTCTCAATACAATAGGGACAAGAGATTCATTAGTGACCTCTACTTCCAAAGCTTGGAGAGATGATCTCAATATAGAAACACACTTTAGAAAACCTTCAATAGACTCATTAGAATTCATTTTGAGACAATGGAGTTGTGTTTGTAATTGCAAAATAGCATTTTTGTTATTAGCTTCATATACAGTTGCTAGTTTATCCCATGCTTCTTTTGCAGTTGTCGCTTGACGAATATGAGGTTGTACATCATCGGTTACACCAAATAGAATTATAAGTTTTACCTTTTGATTAGCACGATCAAACACACGTTGTTGAGCAATATCATTTTCTGGTCTCAATATCGTGCCATCAACTACACCAATTATATCCTCAAATTCAAGTTGAGTTTTAATTTTCATTTTCCATGCAGCATAATTATCTCCCTGTAGGAGTTGTGAATCAGGAAAAAATAATTTGGGCGCATTGATAGCCATTTGTGCACGAAAGAAAAGAGAGATAGAGAATCAAACACGAAACAAATCCCCCCTCAAATCAGTACACACCCCCCCAAAATTGATTTTTATTGAGTGTGGGCTCCTTTTTGGCCTTTTACAATGATTTTTTGGCACTATCGGCCATTTTTACAAACATCTTGTAAATAGAAAAAGAAAATTTCACCCCCCTTCTTATTTACGAAAAATTAAAATTTTCACAATTTTTTAAATTTTTGGGCACTTTGGCCTCTTTTCCCTTACAAATTTATTTTTAGGCTCTTTGGCCTCTTTGACTAGACCAAAGCATAGAGCTTGAAAAAACACACACTTTCAAAAAAAACAGCACCTCAATCCGAGGTACCAATTGAAAGTTATGACCGTTTTAAAATTATTTTTTTGGGCCCCTTTCCAAAAATGGAAAAAAAAAAATTGTTCTAATTTTTTTTGCATCATCCAAAACAGGAAAAAAAATTTAAAAACAATTTTTTACGCACAAAACATGGGTCTTACTTACGCATGCGTGTAACTTTGTTTCCTCCATCGTCAACCTTGTTTCCTTCGCCGCCCTTTCGCCTTAAAGGCTCTCTTACGCTTTCTTCTGCAAGGTCGCACAGGAATTGCTTATAGATTGAAGACGCACAGCCAGATCAGTATCCAGATTGTTTTTATTTTTATTTTGCAGGTGTGAAGTTGTCAGGTAAATCTACAGGTCTGCAAGGTGAAATCAAAGATATATGCAAATACCGCAGTTGCATACAGGTTGCAGATCGGTGGTGGATGTTTCTCTTTTTTTTATCAATGAAATAATCAGATTTCAAAATAATAGTTGTTATATTTGCAATTTAATACAACATCAAATATTAAAATAAATTGAAAAATATCTCCTCAATTGAAATAATTTCACCTGGAAAACAATAATGGAGTTGGGAGGTGCATCCAGGTGCTCTAGCCTGTGATTGCCCTTCCAATTTTATTTTATTTTATATTCTTGTTGCTTCTACTGTTGCCAAGTGTGTGGAGAAGGGGCAGGGGCTGTGAAGAGGCTAGGGGCATCTATGGCTCCTCCTAGCTCAAGCTTCTAGTCCTCCTTCCTCAAATCTTCTAACACTTCCTCAGCAATTATCTACAGCCTTAACTCACCTACTCTGGTACCAAATGAAATCTGAAAACCAGATTAAATTGCAAAAACAAGGCAGAGCTTGCTGTGATTTTATTAATATAAAAATGAAGCATTATAACCAAAAGAGAGAGCTATAATATTTATAGATATTTGACAGCTTCTATCTCTTCCACAATTTATGGAACAAATATCCTAAACAAAGCAAATATTCAGAAATAGCATATTGCCCCTAAAAAGCTTCTACAGGAAATCATTCAAAAACAATATTCTAACTAAAGAACATCCTCCACAATCTAAGGGATGATAACAACACACTAACAACTAAGCTAACTAAAGTAATTAAATAATTACTTTATTATAATTACACATTAATCCACATATGGTGAATTAAGTGTTAGATTATTTCTAACACCATATATAAGTGGGAAACCCTTAAGGGGAAGAAAACCCACTAAAACAAAGTTTTATTAAAGTAATGATTGTAATTTAGTTAAGCCCCAAGCCCTAAGTTTAGTGAGGCACCAACCCCACGAGGAGCAAAAACCCCTAGATGACTTGGAACCAACTAAAGCCGCTTGATTTATTTTCCACCTTTGAAATGTTGAACCAACAATTAATGATGACACCAATATAGCTCACCTTCTCTCTATCTTCTTCAAAATTGTCTTATAGCCTTCCTTGCTCAAGAACTTCTTCCTTCAAGTTGATTAGGTCATCTGACCTAGCTCTCCAACATCAACATACTCTTTAGAACATCACATCATCTTCTCTACCCTCTCTTGATGGTCACAAAGACCTCTCACACCTCCACAAGCTGCCCTCTAGCTCACACTTTCTCTAACCCCCTCAACCACCAAATAAGCCTTCTTTACTTTGCTTATATGCATGACTTAAGCTTCTAATACACCTAGGTCAGCCATCATAGGACATATAACCTTAAAAAAAAAATTAAAATCATGAACACATCATACAAAGGACCAATTAGGTCGGCAATAGCATCTAGAACTAGCATTTCTCCATTAGGACTCAAAAAACCGTAAAGAACCCAAACTACGCTCTCGCAAAAAAAAAGACCACTTGGGCCTACATGGCCTTCACCAAACAACAAGTACCACTTACAAAAAATTTCTAAGTCTAATCTATGCCTCTTTTACAATCATTCAGCTTTGCACCATCAAAACATGTTATGAAGCCATCAACAAGAGCAACTCTCTTCATTAGGTCTATGACCTACAAAACCAATCATCAAATAATGAAACAAAACCCACATCAAATCACATCAACCATGCACAAATGACACATGGATGGAAATATCATGACCTCGCAGTCATCACCAAATGCTCAGAACACCGCCACTTGGACTAAAACACCATCAAATCACCTCTGTAACCATGACTACCCAAAACTATCATTTTTGCCCCAAAAACTAGTCTTGCAAAATGGACTTCAACAGACCTCTTAAGGACTCAAAAATGATCTGAGACCACCATGTACATATAGAATGAATTCCATACTCCCTCAAATGCCAATTTATTCAATAGGTCTAGTGCACAACTTGGGAGAAAACATAACTTCTTCATAAACTTGCATTTTATTGTGGGGTCCACACACAGCCATGATGCCTAAATTACACCTGGAGAAACCTGAGAGAATCCTCTACAACCTTCCATCAATAACCAAGGTCAAACAATCCATTCTGGGCCATAATGAGCAAGTTATTCTCCATCACTTTTTACCTAGGGTTTAGGAAGGGTTTTAGACCTCCTTAGCTTCTTAATGATTGTTCATAAAGCTCTGCCACTTAATCTACAAACTAATTCCTAGAAAAATGAGTTAGGACCCTTCCCTAACTACCATGAAAATATTATCCTCCCACTCAGAATTTACATGTGCCAACGACCATCAAACAAACCATCTCAAGCTGGGTTTTTCACTTTCTATGAACTCGGTAGGGCTAAAAACCACATTTCTTGCTTATTCTTGCAAACTAGGACCTGAATCTTGGACCACACCAATGGAAAAACCTATTACACCTTCTCCAATGCTTATCCTTGCATACTTAACTCAGAAACAAATCGGCTCGTCTCATTTGGCCACCTAGGGCTTGAGAATTGGTCTAGTATAGACCTAGAAAACATGACTAAACCTCATATCTACACTCTAAGACACTTGTGAGTGTTTCTACACTTCATCCACATGTTCCCCATGCTCTCACCATATTTATCTAGTCACTACATATGTGTTCTCCATCATGGCACACTGCATCTTGTTGTCTAGGCCTCAAAACCAAGCATCTTAATCATGCTTAAACCATCAATACTAACCTCCTCGTGACATTGACTCTCTTGCCAACCTTTAAGAACCTCCAACATGCATCATGACATCACCACAACTTCACTGCAACACTGGAACACTCCTAGAAGCCATCACAAGCCTTCACACCTACTAATATGCCTCATCAAGACCAAGACACTACCAATCGACCTTCATGACATTAGACACCTTTTGACATCAATGATACCTCAAAAATCAATGACAAAATCATACTTTGACATCAATGACAACACAATTCCAATAAAACCTCTCTCTTATACCATTTTTTGGACCATGATTTTCATTAGACCAAAACCCACAGGCATTAATCTATGCTACAATTGCCAGAGTTAAGATCCATGAGAGGGGGTTAACCCATGTTGTGAAACTCACAGGGAGTGTTGGACGCACATGCCAAAAAAATGTTCCTTGGTACCTGCAAAAGACTAACCCCTTTGTTTGTCAGATCTACATGTCTCTCGTTATGTCGCAAGACACTAATTCCTTGTTGCGCAGCTTTCAAAATGTTCTGCAACCTTTATACCTTTGGGGGTTCCTTTTGAAGTCAAATCCCATGAAAGACTAATCGCCTTGTGCGCGGTTTTAAATGTTATTTGCTTGTCTCACGGCTTTGCATTGTTCCTGAAGTCCATGGAAGTCCATTTGCTCATTTTAAGGGTTTGGAGAACCCATGGAACACAAGTTCGCACATTCCACAGAACACTAAAATCTAATGTTTTGCAACATTCTTAACCAAAAATCCACCCAAGTCTTTTCCTTCTTCTGCAACACTTCTAACCTTGTTGCCTTTGCATTATGGCCTCTCCTAAGCCCAAATTTCACCTAACTCTTGAGTTCAATTTCCCTTTGTTCCACGGGTTAGGAGAACCCGCGAAACACTACATTCCTAAAGTCCGCGGAAGACCAAGTCTTAATGTTTTGCATTTTTTTTAGCAAAGATATTTCTAAGTCCAAAATTGAGTTTGCAAGCTATCAAAATAGCCTAGGGATTATTTTAGACAACAATAGCTTAATATTAACAGCACTTTCCATCACAGCAGATCATCATGCTAGAAAGATTTTTTTAGTAGATTCAAACAGTGGGTAAAAGAACTTAACAATGTTACAATTCAAATTAGCTGAAATAGTTATGGAATGGCCTCCAAAAAGAACTTAAAGGTGCATGAAATGGGAAACTGTCATTTCTAACCTCTTTTCTTATATGGTGAGAATATTGAAGCTCTGATAGAAAATAAATATTATAAGTAGCACTCATTGTACTGGAGTGAGTTGGTAAAGTTTGACGATTTACACTTAAACACTGTAAACCAAAATGGCTTTGAAACTGGCGTGGAAAAAGTGCTTCCCAAGAAGATAACCTAAAACTAATTATTCTTGTAATTTTCAATGTAGGATAGAAGGGGTTTGAGCTGGTAGGACATGAAGTCTTGGTTCGCATGTGTATAAACCTAAAATTGATCACTCCCTCATCACCGCTACTAATATTAATCTAATCCAACCCTCCCCCTCCCCACCCCTTACATTCATTCTACATCAACTCACCTTACCCCTCACCCCATTTTCCCATCATCCCAATTAATCATCTAATTATCTCTTACTTAACACTAACTACATGCTCTCACATTTTAAGAATTTTATATTCCTAACAACCCACCCTTGACTACTAACCTAGCTTCTCCTACAAATCATCTCATTAATCCCTCATTAACTCCCCTAATACTCTTTAGAAATTAATAATCTAATTTTAGAGTTTCTCACCACCTTTTCTAGAATTCTCCATCTCTAGAACCTTCATCTTCCACCACCTTCTGTGAATTTAAAATTGTTAAAATCGCTACCATCTCTAGAACCTTCCGCATTCTCAATCAATCCCCACCATTGATCAACCTCCAACATGGCTTCATCTCCACCATCAATTTTTCCATGTGGCCTCTATAAATTGATCTACGTCCTCTATGCAAACCATGAGAAGAGAAGCATACCAATATCTTGCCATCTTGAGAATCAAGAATTGAAATATCAATCCATCATCCTTAATCAATCAATCATCAAGTGTCCAAGGGGAGGTGCTATAAAATTCATGCACAAACTCCATTTTGAAGCAGAGCAAATCCAAGACTTCACAAGAGAGTTATCTTTTGGTAAGTAAATGTATAGTTTTTATCCCTTGTCCACTCAATCAAAGGTTTGCATTTGAGTTGGAGTAGAGAGATTTGGTATTGTATCCATGGTTTTCTAGTTAATGCTCTGATTTTCTTGCACACAACAGGGATTTTTTATAGGGTGATTCCAAATCAATTTTTTAACATGAAACATTGGGTCAACATGACTTAATCTCACTATAGTTCAAAGTAGCTCAAACATCTAGAGAATGACCTTGAAAAATGGCCATCTAGTATCCAAACAAGGATTCAGTCACTTCCAATCCAGCCTTGTATATGGTGAGAATGCAAGGAAACTGATGAGGCTAGAATATGACAAATGGTACTCATTTTAGATGTCATTCTAGAGGAACTTATTGAAAAATGCAAGTTTGCACTGACCCTTTTCAACAAACCCATTTTGTGCATATTTTGTTGCCATGGCATTTCACTAGACTGCATTTCTTTGGGGAATTTTCCAGATAGTCCACGTGCCCTCTAAATGCTTCCAAATTTTACCTAAATATCTACCAAGGCACCTGCTACTTGCATTTCCTAAAATTTCCGAAACCATTTCAACAACCCATTTGTGCATACCCTAAAATCACGTGTTCCATAAATGCCTTAATAGGAAGCGCAAGGGAATCATTCAACCACTACTAAACGCTTCATCAACCCCCATGTCACCTCAACAACTCCACATCAAAACTCCATTCGTCCCTTGTTCAAATAAAAATAATATAATATATATAAAAAAATTATATACATATTATTTTTTACTAAAATTGTATTGCTTTTGTGATCAGACTTTATACAAATATATTCCATGATAAGTCACAAGGTTCCCATTCTTTTTCAAGTATATGTACAGATGACTCAGTTTAGGATCGTCAATTGGTGAGGTTTGAGACCAAACTCAAAGAGGATAAAGCTTAGCTTAGGCTCGCCAACGAGATAACATTCAAACCTCAACGTCTTAAAGTACAAACGTAATATATTAATAAATATCTTCAATTATTATTATTTTTAATAACCATTATTAATATTTATTTTTTAATAAAATTTCTATTATCGTTTTATTTAGGTATTTATTCATTTTTAACAATTTTATTATTATCATTGTTATTATTCTTATTAGAAATTATCAAAACAATTACATTCACATAGCATAGGCGAAGTCCCAAGTCCTATGACATGTCACTTAAACCTGCACCAATGTACCAAACCCAAATGCTCAACAAGGTAGGTACGAGTTTGATTAAGAAACACTCGCTCGTAATCCAAGTCAACAAGGCAGAAAGCGAGAGGAACACTACTCTGCTACCCCACTAGGTGGAGGGGAGTTGGGGTGTGAGGGAGTGGCAAGTTCCTTTTGGCCATTATTCCAATCCAATTAAATATAATGAATATATTTATAGGAACACATGTTAGTTGGTAGCATTCAATTATGAACTCTCGCAAAACTTTTCCAACTACATTGTTACTACTCCCAATCATAATAAAATGAAGGACATGTTCATTTGATGTGCAATACATTCCCTCTTCATTCTATCATTCTCTACATTTGCTAACATTGGTATTGAAGCCTCTAGTGTTTGAAAGCTGAGAAAATTTGCGAAGTACATACTTTGAAAAGAATACTTCGAGGAAGCCATGCATTAGGGCACAAATTGGAAAATACCATTCCGCTAAGACACAATGAAGGAAAACACGTGTTTTGAGGATTTTCTAGCTTGTGAAATGAAGACTGAGAATCTGCTACGGCATGGAATGTTTTAACAGGTTTTTTGAGGAAAGATATATTTTGGTCACGTTTTGTGTTTATACAAAATTCAGGTCACGATTTGCACAATAAAAGCTTGTCGTAATTTTCCTTTATATATTTTGGTCGTGATTAAAGTAAAAGGCATGATTTTCTCTACATTTTCGTGGGTACAATGCTCATATGCAAATTATCTCTAGGGCACATAATTTGGCACGAGGTATTGTGTCATTTCGTGGGTGCTAGGGCATGAAAATTCATGCACATAAATTCTACTCGAAACTATCACCAATTTTGTATAATCTGAATTTCAAGCCCAAGTCAGGGCATTGATAAATTCTTAAAAGTTTTAATGGGTCAGGGCAAACAATCATTGTTGTTATTTTATCTATTTCTACTCATTGTTATATTTATTTCCACTTCATTTTTTAATATGCATTAATTGGCAAGTCAGAAATTCAAATTGGTGTGAATGGTATATATATATAAAACCTTGTTCTGTCAGAGGTGCAGAAGTTACCTACACATAATATTAACATTTGGAGCCATAAAATCCTAATCATTGCAAAATTTTGTGATTGTGATAAAGAAAGTAGGCTCGCTACTAATTTTGCAAATTATGGCAAACGTCGTAAGGAAGCCCTATTATTGCTAAAGTCGTCGGTATCTAATGAATTCATACCAGAAGTTTGCAATGTCACTTTCATCGATGATCTATGGATCAGTTTGAAGGAAAAAATATATGACTTTAAAGAATATTTGGGTGTTATCTATGAAGAATTTGTTATTTTCAGCAAGGTTGCAAGAGGGGGATGGGTCACTTTCAGAACACCTACTTCAGATGAAAGACCTTTGAGATCAGTATGTCTCCATTAACAAATGGTAGATGACAATGATATATTGGCATTAGTGTTGAATAATTTACCATCATCATTTTAGTCGTTTGTTGAAGCCCTCCATTTGATGGTTGAAAGTCAAACTTTAACTTTTGAAATGTCAACTCCTATATATTACAAAAGAAATAGAGACAAATTCATGCACTTGAGTTTGGTTCTAAATAAACCAAGAGTGTTTTTGTTAATGCGAAGGGAAATGAAAAAGACAACTTGAAAAATAATCTCCTAAATATCAAGTCAAGTGTTATCACTTTCATAAACTTCGTCGTGTGAAGAAAGATTGTCAAAAAAAAGACAATCTGATCTTGCCAACAAAAAGCAGAAGGAATAAGCAAATGTGGGCAAACAATTGAATAAGACCCTGAAAAGGAGTATGCCCTCATGCCATCGTGCTCGGATGACAACCCTACAATGTGTCAGTTCTTTTATTCTAAACATCAAGACACTTTCATGTGTCAAAAAGAATGGTATGTAAATTTTCACACAATTTTCAGTTCTAATTCAATTTTACAAGTGGGTGGGATATATCATATAGTAGAAGGCATAGGGAATATTTGAATCATATTGAATGATAATGTCAAAATAAATGTTTAAAAGGTAGATATGTTTCTAACATGAATAAGAATATTTTATCTATAAGTTAGTGAGCGGAAAACCCCAACACTTTTGTAAACCTTTGGGAATCAACGCATTGTGTCTGATGTAAAACTAAACACAGTTGTTGCCCTAGGCATTGGGCAAATAGGCTTGTATAGGTTGGTTGACCTGTGGTGCATGATGCAAAGTAGAGGTGTACCATTCAAATACTAGGGAGAAGCAGTGAACACGATAGTATATATTCTCGGTCAGAGTCCTTGTAAAGCTTTACAAGATGTCACACCCTGAAGAAGCTTGGTCCAAAACCAAACCCGAGGTATAAAAATTTCATATGTTTGGTTAACTAAACTTTGGTTCCTGATAAAAAAGAGAAGTTGGACTCTAAGACTACAAAATATTTCTTTATTGGTCATACTGATCAATCTAAGGCTTATATGTTGGTTGATATTTCCACTAAGTAATTGTTAGTCATGAAAAATAGTCATTCTCTGTATGTGATCAACAAACAAGTTGTAACCAACATGTGATGCTCGTTAAAACAACCCCCTCGAGACCCAAGAAACAACCTAGGGTTAGGAAAATTATGGACTAATTTATTTTATTATAAGTGCATGCAACCAGGTTGCAAGGCAACAGTTGTCACTAACAGGTTCCTAAACAAGTCTATAATTACTTGAACATAATTTACATTTATTAACAATTTCCAAAGGTCACATGGTTCAAATTTTAGGGTTAGAAGTTTCAGTTAAGTTCAGAGGTTAAAAAAAATCACCATACCCATTCTCTAACACGCTCAGAGTTTCAACTTGATTTTTCTTACACTTAACGCATTCAAAATTTCCCTAAATCATTCTCATTGGATAGGAAATTTTCTCACCTTTCCAACGATATAAAGAAGTCCTCCTAACTCCTTCTAAAACTTTAGATATGGACTGGCGGAGCTTAGGGGTCAAATTTTCCTCAAGGGGACACGTGTCGAGCGGGGAAGAAAAGCAATTTTGGGTTGGCGGGTTGTGGGGCGGCGTTTGAAATTTTCCTTACGTGGGAGAAAATTCTCATTCATGCCCGTGCCTCCGCGTGTCCTCCAAGGATACGTGTCGGGTCCTAATCCAAAGCGGGAGAGTGTGAGGGAAGGGCGGAGCGGCGGGAGAGTTTGGGGCATTTCGTCCAAGAGGGAGAGAAATCAATACAATGCCCACGCGCCCCGCAGGTCCGCTAGGGACACGTGGCGCTCAACAGGCCATCGCGGGGATGAAGGAGAGGGTGAGGCGGATGGCGAAGATAATTGCAAATTTCGCTGAAGGGGGAGATAAGGGGAAAGTTAGGCACGCGGGTCCGCGCGTCCACAGAAGGGTCATCACCGAAGCAGGGCGGGAATCCGGGGGCGCGAAGGTTAATAGGGAAATTTTCCCAAAGCAAAATCTCAAAAGGAAAAAAAGGTCGCGAGGGTTCCGCCCCCTCCACTGTCACCCCCATGTTGCCACGTGGCAGCCTGTGATTGGTCGCAAGCTGGCAAGGAGAAAGGTAAACATTTTCTAAAATTTTAAAAAGGCCTAAGGGCAAAAATAATACCGCGCCTCCGCCGCTACCCCCCACCGTGAGGCCACGTGGCAGCCTCTGATTGGCTGCGAGCCGGCAGAGAAAAGTTCAAAAAATTTCCCAAACAAACTTTTCAAAAAAAATTCTAAGGATTTTTAATGGGAAATTTTCGGCCCGCGGGCCCACCAAGGAAATTTTTCCCAAATTTTCCCGCCAAGGCAGGAAAACTTCAAAGGTCCATAACTTGAGCTAGAAAGTGTGGTTTTTGGCAAACAAGGACTTTTTGGAAAGCTCTCAATGCCCTCTTTGAATAGGAATCATAAATTTTACATGTTGATAAAGTTTAAGGGTTCAATTTTACAAAAATGATCTGCAGCCTTTTAAATAGCAAACTGGGAATTTCCGAGTTATAAGTTTTTGTTCAATTTGATCTCCTTCTTCACTCAACATGCCAAACAGACATGGAGGATTATTCTAGGAAAGATTTAGAATGATTTAGGAAGGAAAATTTTGCTCAATTGACTCCAATTTGAATTTTGTCCAACAATTGACAGAAAACGGCTGTGAAAGGGGAATGGGTTCGATTTTGCAATGTTTAAATTGTTTTCTTAAGTTTTCTTTGTCAATTTGAGTTCATGGATTTCACGGTTACAAAAGGTTGTGGCTTTGTCAACCTAAGAAGCTGAGTATGTTACTGCCACAGAGGCAAGCAAGAAGATGATTTGGCTATAGCAGTTGCTTGATGAGTTGGGTCATAAGCAGGTAGTTGGGAGACTACACAGTGATAGTCAGAGCGTTATTCATTTGGCGAAGAACTCCACTTTCCACTCTAAGATGAAGCACATTCAGCTGAGATATCATTTCATCATGACAGCTTTGGAAGAAGATAAGTTAAAGCTGGAAAAGATTCATACCAGTTAGAATCCTGCGGATATGATGACCAAGGCGGTCACAAGGGAGAAGTTGAAGTTGTGTTTCAACTTTGATTGGCCTTCATGGTTGATAATGAAGGGTTAAGAACTTTGCTCAGTGGAAACAGTCTCCAAGTGGGAGATTATTGGGGTGTGAAGCCTGTTTTTGGTCTTCTTGAATCAATGTTGAAGTGTTGGAGCTCGAACGGTTAAGTTTGGAGACTTCATGAGCATTCTGTAGTCGTTTGTTGTGACGTTGTTGTGCAGTTGTTATGCCGTTCATGTGATGTTGTTGTTAACATGTCGTTAATTAGCTGTTAACGTTGGGACTATTTTTCCAGCCGTGGGAAGTTGAAAGATCACAACTTTCAAACTTCTAGGGTTGACTTTAGGACTTCTTAAGAGGATTTTAATCCTATAAATAGAGGTGTTAGGGTATCTTGAAGATATCTTGAGTGTTCAAGAGGTCTTGGATCTTAATGATCAAGAGATGATCAAGAGTGATCAAGGTTAAGCAATTGGGTGTCAATTGTGGTTTAGCATCTTTGGAATTCTGTTGTGAGTTCATAACTAAGAGAAGACTGTGAGAGTTGTTTTACTCTTGTTGATAATAAAATCTAAGCAAGTTCTTGGTGGACGTAACCCACATTGGGTGAACCACGTTAAATCTTGTCCTATCTTCTTTTGTGCATTATTCATTATGTTGTTATATTTCTGAAAGTATAATTCTACTATATAGTTTTCCTACTGCTTTTGTTTGAGGAATTGTTTTCGCATACTTGTTCTCTAATTCCTAACAATTGGTATCAGAGTTTTAGTGGTGTTTTTTGCTGAAGTTGTAAATCACAGTGAAAGTTAAGCTTGAGTGGGAGCTATGGCAGATGAGGGCAGATCAAGGGTTGAGAAGTTCAATGGGCAGAACTTTGGTTTGTGGAAGATGCAAATGGAGGATTACTTATATCAAAAGGACCTCCATGTTCCTTTAGTTGGAAAATAAAAAAAACCTACAGTCATGTCGGATGAGGATTGGGAGTTGCTAAATAGAAAGGCGCTCGGGGCAATTCGTTTATGCCTTGCATATTCAGTTGCTTTCAACATATCGCAGGAGAAGACCACGGAAGGTCTCATGAGTGCGTTAGGGAAGTTATATGAAAAACCCTCTGCCTCTAATAAAATATTTTTGATGAAAAAAATTATTTAATATGAAGATGTTTGAGAATGGTTCTATTGTTGATCATTTGAATGAATTTAATACGGTTGTGAGTATGTTAAATCTCGGTAAAAAATTGAATTTAATGATGAGGGTCAGGGCTTTGTTGATTTTGTGCTCTTTACCAGATAGTTGGGGACAGCTTGGTTATGGTTGTAAGTAATTCAATCTCTAATAACTCAAATCTGAAGTTTCAGGATGTAATAGGCGTGATCCTAAGCAAGGAAATGCGAAGGAAGAGCACTGAAGATTCTTCTACTTCTGGAAATGCTTTGACAGTGGAGAGTAGAAGGAGACAAAATAACAGAGGGAAAGGGTAACTGTTGTATATATCTTTCCCCCAGGTAGATATAGACAAGCAGGAGAATGGAGAACTCAAAGAAGCTCAAATCCCTGACATGCCCAAGGCGCACAGAAGTGGCACACGACAATGGATGTCGACAGGGCAAACAGAAGTGGCGGTGCACCCAAGGCGCACAGAAGTGGCGCACGACAATGGATGTCGACAGGGAAAATGGTGCGCCCAAGGCACACAGAAGTGGCGCACGACAATGGATGTCGACAGGGCAAACGGTGCACCCACGATAATGGCACACAAAAAAGCACGACAATGGATGTCGACAGGGTAAACGGTGCGCCCAAGGATGTCGCACAGAAGTGGCGCACGACAATGAGTGTCGACAGAGAAAATGGATGTATGTGCCCGACAATTGGCGCACGGAAGAGGATGTCGACACACACACGGATGCGCCAAGGCACACCTTCAGGAGGCACAACATTTTGAGCGCTGACAGGAAGCAGCCCCTGGCGCAGATATTCAGATGGCCATAACTTTTGACTGGGAGCTCGGATTCATGCAAGGTTGGACTTTTTGGAAATCTTAAGAGGTCCTCTGTCCAACTATGACTAGATATCTTTAATTGGGTGAGAACAAATTCTTAAAAATGCAAAATACAGTTCGTCACTTTTTGGGTTCGCTGGGGTTCTCACCTACCACCATAATGAGATAATTAAGTGCATTCTGGAGGTGGTTGGGGCAGATTTCGATTTCCTCTCTTCCTCCTCTCTTTTTCCTCCTATAAATTGTAAGGAGGGGCTTCTTTCTAAAGGTTGGAAATTTTTGTTTTGCCCCCTCCCTTCTTCTCTTTGGCAGGTGAACTTGTGGAGTTAAAACCTCCCATTTGAAACTGTAATGCAACCTTGTTTATTTGGCATTTTGCAGTGTGTTGTATCAATCTTTAGAGCAAATTAATGCATGTGTGTGGATGATTCTCAACCCTCTCTGTATTCATTTGCATCCCCTTGATCTTTCACTGTGGATCTGGCTATATGTGCATGATCTTGCATTGCATTTTAATGGTCTGTGTTTATTTGGCAAGACAGGTGTTCTTCATTCCTCGGTGCATCACCTTTGTAGTTTAGGTTTTATTTTATGCATTTTCTTACCCTGTCTCCTTGGCAAGTTAGATTATGTTTTTAGTAAACCCTCTGCATTTTCTACGTGTGCATCTGAACAGAGGAATAGGAACCGGCCTTCATCCGGAGAGCTTTTCCGTTTTCGCAAGGTCCCACACTTGGGAAAAGCTCCATGTTATGCAATCGTACTGAGAGTCTCAACCCATCGTGTTGCAGATATTCAGGGGTACTGCGATTTCGTCATCAACAGTTTTGGCACGCCCAGTGGGACCAAGAGGTCATTCTACAAGATTTGAAGGGATTTCAAGAAATTCGGACTTAAAAAATACAGTTTTTACAGTTTCATTTTTTTCACCTTCCAGGCTGAACTTTGAAATCAATTGTCAAGGACTTAACTTGCTCAAAACAAGTCAAAATTTCACCAGTTGATAGATCAGGGGGTAATTTTCAAAAGGGTATTTTTAGATTTTTGAGATTTTGACTTTCAAAATTTCATGGTTTTTTGATTTTCGGATTTCAGGTTTTCGGAAGTCTGGCATTTTTGGATTTTCGGGACTGTCATTCCAAATCAAATTCCAAACTCTAAAATATCAAAAATACAGGTCTCTCAAATTTTTATTTTTTAAATATTGTCAGGTTTGGTGTGTAACTTGGCAGAAGTCTGCCTTTTGAGGCTCATTTTTTCTAACACATCTGGCGACTCCGAAGGGGTAGAATTCAACGGTGTAGCAGCAAAAGTTGCCCAGGCATATGAGAAGAATTCGAACCAGGTCAAATACTCGAGAAGAGGGGCTATTTTTCCACTTGCAACTATCACCAGGAGGAGGAAGGAGAGGAAGAAGACCACAAAGATCACCATCTCCACCTAACAGGACTTTGTCTACACCTCCACCTGGTAGGCCTTTTCTCGCATCGACCAGGGTTCTTAGGCCAATCATAATGGCACATTTACCACCAAATCCCTTTGTCAATTTCACGGGTAGTAGTCCACTTGCCCTAAATGCTCAGAATCAAATTCCAGTTGCAGCACTAAAGAATATACCCTATTTTACAGGAGAAAATCATACTACTCCTATTGATCACATCCAGGATATTGCTAATGCATGTGCAATCCACGAAATAAATGAAATGGATGTTGCCGTCAAGTTGTTGGCTTCATCTTCAAAGGCAAGGCCTTACAATGGTTTAGGAGCCTTACAGCGGGGTCTATTACGAATTGGAACCAACTTTGTTCAGCTCTTTGCAACCAGTTCGGGGAGAGGGCAGACAATTTATCCTTATTGGAACAGCTGACAACAATCAAAAGGGCTCCTAATGAACAAATGATAGATTTCAACTTCAGATTCCAACGGACATGGGACAGGATTCCAATAGCTTGTGAGACCAACCGCCGAAGGAGCATTCCTTTATTTCTTAAAGGCTATAAATTCAGACATAGCCATGATGATCCAATCAATGGGAGGAACAACGCTGCCAGGGGCCTACGACACAGCTATCAGAGCAGAGAACTGTTTGATCCAAGCTGGCAAGCTTGCACCAAGGCCACCAATGCCTCTCTATCCGGATATGGGAAATCCTACAACCAGTCAAGCACCAGAGTTGAATCCCATTCCAACTCCTAGAAATCAAAGCAATAATGGGGCATCGACTTCTTCAGATACTTCAAAGGAATTGCAGGAGGTTATGAAACAACTACAGAACCTTGGAAATGAGCTAGTAACTATCAAAAGACAGCAAGCTCAAAGTGCTAGACCGTATCAGCCTCAAGCACAGTACCAAGCTAGGCCCCCATACCAACAAAATAGACCACCACCTCAGGCTGCAAATCAAAACCAAAACCAAGGACAACCTCAAGCTGCCAGGCCATTTCGACCGTATGATCCAAATGCAACGACGTCCTCAAGAGCTTTGGTCCCGACACAAAATAACATGGCACAGGAGTACGACTGGTGTTACCCTTGCAATCTACCTCACAATCAGTCAGCATGTTTCAATGGTGCACTAAATCAGGCCTTGATGGTGCAAACCATTGGTGTTCCTCAAGTACCAAGCCAGGAGGAGAATCAACAGCAAGAAATGCAACAAGAAGGACCTCCAACAGAAACCACATTGGCAAATTGGCAAACGGAAGACTTCTGTGGAGTTAACCAACAGCCTTTTCAAGGCGTGGCTGCCAACACACGGTCAAAGAAGAGAAATATAGGAGAGGGACAACCGTGTAATCCAGTTGTTTCTCAACCCACTCTTACACAACAAGGGGTCAGTAGACCAAACATAACTCCAAATGTGCAAAATCAGCCTAAGGTACCTGTTGTAGCAACACATGCACACATGTTCAAGCTCCAGAAAAGTTTGCACCAAGTAAGGGACAACAAAAGGACAATTCATCCCCCTTCAGCATCATTGATCAAATGAAGAAGACGACATGTGAACATTTCCATGTGGGAATCTTTATCCATCCCAGGACAAAGAGATCTTCTACAAGCTGCCATGAAGAATTGGTCAACTTCGAACCAGCAGGCCCATATGCAAGAGAAGGTCCTCACGAATGCTGCTCAGCCTGAAGGGAATCATGGAGGACAACAAGGTAAAGTTTTGAAACCCCCTCCATTCTATGTTTCATTAATCATCGGGGATAAATTAGTACACAACTGCATGATTGATTCTGGGCAAGTAGTTCAGTGATGCCGAAGCAAATAGCGGATCAACTGGGTTTGAAATATGAGCCAGTGCTGAAAGGAGTAGTACAGCTAGATGGAACGGCAGTAGGAACTGTTGGAGTCATCAAGGGGTTAAGCCTAACACTACATTCCTGTCCTAATGTTACAGTTCTACAAGATGTGTCTGTGATTGACCTTCCGCCACTCTTTGCGTTGTGTCTATCAAGAGACTTCACTGCAAAAATCGGTGGATATTTATCTGCAGATTGGTCACACATGATTTTTAGGACAAGGTATGGAGCCAAAGCAACAATCAGGTCAGAACCAATTGCCAATTTCCATATTGAGCCTCATGTACCAAATCCTATCAATGCAAATTGCTCGGCTTTTGATCAGGAGGAGTGTTCAAGTGATCTAGAAACAGGTACTAAGGTCGAGGGAATTCCTAATTTAACTTTGGATGAATGGGCAAACAAGAGTCATGAATTTGACCCATACAAGGAAATTGAAGAATCTGAATTGGGCGTGTATTGTATACACGAAGAAAATTCACCCATTCCCGACATCATTCAGCCTGAACAAAAGGATGAAAACAAAGTTTGGAAATTATTTTTCGATGGTTCGAGAAGCAGACAAGGTGCTGGAGGTGGTGCAATGTTGATTTCACCACAAGACATCAAATATTTTTCAGCTTTTCGTTTCCAGTTTTCCTGTTCAAACAACACGGCTGAATACGAAGCATTGATTCATGGAATTCATTGGGCCAGGAAAAGGGGCATAAAGAACTTGCAGGTGTTTGGAGATAGCGAGCTAATCATCAACCAAGTTAGGGGACAACATGCTACAAAGAACGACTTGCTGAGGAGCTACAAGAATAGGGTATGGGACCTCATTGAGGATTTCGAAGCTTTCAACATTGTGTCCATACCCAGGAAGAAAAATGAAGTCGCAGATAGGCTCGCAGTAGTTGGAGCAACGTTTGATGTGGTTGACAACATCAGAAGGGGAAAAACACAGCCACATATCCATGTGATTGTGAGGCCAGCAGTTCCAGATAATAACACAAGCTGGCAGGTGTTTGAGAACGATCAACAGATCGTCAATTTCTTACAAGAAGAGGCTGAATTCTCAGCTAGGAATCAGGACAGATTAGAGCAGCAGTATGGGGATCAAGTAGTGCAGCTGCGGACAAACAAGCTTCCTAAGGGTTTAGTAACATTGGAGTCTATCTTCAACCCTAACGACCAGTTCCGTAAGGAAAAGGCTAACATACAGGTCAAGAGAGAAGATTCAGAGCCAATTCCGGTTGGGGAAGGCAAAACACTTCAAATTGGTAAAGTGGCCACTGAGCAGGAGAAATCAGATTTCATACAACTTTGCCAAGAATTTCCAGATGTCTTCGCTTGGAGCTATGAAGACTTAAGAGGATTCGATCCAAATTTGGCACAACATACCATAGAATTGGATCCAGATGCTAAGCCCATCAGGTAGAAGCAGAGACCAGTCAACCCTCACATTGAACCTCTAATGAAGAAAGAGCTAAATAAGCTAATAGAGGCAAGCATTATATTCCCGATCAAGCACTCAAGCTGGGTTGCAAACTTGGTTCCGGTCAGGAAGAAGAGTGGAGAAATCAGGTTGTGTGTGGATTTCCGAGACCTAAACAGGGCATCTCTCAAAGACCATTACCCACTTCCTTCAATGGAACAAATATTGCAAGTAGTATCCGGTTCAGAGAGATTCTCTCTCCTAGATGGCTACTCAGGGTACAATCAGGTGATGGTGAAAGAAGATAACCAATTCAAGATGGCTTTCACCACCAAATGGGGGACCTATGCCTACAAGAAGATGCCATTTGGGCTATCAAATGCTGGAGCCACCTTCCAAAGGGCAATGGATATGGCATTCAAGGGGTTGATCAATAAAATAGTTTTGATATATCTTGACGACATCACTGTATTCTCAAAAAATGTAGCGGATCACCTCTGTCATTTGAGGCAAGTATTTCAGAGATGTAGAAGATTTGGGGTATCATTGAATCCCAAAAAATGCATATTCTTGGCTCACGAGGGAAAACTTCTAGGCCATATTGTTTCAAAGGAGGGGTTGACGATTGACCCAGAAAGAGTTGAAGCAATTCAAGCATTGCCATTGCCAAGTCACAAGAAGGCTCTTCAAAGCTTCTTGGGAAGGATCAATTTTGTCCGCAGATTTGTTCCAAACTTTGCTGCTCTTGTGAAGCCAATAACGCTGATGTTAAAGAAGAGTATGGCATTTAAGTGGACATCTGAAGGCAAGGCAAGTTTTGAGGCAATAAAAGAGGCTATATCTCAAGCTCCGACTCTCGTCAATCCAGACTTCTCCAAGGACTTCGTGCTATATGCCTTTGGTGGTGGGGACACGATTTCTGCAATCCTGGTACAACAAAACAAAGGAGGATTAGAACAACCAGTTGCTTTCTTCAGTCAAGGCTTGGAGGAATACGAAACTAGGTACTCTTTCATTGAAAAGCATGTCCTTGCAGTAATCAGGAGCTTAAAGAAATTCAAGCACCTAGTCTCAAACAACAAGATCCAATTATTGGTCTCTCATGCGGGAGTCAGGGACTTCCTTCTAAACAAGGATCTAAATGAGAAACGTGTAGGATGGATAACTCGTGTCATGGAATATGACATCGAGATCAAGGTCACCAAACTAGTACGTGGGAAGGGACTATGTGAGCAGCTAGCCTTGAGTCAACAAGTTGAAGCAGGTGATGAAAAAGAGACTGCCTTGGTACTACAGGATGATCAAGAACAAGAAAATGATGATGTGCCTACTCCTTGTTGGACTCAGAATATGATACACTTCCTACAGACAAGCCTATGCCCCCCAGAAATGAGCAAAGCAAAGAGGAGATACTTCAGATTACAAGCCATTCCATATGTGCTTGTTGATGGTGTTTTGTTTAAGAAAGACATCAATGGAGTTCTATTGAGGTGCATTGGGACAGGTCAAATTGAGAGGGTGTTACGAGATTTTCACGATGGAGATTCTGGAGGACATTTCGCCCCACGAGTAACAGCTCTCAAGATAATGAAGGCAGGGTATTATTGGCCGACAGTCTTCAGTGACTGCTATACATGGATAAGAAAGTGCAAGAAATGTGCACTCTTCACAGGCAAAGAAAGACTAGCAGCACTTCCATTGCACCCAATTCTGGTTGACCAACCATTTATGCAATGGGGATTGGACTTCGTCGGGGTCATCAATCCAAACTCAAGCCAAGGCCACAAGTGGATTCTCACGGCAATGGACTATTTCACCAAGTGGACCGAAGCAGTAGCGCTCAAAGAAGCAAATGAGTCTAACATACTAGACTTTTATGAAGGAATAGTGACCAGGTTCGGTGTGCCGGCCACTATCATATCAGACAATGCATTGGCATTTATAGGTTCCAAGATTACAGAATGGGCTGTCAAGAATGGAATCTATTTGAGCACCTCTTCAAATTATTACCCGCAGGGTAATGGACAGGCAGAGTCCACGAACAAAAATTTGCTAAGAATCATCAGGAGGACTCTGGACGAAAATCAAAGAACATGGCATACCAAGCTAAAATCAGCATTATGGGCTGACAGAATAACACCAAAGAGGTCTACAGGTAATTCCCCTTACAAGTTGGTCTATGGAAAAGAGGCAGTATTGCCTATATCATTAGAACTGCCTACATTGGAGTTCATGAAGCAGTTGGAGTTGGCTGAGTTCGAACCAATGGAGGCTAGGTATGCAGAGTTGATGGAATTGGAAGAAATTAGAGAACATGCAGTTCAAACAATTGAGAAAGATCAGGCCTTAGTAAAAAGATGGTTTGATAAGAAAGCAAGAGCAAGGACCTTCCAGGAAGGGGACCTAGTTCTGAAATGGGATGCAGATCGGGCAAAACCAGGAAGGCATTCCAAGTTTGATGCCATTTGGAGTGGCCCCTACATGGTCACGGGATGTAAAAGTAGTAATGCCTTCCAATTGTCTACTTTGGATGGAGGAGAACTCCCGATTCCGGTTAACGGAATCTATCTTAAACATTGCTACTAAAAGGAAAAGGTTTACCCTTGTAAATATTAGCCTAGATTTCAATTCCTCTAAGTGCGTATGCACATTGTCTTGTTGTAGTTAGGTTTCTGTTTCCCTAAGTGCTCTGGCACAGGTTTTGTTGCTCCTAGGTTGTTCTCTACAGTTCAGCGTGCTCTCGAAGAGGGGGTTGCGATATCAGGATCAGGATCAGATATCAGGTTGGTTTCAGGTTATTGCTTATGACTCCATGCCCAATGGATTGCTAAAAGGCCACTGATCTTCTACCTAGCAGGCAGGTGATCCCGTTGAGTCGCCAAATTGTTGTATATATCTTTCCCCCAGGTAGATATAGACAAGCAGGAGAATGGAGAAATCAAAGAAGCTCAAATCCCTGACATGCCCAAGGCGCACAGAAGTGGCACACAATGACAATAGAGAAGTGTTGACAGGGAAAAATGGATGTCGGTGCGCCCAAGGCGCACAGAAGTGGTGCACGACAATGGATGTCGACAGGGCAAACGGTGCGCCCAAGGCACACAGAAGTGGCGCATGACAATGGATGTCGACAGGGCAAACGGTGCGCCCAAGGCGCACAAGAAGGCGCACGACAATGGACGGGCAAATGGTGCACGACAATGACACAGAAGTGGCACACGATGTGTCGACAGGGAAAATGAAAGGCGCACAGAAGTGGAGCACGACAATGGATGTTGACAGGGCAAACAGTGTGCCCAAGCGCGCACGGAAGAGGATGTCGACAGGGCAAACGGTGCAACACACACACGGATGTGCCAAGGCGCACCTTCAGGAGGCGCAACATTTTGAGCGCTGACAGGAAGCAGACCCTGGCGCAGATATTCAGATGGCCATAACTTTTGACTGGGAGCTCGGATTCATGCAAGGTTGGACTTTTTGGAAAGCTTACGAGGTCCTCTGTCCAACTACAACTAGATATCTTTAATTGGGTGAGAAAAAATTCTTAAAAATGCAAAATACAGTTCGTCACTTTTGGGTTCGCTGGGGTTCTCACCTACCACCATAATGAGATAATTAAGTGCATTCTGGAGGTGGTTGGGGCAGATTTCGATTTCCTCTCTTCTCCCTCTCTTTTTCCTCCTATAAATTGTAAGGAGGGGCTTCTTTCTAAAGGTTGGACATTTCTGTTTTGCCCCTCCCTTCTTCTCTTTGGCAGGTGAACTTGTGGAGTTAAAACCTCCCATTTGAAACTGTAATGCAACCTTGTTTATTTGGCATTTTGCAGTGTGTTGTATCAATCTTTGGAGCAAATTAATGCATGTCTGTGGATGATTCTCAACCCTCTCTGTATTCATTTGCATCCCCTTGATCTTTCACTGTGGATCTGGCTATCTGTGCATGATCTTGCATTGCATTTTAATGGTCTGTGTTTATTTGGCAAGACAGGTGTTCTTCATTCCTCGGTGCATCACCTTTGTAGTTTAGGTTTTATTTTATGCATTTTCTTACCCTGTCTCCTTGGCAAGTTAGATTATGTTTTTAGTAAACCCTCTGCATTTTCTACGTGTGCATCTGAACAGAGGAATAGGAACCGGCCTTCATCCGGAGAGCTTTTCCGTTTTCGCAAGGTCCCACACTTGGGAAAAGCTCCATGTTATGCAATCGTACTGAGAGTCTCAACCCATCATGTTGCAGACATTCAGGGGTGCTGCGATTCGTCATCAACAGTAACCGTGGGAAGTTGAATGATCGTGGAAGGTCAAAGTCCAAGAGTAAGTTAGAATGTTGGCACTGTGGGAAGGTTGGTCATGCTAAGAAAGATTCTTGGGCTCTTCGGGATAAGAAGAACAAGGAGGAGGAAACTAAAGAGGTAAATTTGGGCAGTAGGTGATGTTTGTCAGGATGCCTTAATTCTTTTTTTAGATAATATTGTATGAGTCTTGGGTGTTAGATTCAGGGGATTCTTTCCATGCCACCCCACATAGACATTACTTTACTGATTTTGTTCAAGGTGATTTTGGACATGTATATCTTGGTGATGATGAACCATGCAGCATACATAGTAGGGAAAGGTTGTGTTCAGGTGAAAATGTAGAATGGGAACACATGGCTACTTAAGGACGTCAAGCATGTGCCTAAGTTGAGGTAGAACTTGATATTAGCGGGACAGCTGGGTAATGATCATTGTATGGTTAATTTTACAATGGATTCTTGGAAGGTTACCAAGGGAGCTCTTGTGGTTGCAAGAGGTAAGAAAAATGGTACTTTATATTTAACCAGTGGTGTTGATTATTGCAATTTAGTTGCTGCAGATGGAGATGCAACTTTGTGGCACCAGAGACTCAGTCATATAAGTCATAAGGGCATGCAGATTATAAAGGACAGGTTGCCTGGATTAAAGGAGTTAGATTTGGACTTTTATGATGACTGTGTTTATGGAAAACAGAAGTGAGTGAGATTCCTCAAGGTTGGACCTACCAGGAAGGAGGGTAAGTTGGAGTTAGTGCATACATATGTATGGGGGCCAACTAAGGCAAACTCTATTGGTGGTTCATGTTATTACGTCAATTTCATTGATGATGTAACTAGAAAAGTTTGGGTATATTGCATTAGAAAGAAATCTGATGTGTTTGAAACTTTCAAAAGATGGAAAGCCTTGGTTGAGAATGAAACAGGTCTCAAGCTGAAATATCTCAGGTCAGATAATGGAGGGGAATATTGCAGCAATGAATTTCTTGATTACTGTTTGGTAAATGAGATCCGCAAGCAAAGAACGGTTCCAAATACTCCATAGGAAAATGGAGTGTCAAAGAGAATGAATAGGACAATCATGGAGCGTGCTAGGTGCATGAGGTTACATGTGGGGCTACCACTCATGTTTTGGGCGGAAGCGGTAAGCATAGTTATTTATCTGATTAACAGAGGACCCTCTATGGCCTTGGATGGTGGTATACCTAAGGAGGCTTGGTCTGGTAAGAAAATTGATTACTCCTTTATTAGAGTATTTAGATGTGAGGTATTTGTTCACATTGATAAAGATGATAGGACCAAGTTAGAGGCTAAGTCTGAAAAATGCACCTTTGTTGGATATGGTGAAGATGACTTTGGTTTCCGTGTTTGGAGTCTTAAAGACAAGAAAATATTTCAGTCTAGAGATATTGTCTTTAATGAAAAAATCATGTATAAAGATCAGTTGCAAGAACAAAAATAGAAATCAAAGAAAGAATACACCGTGTTAGAGGACATTGCGGACAGCAAGGTGTCCAAGGGGCCAGTTTGGTTATAGCATGTTCCGGCACAGCCAGTTCAGGTACCTACTCATTAGGAACCCCAAACTCCTGAGGTGAGAAGGTCTTCTAAGGTAAGAAGGGAACCTGAACGATTTACTCCATCTTTGAATTATTTATTGCTCACTCACAGTGGAGAGCCAAAGTACTTTGAGGAAGCAGTGTAGGTGGATGCCAAGAAGAAGTGAGAGCAAGCTATGGATGAAGAGCATAGATCTCTTATGGAAAACTAGACTTGGGATCTGGTGCAGCTACCCGAGGACAAGAGAGCATTGCAGAATAAGTGGGTGTATAGAATCAAAGAGGAAGATGGAGGCAGGAAACGATACAAGGCCCGGTTGGTGGTCAGAGGATTTACACAGAAGAAAGGTATAGACTTTGATGAAATTTTTTCTCTGGTTGTTAAAATGACTTCTATTATGACTATTCTTGGTTTAGTTGCAGTAGAAGACCTGCACTTAGAACACTTGGATGTGAAGACTGCATTCCTTCATGGTGAGTTGGAGGAGGAATTGTACATGCAGCATCCACAGGGTTATGAGGTTAAAGGGAAGGAGAGGTTAGTGTGCAAATTGAAGAAGAGCTTGTATGGCCTAAAACATGCTCCACGACAGTGGTACATAAAGTTTGACAGTTTTATGCAGGAGCAGGGTTCTTCCAAGTGTCACTCAAACCATTGCGTGTACATGAAGAAGTTTCTTGATGGTAGTTATATTATTTTGTGCCTGTATGTAGATGATATGTTTGTTGCAGGAAAGAACATGCAGGAAATAAAGGTACTCAAGAAGTAGCTAGGTGACTCCTTTGTTATGAAGGATTTGGGGGCAGCAAAAAAAATCCTTGGTATGAGAATAACTCGGAACATAAAGGAGAGGAAGTTGGTATTATCTCAAGAAGAGTACATAAAGAAGGTCTTAGAGAGGTTTAGTATGCAAGATGCTAAATTGGTTGGTACTCCTTTGGCAGGTCACTTTAAATTATCAAATGAGTAGAGTCCCAAGACTGAGGAGGATAGAATCCAGATGTCTAGGGTACTGTACTCATCAATAATTGGTAGCTTGGTGTATGTTATGGTATGCACTAAGCCTGACATTTCCCATGCAGTGGGAGCAGTGAGCAGGTTTATGAGTGATCCAGGTAGAGAGCACTGGCAGGTAGCAAAGTGGATCCTTCGGTATTTGAAAGGGACCATGGGAGCAACATTGTGTTTTGGTGGATAAGACACTACATTACGTGGATATGTAGATTCGAACATGGCAGGAGATTTGGACAGCAGGAGGAGCACGACATGTTATGTATTTACGGTTGGTGATACAGCAGTGAGTTGGATTTCACGGTTATAAAAGGTTGTGGCTTTGTCAACCACAGAGGCTAAGTATGTTACTTCCACAGAGGCAAGCAAGGAGATGATTTGGCTACAGCAGTTGTTTAATGAGTTGGAACATAAGCAGGAAGTTGGGAGACTACATAGTGATAGTCAGAGGGCTATTCATTTGGCGAAGAACTCCGCTTTCCACTCTAGGAAGAAGCACATTCAGCTGAGATATCATTTCATCATGATAGCTTTGGAAGAAGATAAGTTGAAGCTGGAAAAGATTCATACTAGTCAAAATCCTACGGATATGATGACCAAGGGGGTCACAAGGGAAAAGTTGAAGTTGTGTTCAACTTTGATTAGCCTTCATGGTTGATAATGAAGGGTTAAGAACTTTTCTTAGTGGAAACAGTCTCCAAGTGGGAGATTGTTGGGGTGTGGAGCCTGTTTTTGGTCTTCTTGAATCAATGTTGAAGTGCTGGAGCTCGAACGGTTAAGTTTGGAGACTTCAGGAGCATTCTACAGTCGTTTGCTATGACGTTATTGTGCAGTCGTTATGCCGTTGCTGTGACATTGTTGTTAACATGTTGTTAATTAGCTGGTAACGTTGGGACTGTTTTTCCAGCCGTGGGAAGTTGAAAGATCATGACTTTCAAACTTCTAGGGTCGGCTTTAGGACTTCTTAAGAGGATTTTAATCCTATAAATAGAGGTGTTAGGGTATCTTGAAGATATCTTGAGTGTTCAAGAGGTCTTGAGTCTTAATGATCAAGAGGTGATCAAGAGTGATCAAGGTTAAGCAATTGGGTGTCAATTGTGGTTTAGATGTGGTTTAGCATCTTTGGAATTCTGTTGTGAGTTCATAACTGAGAGAAGACTATAAGAGTTGTTTTACTCTTGTTGATAATAAAATTTGAGCAAGTTCTTGGTGGACGTAGCCCACATTGGGTGAACCACGTTAAATCTTGTCTTGTCTTCTTTTGGGCATTATTCATTTATGCTGTTATATTTCTGCAAATATAATTTTGCTATATAGTTTCCTACTGTTGTGGTTTAAGGAATTGTTTCTGCATACTTGTTCTCTAATTCCTAACAATGCTAAATTATATCATCTTCAACTTGATTATAATGTGCAGACCCGAACTGTACATTTTGATTAAATTTATTGTCAGTTTTATATTTACAACAAAGATCTATTTCTTTTAAAATTGTATATCAATTTTATCATTCAAGTGTGGGATTTCATTTCTAGTCTATTCTAATACATTTAGTTGTTTATAACAAATCATTTCAAAACTAATTTGCAAGGTCTGCTTTCCGATTTAATATATTTCCAAAAGAGACAAAGTAATATACTTCATTCATACGTATTTCTTTCCTTTACAATTAAACAAAGATTTCAATCACAATTTGATATTTCAACTCAACACAACAATGCAAATGAGAGATGAACTTGCAATTCTTTATTAATTCAAAAAGAGAGACATCTTTACATTCTTTCATTCCTTGAATGGAATTAACAGAATTTCCATTTCTTTCCAATCAACAAAATAGAATATAAATGTCTTTCACAATTCGAATATCCACTTCCATAATCAATTACATACATCTTTCCTTCACAAAATACATATTACAATTTCATCCACTTCAAGTGGGAAAGGTTACAAATGAAATATATTTCACAAGGGACTGTCAAGACTATATTTTCCTTTGCTCCAGAACAGCAACATACAAGTTTTTTTTCTCCAAGTTAATCACAACAAAATTTGGGGAAGGCAACGCTCTCCACCCAAACAAGACATCCAATGAAAGGAGAAGTCTTCCTTCATCATTGGCCCCCGAGCCCCAACCAAAACACAATAAGTTGTGATTCAACCCATGGCAACAACTAGCTTCCACAACACAACATTCTTTTAACATGCATAATCCATATAAAAAAACAGTCCAAACAAACACAACTGCAATTGAAACAATCAAAACAAAACGCAGGCTTGATCATGCAAGCCAAAGGAGTAAGGTCTATGGGGGAAGCTACTCATGCCTCCCAATGGGAATTGGGCATCTACCAAAACAAACTGCCAAAATAATTCATCGCACACACATCTTTATGCCCCCCACAAATACCTCCTTATGCCCCCGATAGATTTTCTTATGCCCCCACAAAGTAAGAAATGCAAGCTATTTCTTTTCCATGGTGGATCCCAAACCCAAACTACATTCACAAAATTTTGATGCCAATGGCATTCCCTTATGCCCCCCCACATGGATTTCTCATAGCCTTCTCCTACACCATTCCAATGGCAGTCTACCCAACCAGCCAGCAAATAAATCAAAACATGCATCATTCACACATCACAATAAGAAAATAACAGCATGAAAGAAATGATAAACTCATGCCTCTCCATGGTAGCTTTTGTTTCCAAACAGCAAGCTTCAATACCCAAAATACAGTCTAAAATAGCAATCTCCAAGCATGCAAAGTTTCTCCAAATTCCTTCCATAAGCAAGAGCTCCAAACAAGAAAAATGTGCCCCAATGAAGTTTGCAAAATGAATCAACAACCCAAAACAAGCAAAGAGTTTGAATTTTATAGAAGGGGGAAGAGAAGAGGATGATGTGGATCCATGTAAAATGTCACATCACACATCCTCAAATTCAAACACAAAAAACAAATTTCATTCTCCCAAGCACAATAAAGAGGTGGGTGAAAATATGACAATTTACTTGCACACTCCAAAAAGCCCACACCCCAAAGGACTGCAAAATAAATAAAATGTAAGAGAGTGCAATTAAAACTTGTAACATGATAATTAAAATGCATTATAAAATTCTAAAATCACCTCTCCAACCATAAGTATGGTTGGTAAATTAAATTGAGAGGTATGGGACAAGTTTTACTTGTCCCACAAGCCTCCAAAAACAGCCCCAAGGTCAAATTTGAATTTCCAATGAGGTGGAGTGTTTCATACTCCAAAATCTGACTTACACAACTCTTACACAACTTACACATCACTTACATAATTAATACAAAGAGCCAACAACTTCCATTATTCTTTTCCCATATCCCAATTTAATTTATTTAAATTTTATTCATATGATTTCTCACATTAGTCTACCACATTTTAATTAATTAAGAGAAAGGGACACATCACTGATAAAATACATACAACAATAATACAAAGGAAACACATTAATAAAATACACAATACCCATGGTCACATATAAAGGTAATCCCCCCATGGGAATCCCTAACAAAACAACACACAACACAATAAAACAAGTTGCTATGGTGACCTTGTCGAATTCACCTAGAATTCTATTGTGATTGGTCTCCGATCCCCTAATGTTTGTTGTGATTTTTAACCTGTAAAACACAAATACCTCCTTCGGCCTCGTGGCCATATCAGAACATCCAAAATACATATAAATATAATCACAAAATCATCTAAATATGTGAATCACAACAACATCAAGGCAATTTAACATTATCACATACAATTTATATCAACAATGATATCATCATTATATAATATCCATTTTCTAGATCTACCCATAATATTCAAAATCACATGTCCGAACAATATCCATAAAACATCTATGTCAAATAGTATATCATCATCCACATATGAGGTGTCTCCAATGGCCATCATGCATCATAACCAAATCAAGATCAACAATAATTCATGATCAAATGTCTAACATCATACTAAATCAAAACATAATAATGTCCAAAATGTGATCAACTGTATCAACATAGGTATCAAAAGGTGTCAAAGGAAAGTGGGCACTACACAACAAGTGGTTGTAACCAACAAGGAGTTGGTTGTGATCAGCAAGCCATATCTGAAAATATTGTGATTCCTTTACCCAATGAAAAGTCTAGTTTATCTCATACTTTATGAAGCCACAACTACTTGTGACACCCACTATTGATCCACTTGTATACAAAAGACGCAAACCTCAATTGGTTCCTCGTCTAGTCAAGCCTCAACCAAAACAAATTTCATCATTCCAATTACGACCTAAGTGGTTTTACTCCACTTTGCAAGATAGGGGGAAGAGGGTGGGGGTGAAATGTCTCAATGAGATGCACAGCCTCAACAAACCAATAAGAAAATTATTGATTTAGAGCATGTTCATTTGCTCTTTCTTCTGATCTTCATAAAAATTGTTGACCCATAAAGATACTTTGAAGCAAAAGGCATATCCCTAAATGGGAAACTACCATTGAAACAAAGTATGATGCCTTGATGAAGAATAATACCTTGACATTGGTGGAGTTGCCTCCAAAGAAACAACTTATTCGCTACCAATGGGTATACAAAGTCAAATGCAACGCTAATAGTATTTTAGATAAGTACTAGTGTCCCCAAGATTTCACCCTAAAATTTGGGACCACCCCTTTTTAAATTTTTCGTTCTTTTTAAGTGACGAGTCATGTTTTTGTGTTTTGTTTTTCCTGTTGATGTTCACATTGCTCTAAGGTATCTCCCGGAAGTCATAAAGCCGTGTTCATCGAACACCCATATGTAAAAACTCACTCAATTCCCTTCCCAGAATTAGTCTAGTTATATAAAATCGTTTTATTTATTTTTATATTAAATAAATAAAGTTCGTTTAAAAATAGATTGAGCTAAAACTGATAAATTTGGGTTGTATAAAGCACTTCACCCCTTCATTATTACCACACCAGTATTACTTTCACCTCAAAGTGGAGCATTCACCCGAGGAAGAGTTTTACAGATTAGCTAATTGGATAATTCTTTTCAAGCAATTGTCCGCAACTTCTTTCAAGTATTTTGTTTTTATTTATTTCTTTAGTGTTTTGGTTTTAGTCTTTCTTCGTGTTCCATCTGGCAATTCCTTATGGCCTTTTCTTTCTTCATTGTTGGATCTAGTCCAATTGCATAAGGTTTTGAAAAGCCATGCTTTGCCTCAAAAAAAGGGAAAATTAATTGATAAACTGTTGTTTTTCAAGCTCTTATTTTCAACGCAGCCCTGAGGAAAGAATGTAGTGTTTTGCAAAGGAAAGTCTTGAGACTAAAGTAGATGTTTGTGGTCTAGAGCATGTCTGCCAAATTGAAAAGAATCCAATTGCTCCAAGTTTCCACGCAACTGTTCCTCTCTAAGCTTCCACGCAATTTTCCTAAGCAAGTCATGGATATTGGTAGCTTCATCATTCTAAATTCTACGCAGCGTTCCCTCTAAAAGTCAATGCAAAAGCCAAGGAAAAGTATCCAAGTGTAAATCGTGGATTTTGAAGTTCTTGTCTTCTAAATTGAAGTTGCCTTCATCCTTCAATTTCCACACAAATAATAAAGGAGAAGTCACTTAGTGCAAATCGTGGATTTTGAATGCTTCGTCTTGCCAATTACAAGTTGTTTTCCTTCTTCAATTTCCATAGCAAAATTTTTCAAATGAAATCTCATCTTGTGCAAGTCAATGGTTTTTATAAGGTTTGTCCTCCTTTGCAAGTTGCCTTCCATCTTCAAAATCAGTGTTGCCTTCTTCCTCCAAAATCCACGCAAATTTAAGGCAAGGTGTTTAAGTTAAAATCGTGGATTTCCAAGCTGCCCTTGCATCTTTCATGGAATAGTCCAAAATCCACAAAAAATTAAGGTAAGGTGTTTAAGTAAAAATCGTGTATTTCCAAGTTGCCTTCCATCTTCAAAATCCACTTTCCTTCCTCCTTCAATCCACGCAGCCCTTTTGCTATGAGTTGGAAATTCACTTAAGTTTTGTCAACTTTAAAAGCTTGTCTTTTATGTTTTCCACACAACTGCCTTTCTAATTTTCCACGCAACCTTTAAATACAAAAGCCAAATCACTTACCTGGATGTCGTGAATTTTTAGCAAATTGATCTTCTATGTTTCAACACAACAATTGGGCAATTGTTTTAAAAAGAGAAGCATAAATATTCAAAGTGTTTGCATGTATGTACAACTAGCTTCATCTTCCAATTTCAACGCAGCTATTCTTTGCCGAAACGCAACCCATGAGGAAGGTAGTCATAAATTGCATGCTAAATTCCTGTAAAAGCCCATGCATGTTATTCTCAATCTCCCAGTTGAGCACACATTGAGCTTACTTCTATTTGCTTGTACCCGAAGTAATTCCTAGAGTTGTCCATATATATAAATACGAGGGTGATGAGTTGCATATTTGTTTGAATTGTTTATCAGGAATATTTCACTTGTGAAAAGAATCTAACTGTTGAGGCCAATGTGGAATACATTAAATATATCCTCGGAATCAGGAAAAGCAATTGCAGCTTCTACACACAGAGATCTAGATTTCACAACTGCAAAAGCTTCAGGCAAAGGTGGAAAAGGGAAGTCTCAGACAAAAGCATATTCAGGCAGAATGAAGTGTGATTACAAAGGTTATTTGGCAGAATCATGCAGAGTGTCCAAGCTCGCTGAAGTGAGTGATACAGACATGGGGCACATGTCTATCAGCAAATTAATAGACAGATCAAGGGCAAGAATGAAGTGTTGCAGCTGGAATAACTTCTTTCTTCTTTCTTCTCCTATTTCGTATTTTCTCAGACAAAAAATTTGTAAAGCTAAAGTCATCGGGTTAAAAGCCATTATATCAAGTTGTTTGAAAATGTCATTTAATTAAGAATAGGTGACAGACATGCAAGACATTGATTTAGTCTTCAGTTGTAAATCATACATGTCATGCAAAGAGGAATTCCAGGAGGAAGATTGTCAATTGTTCCCTTTTCATAGTTGTTGCAATGCTAGAAATCATTAAAAGTTTCCTATTTGTGTTTGCCCTCTATGCACTATAAATAGGGGAAGAGTCTACGGGTTAAAGGATCACAATTTTTGTTCATCAAAACTTGTTTAGCAAAGGCTTTTTGTAACAAGAGCATTCTTGAGTTTTCAAACATTGTGTTAGAACCCTTGATGTGATTTCTGTGGAAGTTGGGATTGAATAAAGGAGGATTTTTGGAGAACTTTGTGTCTACAGTGCTTTGTTGATTACTTCTATTCAAGGTTTTAGATAAACTTTGTGTTATCTTAGATCTAGGTTAAAAGTTGTTTCTTTCCCTTATTGTTGAATGTTGTGATTTATCTGTTTATTTAATTTGTGGATGAGACCAACTCTGGTAACTATTGGTTGAGTCAGCACATCTTCCTTTCTTCTTTCTCTATTTCTATTTTTCTGCCTTCTGCAAATATCCCATCACAGCTGCTTACTTGCTGCCAAATTACCCAACTGTGGTTCATAAGCTGAGGGAATTAAAGTAAAACCCTTGAAAGTAGTTATTTTGATTCACCCATGCAAAATAGATAAACATATTACATAGGAGCTTCACCATTAAATGAAGGAGATTTATCTCGTGACTGCCTAGGTTTTACATTGTCCATAAAATCTAGCCAACAATTTTTGGCGACTCCACTGGGGACAACAAATTTAGCGAACCAAAGCTTTTCTTGTCAGTTCGCATCTATATTAAAACCTCAACTTGGCAGAACTTTCATTCACCCGATCTAGCAGGGCTCAAGGAAGGACTGATCATTTTATAGATTGCAAAAACAATTTAATTTCAATCATCCTCCTCAAATGAGGACACGCAGATCTAGTCTCTCACCAGCTAGAAGAGTACAGACTCCTGATCATTTCCAGCATAATCCAGCAGTTGGAATTATTCACCAGGTCTACTCTCATAGAAGATGTGTTCTTTTCATCATGCAAAATCAGTAGCATCAACTTGCCCCTACAGCACCTGTTCCATGAGGTGCAGTTTTTGGACCTTTGAACCTGACTCCTATGCATGAATTACCTAAAGGGACGACAAATAATTTTCCAAACTTCTTTGGAGACGGCAAGTAGAATCTGGATGACCATTTGGTTGCATTCTTTATATCTTGTGGAGTACTCACAGTCGAACATGAAGACATATTTGTCACTCTTCTTAGAGACTTTGCATGACTTCGCTGGAGAATGGTTCTACCAGTTAGCTCCTGGAATCTTAACCAACTGGGCTACTATGCGAGAAGCATTCCTAAAAATATTCAAGTAAACTAAGGATTCCAGTACTTTGATAACTCAACTGACTCAGCTGAAGAAGGAGCCACATGAGCACATGCGGGATTTTATTGCAAAATTAAAAAGATTACTTTACAAAAATTCGGTTGCTTATTCTCTAGGTGACGAGAATCAAAAGGTATTCTTCATCAATGCATTACCTCCTGAAGTAAGTTATCAATTGCGAAGAGCACGTCCTGCTGACTTGTTAACAGCTCAAAACATGGCAGTTGAAATTGAAGACGACCTTATCATGGCTAGAGAAATCAAGTGCAATACGTTTAAGGTCAAAATTTCTTCTTCTGCTACCACTTCTGATTCACTATTACAAAAATTAGCAAATGAGATGTTGCAGATGAAGAAACAAATGGCTCAGAGCAACAACATTGCCCTTGCTCGGAATTTCAACAACAATCCTAACCACATTGTTGGTCCTCAAAGATTAGCAATTGAAGTTGCTCCCAGAAACAATGTGGAGATGAACAAAGAAGATCAGGTAGTTGTTATTGATTAGCTTAAGAATGATGATTTTGTAGATTTTATTGGCGACTCCAATATTGGTTACCTAGACTACGAATTTGAACGTGACTATGAGGAACTTCTTGAAGACGATCATGGTCATACTTATGCAGTATTTACAAGATCACAAACTCGCCAAGCTAAGGCATTGGCTCATGAACAAAGAAAGGATTCCATATTTGATGTCACTATTCTCAAAAGGGGCAACTCTTTACCTTCTTCCTTAGCTCCCATAGATAAGTATGTGAGTTCTTCATCTCAACCAAAAAAGGCATCTCAAGTATCTAAAACTAACGCATTTATAACTTCTTTTGACATTATTGATCATGCCAAGAAAACTAGAATTCAAATGTCAGAGGTTGAATACTTAAGAGCTTTTCCTAAATAGCTAAATAGGCTAGTCAAATACGTGCAATCACCAGGACCATCTAATGCATCAAAAGGTCTTTTGCCTAACCATAAGATACTCCTTCCCAAAACAATGTTGCAGTTGTTAATCCCCCATCATCTTCTGAAAAAATAGAACATTTTTATGTCTCCTTATTGCTTAATGGTTTCAAGTTAAGCAACTGCATTTTAGATTCGGGTGCTTCTGACAATGTCATGTTAGCTAAAGTTGCAGATGCTCTTGGGCTTACCTTGACAAAGACCATAGGAAGGTGTTATTCCATGGAAAGACAAGTCCCTTTCATCAGATAGATCAAAGATGCACAAGTTGTTTTGGCAACTTTCCCTGACAAAAGATTGAAAATGAAAATCTTAGTTGCAGATATTTATGTCTCCTATGGGATGTTGTTGAGCATAAACTTATCCAAAGAACTAGGAAGAGAGGTAAAGATAGATTGGTCATGTGTTCATATTCATATCAAAGGAATAAATCAGATGTTGGAGCCGGAGAAGAAGTCTAAGTACACGGTTACGAAATCCGAGGATCTTAGATCTCTGATTCTTTTCCAAGAATCTAACCATGGTGTCTATTTCTTGGAAATGGGTAAAGATGTTCCAGAACTAGAACTCCAACCAGAGCCAAAACCAGAAGAAGCTAAAAAAATTAGACTCTGGAGTTTAACGGCAGTTGTTGCTCTTTTGAATCAAGCGCTGGCGTTCTATTAATATCCCCATATTATGAAATATTCTCATACTCCTATACGCTGATGTTTGAGAACACCAACAATATGGTAGAGTATGAAGCATTGTTGCTAGGAATGGAGCAAGCTAGAAAGAAAGGAGTAAATCTCCTCAAAGCCCAAGGAGAAGTTGAATCTATAGTAAAGCAAGTTCAAGGGCAATATCAAGTCAAAAGAGATAAGTTGAGGCATTACAAAGATAGAGTGTTTTTTGCCACACTCGATTTTGCAGCCTTCTCTATCGACTTCATTCCAACAAGTCAGAATTCAAAGGCAAACTCTTTGGCAGTCACAGCTGCACTATTAAATCTAGATATACCACATTCATATTCACACAAAGAAACTATAAGGTGGAGATGGTCTACCGCCTCAAAGTCCCTGATAAAGTTGAACAGTGGCAGATTTTCAATGACGACAAACAAATATTTGTATTTCTAGAACAATACAACTTTGACGAGTTGTATTTTGAAGGGATTAAATCACCACCATGACAAACAGCCACATGTGAAACTGATCCAGATTATGATGACAGTAGTGTAATAATCCAACTGAAAGGTACCAAAATCCCCAAGGGTTTAGTTTCCTTAGAAGAGATTTTCGACAAGCATGATCAGTACCTAAAGAAAAATAAAGAATATGGTGAGATTTCTTCCTCTGAAGTGCAGTCGATAAATCTGGGTACGGAGGATGAACCCAAGATTGTGAATCTTGGGAAGTGCTACTCTAAACAAGAATATGACTTGGACATAAAGCCTACAAAGCTAGTAAGAAACAGAGGTCTATGCCAATTGATGACAGCGATAAGACAAAATGATCCACCATAAGATGAATTTGATGAAGACTTGCCCACGATTCTTTTTGTAAATCTGATTGATGAATGGTACAGTAAAATTGCTTACTTCATGACATATGGGGAATGCCCAGATCATCTCTCTCGCAAGGAAAAGTGTACCATCAAATTGAAAGCAAAAGACTTTGCCCTTTGGGATAATGGCTTGTACAAAAATGGAATTGATGGTGTATTTCTTTGATGCTTAGATAAAGCTCAACAGGACTAGCTGCTGAAACAATTCCACGACATGGCCTGTGGCAGTCACTTCTCAGCCAGAGTCACTGCATAGAAGATCCTCCGAGCAAGGTATTATTGGCCTACCCTCTTTCAAGATACTGCAAATTGGGTATCTAAATGTCAAGCATGTTAGCAGTTTGTTGGACATAAAATTACCAGCATTGCCCCTAAAGCCAATCGTAATTGATGAACCGTTCCAACAATGGGGCATTGATTTCATTGGTATGTTAAATCCTCCTTCCAGTGTCGGTCAGCATTATATTCTAACGGCAACTGACTATTTCAGTAAATGGGTAGAAGCCATTCCAATCAAGCAAGCTTCTTCTGAGGAGATATGCAACTTCATCAAATAGAATATACTTGTGAGATTTGGTGTCTCTCACAAAATAGTCACAGAAAATGTTGCAAATTTGTCCTCTGATCTAATTGACTTTTTCTACACTCACAGTGTCCAGTTAGTGCATTCTTTCAACTATTACCCTCAGGGAAATGGACAAGCGGAATCCAACAACAAGAATTTAATAGCAATCATCAGAAAGCTGGCAGAATAAAATCAAAGAACCTGGCACAAGAGACTTTTTGATGCACTCTAGACAAACATGATTACACCAAATAAAGCAATAGGTATGTCTCGTTTTCAATTGTTGTATGGGATGAATGCAGAAATACCTAATACTATTGAATTGTCTACCCTCCAATTATCTAAGGTCATAGACGATGTTACATACCAATATGCCTTGGATAAAAGAGTTATGTATCTGTCCGAGTTACAAGAAGTGTGTACCCAAGTGGCAGATAGGTTGGTTGAACATCAATTGAAGGTCAAAAAGGTATTCAACAAAATGGCCAGAGATAGGAAGTTCGAGATCGGAGACTGGGTACTCTTGTGGGACAAGAGACACGAACCGAAGGGCATGCATGAAAATTTTGATTCACTATGGAAGGGGCCCTTCACGATCAAGAGAATTGCTAGAACGGATAGTTTCATCCTTGCCTATCAAGATGGAATTGAGTTATTGTTGCCTTTCAACAGGCAGCGTTTGAAGTTTTTCAGGATATATAAATAAGAGGGTGATGAGTTGCATATTTGTCTCAATTGTTTACAAGAATATTTCACTTGTGAGAAGAAAGTTGAGGCCAATGCAGGATACATTAAATATATCCTCGGAATCAAGAAAAACAGTTGCAGCGTCTACACACAGAGATCTAGATTTCACAACCACAAAAGCTTCAGGCAAAGGTGGAAAAGGGAAGTCTCAAACAAAAGCAGATTTTACGTAGAATGAAGTGTGATTACAAAGGTTATCGGGCACAATCATGCATAGTGTCCAAGCTCACTGAAGTGGGTGATACAGACATGGAGCACATGTCTATCAACGAATTATTGACAGATCAAGGGCAAGAATGAAGTGTTGCAGCTGGAATAACTTATTTATTCTTTCTTCTCATTTTTCTTATTTTCTCAGACAAAAAATTGTAAAGTTAAAGTAATCAGGTTAAAAGCCATTACTTCAAGTTGTTTGAAAAGGTCCTTTAATTAAAAATAGGTGTCAGACATGCAAGACATTGATTTAGTCTTCAGTTGTAAATCGTACATGTCATGCAAAAAGGAATTTCAAGAGGAAGATTGTCAATTGTTCCCTTTTCATCGTTGTCGCATGCGGGAAATCATTGAAAGTTTCTTATTTGTATTTGATATGCACTATAAATAGAGAAAGAACCTACAAGATAAAGGATCACAATTTTTGTTCATCAAAACTTGTTTAACATAAGCTTTTTGTAACTGGAGCATTCTTGAGTTTTTAGACTTTGTGTTGGAACCCTTGATGTGATTTCTGTGAAAGCTAGGATTAAATAAAAAGTGGATTTCTAGATAATTGTGTCTACAGTGTTTTGTTGATTACTTTTATTCAAGGCTTTAGGTAAACTTTGTGTTATCTTAGATCTAGGCTAGAAGATATTTCTTTCCTTATTGTTGAATGTGGTGATTTATCTATTTATTTAATTTGTGTGGATGAGACCAACTCTGATAACTATTGGTTGAGTCAACACATCTTCCTTTTTTCTTTCCCTACTTCTATTTTTCCCCTTCTGCAAATATCTCATCACAACTACTTACTTGCTGCCAAATTATCCAATTGTGGTTCACAAGCTAAGGGAATTAAAATAAAACCCCTTAAAGTAGTTATTAGAATTCACCTCTACAAAATAGATAAACATCTTACACAGGAGCTTCACTATTAAATGAAAGAGATTTTATCTCATGATTGCCTAAGTTTTACTTTGTGCATAAAATCTAGCCAACAAGTACAAATCATGTCTTATAGATAGGCTTCTCGCAATATGAGGGAATAAATTCTGAGACTTTTGCTCCTACTACAAAGATGGTCACTTTTTGGTTGTTTCTTTCAATTATTGTTCAATTTGAATGGAAAGTTTTTTCATAGGGATGTAAAAAGCACATTCCTAAACATATATTTGAAGTCTATATGGTGCATCTTGAAGGGTTTCAAACATGATCTGGTTTACAAACTGATTAAGTCATTGTACCGCCTTAAGCAAGATCTTCGAGCATAGTACATTAAAATAGATCAACACCTACAAGATTTTGGATTCAAACGAACTCTTACCGATCTCAATCTTTGTCAAAAATGATGGTGGTTACGTTGTGATACTTATTGTTTGTGTTGATGATCTTGCCATCATGAATAGTGGGGGCAATACTACTCAACGAGTAAAGCCATTTGTGTGTTGTTTTTGACATGACTGAGTCAAGCCTCCTACACTATTGCCTAGGTGTAGATGTTTAACAAGGCACGTATCATTTTGATTAAGAAGCACCTACTCGCTCGCAATCGGGGTCAACATGACAGAAAGCAAGAGGGGCACTACACCACTCCACCACTCAGGGGGGCGTGGGGAGAGAGAGGGGTTGAGGGTAGGGCAGGGTCCTTTTGGCTAGATTCACTTTCAATTTCTAATAAAAAGGCATTTAATTTCCACTTATAAAATTTTATTTGAGAATCAACATTTTTTAAAAGTTAATTATGAACTTATGTCAACTCCACTTAATCTAGAGATTCATCTCCACTACCTATATTTCAATTTTCTAGAATTTCCCTTAAATTATTAATTGCTCCAATATTGCAACCTGAGATACAAATTTGACATCCTCAACAATTAATATATTTATATTTTTTTTCAGTCCGTCCTTAACGTGTATACAAATTAAAACAATAGAGTAAATTCCCTACATGGATTATAGATAATTACCCTAATTTGATATGAAAAAATAAAAAAACAAGGACATTTTTTAGTCTATACGTAAGCGACATGTTGTGACCATTTGTATCGGAACACAAGACTCATGGCATGCTCCTTCAATAGTCATATTAGAATGAAATATAGAAAAATAAAACTGTCTTATATGTCTACCATCTCCATGTATGATCATAACCACAATTTTGTTTATCTCCATAAAATTCTTAGTTTTCATAGTAATCATAAGCACCGTCTTACTTATCATGTTGTCGCTTCTGTCTGTAACAACAATATTAACTGTAGCTTTTCTTGGTGTTTTTAAATGATGTTTCACTTGCAGGGACTGAACATCTCTACCAAAATTTGCAGTCACTGAGAGCTCTTGGGCTTGGCTATACTACCCCTTCTGTGGACATTTTGATCAGGCGTTGTGGTTGATGTATTCCTCTTTCTACTTTTATTACAATATTTTGACTTTACAACAAATTTATATATATGAATTTGCATGAATGAAAAACCCTCAAATGTTTCTTGCCAAGAGGAAATTAGTAACAGCAGATATAATAATTTATCTAGTAGTAGATAAATAAAACAATTATACATGTTTTGATTTGTATAAATATGTTCAAAGATCTAATCATTTATGGCAATGGAATAAACTGGCCAGTTTTTTATCTTCCAAGGCGCACGTAGTAGTTCCATACGTATTGAGTTTAGTCCTTCCTCGATAAAAATGATCTAAACAGTATCTGCTTCCCATAAACCGTGATATCCTTAAATATGTCAACCAATAAGTGAAAGCATTTTCTGTTGTAACTCGACATTCTTACGAATCCCGTTTACCTGCTTTGGCCACTCCTGGACATTTATATTACTCATTTTTTCTCAAAAACTGTATCTTTGCTTTTATGCCAATAACATCAAATGGAATAAAACTCTGTTCATGTCGCTCATCCAAAACACTTTCAAAATCCAACTCATTAAATGGACCAAAAACTCGTGTTCGTCCAAGTCCATTCATTAAGAGAGAGATAGAGGAGAGAGGTCCTACTTAGTCAGAATGGCACAGCCTTGGTCCACAAACCACCTACTAGTGCCGAAATTTCTTGAAGATTTGATAAGGTAATGCAGTACTTTGTATACTTCAGTGACCATTGACAGAATACATTCCAAACATTGATAATAAGTCCGGGCCCTAAATGAAATTAAAAGATTAATCACAAGCTACAAAGACAAACATAATGAGGATGGCCCGCGTGTAATCCCCCTCTTTCTCACCTTCTAATAAATTATGTATCTTACAAGTTGTTTAAGACGAGTTCTGCGGCATAACACATTACAACATATGATAACTCTTGGTCAAGAATGAATGCAATCTTTTGAAAGTGTTTTCAGACCACAATTCTAACACCCCCAAAAATGATATTTTTCAAACTATACAAAATTACTTTGGCATGCCTTGGCCACATGCCTCGCACCATTAAACCAATTTGGAACAAAACTACAGCAATGCCGTGTACCAGGTGGCTGCAGCTTATAAGAGCATGAAATTTGACTAGAATACAGGGTGTAATGAAACAAGTGAACTACTGCGACAGTGCTCCAATATTTGCATAAACAAGAGCATAAAATGATTGCACCTGTGGAAGATTCCCAATAATGTTGATAAACTTGTTCTTCTTAGGATGCTCCAGGAGGAAAGTACTTGCCCGTGACACTGGAGGTAGAATCTTAGCCAGAGGAATTCCCCCAGAAGTGTTGCCCTCGAAGATTGTATGAAACTCTCCCATCATGCTGTCCAAAACAGCCTTCAGTGATAATTCCAAAATCACCCCAAAGTCATCACTGTCACCAACCAGATATCAATCATGTCATTCGAAATCATTATAGAACAAAAATCAGATAAACAAAATTGTAAATAATATGAAGTGTTTCCAAACACACACAACAAAGCCTCTCAAAGCATTAATTTAGTCCTAGTAACTGAATCATTCATAAACCAAATATAAAGTGCTTCCCCTAGTCCTTTATAATAATGTTGGTCATAGATATAAAATTCAGGATAGGAGTAAAGATTTCATGGTTATGTTAGTTATAGCAGCAAGCCCCTATTCCTAAACTAGAGTGCTTTCTTATCCAGCAACTACCATTGGCAATTCAATATATCCTGCATTCTAACTAATGAACACAGAGATCATCTAACATCCAATTTGACAGGTGGACATAATGCAACCAATCATCTTGGACAACAAGTATTGGTGGACTTTTAAGGGACCATTAATGATAATATGCCAACAACTCGGGTAAATGTACCTTGGCTTACATCTCTAGGGTTCAGGTTTCATAATACAATAACACAAAAAATATAAGCACATGCTAACAACAGAAAGACACAAATAGGCATAACCATCTTTCACAATTGAAAAACAAACAAAATAAAGGCAAATAATAGATTACAAAATGCCTCGAGAGTCAGCACACATATATGTTAGGAGACTTCCAAACATGAGAGTCAAACTATTTCGAGATCAAGGCATGATGGCCTTTATGAACTTACACGCCCTACAACTCTCAGAACAATACTTTATCTTGGCAAGCTTTACTTTTCTGAGTTCTCTGCACACATCTCAAGCACGGCTCAGAGGTAAGGTGATAATCCCGTTGATAACATAGAACAGCTAACCATCTATTTTACAAAAAAAGTCAGAAACCCAAGGATGAGGCCAAAAAACGTCCAAACAACCTACCCTGCTACCCCCAGGTAAATGATTGACGACATTTTCTTCTATCAGATCTCTTGACACCTGATGAATATGCATGATGTGTCTTATGCAGTGCTCTCAAACCACTGCTCATGATCATGATCCATATAAAAGCATATCTTTAATTGATGATATGCATGTGAATGTGCCACACAACTTTTGGGAACAAAGAGACCTTTCAAAATCTATTAACACTATTTTTTGTAAACCTGGATTATTTTATGACTTCTTGAAACCTTGCTTTTGCAAATGATGAATCAGACATTTGAACCGCTTGCCATTAAAAAAATCATCCTGTGTCTTTCCACTTCTCATCTGCAAAGGTGCGAATGCATAGATAATCAGAGTGCTCCACTTTATCAGGGATAATAATTGGTAGATTGGTCATCTTTTTCAATTGTCTTTCCCTTATTTGCAAGTTAAAGTGCAATCAGACTCTGTTCTTTACTAGCAATAACATGCTAGAATAGCCCATGTTCCCTTGTCCTACTGATTGTAATAGCAATTAGGACATTTATGGTCGCCCGTCCCACATTACTCATAAATAAGTTCACATTTATTTTTAAATCCCAAGGAATCACACTGCCTATAACCCTGTTTCAATGAAAATCTATGTTACCAGGTTCTCCCCTATGGAGGCCTGGGTACCAATCCAGGTCTGAGTCCAGTTTGCCTCCGGGTTCACCCAGGTACGCTCCCAAGGGCAAACTCACAGGAAAAATGCCTGTTTATTGGTTTTTTTCAATTCAACGAATGATTAAAAATTATAACAAAAGACATTAAAAAACCCTAAAACCCAAAATGAAAACCTAAAAGCTACTTGCCTCTCATTTCAACAAAAGAAAAAACACAACACACTTACCGCTCATTGCACACTAAGGGCTGAAACTCCATCAAGCAAAGTCCAACTACATTGTTTGGGTATTCCTATCAGTGTAGTTGGAAAAGATCTCATATTGGAGTACCACATAATGATGATTATGTTGACACTTTCGATGAAGAGCAATCTGAAGAAAATTTCTAATTTTGATTTAATATTTATCATTACATTTGGCATTCAGTTCTCATTATCAATTTATCACTAATGTTTTGTGGTTATTTTGTTTTTACGAGCATATTATGTGGTTAATTCATGTTTATTTGACCAGAATATTTATATTTTTAATATTTATATGTTTTTTTATATAGCCATACCTAGGAGAAAAAATCACCATAGCGGAGTACTTGTACCCAAACTTGCACCAGCAAAGAGCTTCTACAGGATAGAAGCAACTAAAAGTCCATCCATCGCATTGACTCTGCCCTTGAATGATGCAGTGGCTTCTACATTTGTTGCCACCGGATTGCCCACTAAATCATGTTTGGTAAATATGAGTACAAGGAACATAACTGGAGTTCAATGTGTTGTAGCAGTATTGATTATCACTCGAGAGCAACCTACCAACAAAATGCAGCTATTTATAACTGATTGAAGCCTAAGTATAAATAGTCATATGATGCCATGATGGAAAAAATGTTATACTGCATTCTGTTTCTTATCCATGAAATGTATCTTATTGATTGTACATTCAACAGGTTGTAATTGAATATTTCCCAACATATGAAATGGAGTTTTCCTAAATGATTAAGTCTTATGGCATTTATTAATAAATATACACCTAGACAGAAATTTGGATTTGTGAACATGAACTGGATTTGATAGGAACAAGATCACATTACATTTACACAATTAGACACAACAACTACCAAGAAACCCTCATCATGGACAAAAAAGAAATCAATAGAAAAATGAGTTACTAAACATGAACACAATTGAGGAAAAAAATTTCACTTAAAAACCATAAATTATATCAAGGTCAATCTCAATCGCTAATTTGATAACAGTTAAGCTAATTCTGCTTAGACTGCCTCATAAAACATTGTATGTCATGGATAGAATCATTTGCTGGCTCTATACCACTATGCAAGAAATCCCTGTTGCCATAACCAGCTTGCTCCATACGTAAATGAGTGTGACTACATAATTAACAATAAATAAAGACACATGGATAGCACTAGGAAATAAGTGTGGGGTCATTATGAAGGTAAAGAAGCAGCGATCAGCTTTAATGGGTGTGGGTTATAAAGCCCTTACACAACTAACAGTTCTCTCTTTTGACTAATAAAAAGCGTCATCCTCCAACAGTGTGTGCAAGAGTCGCTGCATTTTAAAATTGGACCCCAGGCAACAGTTCTAATGTCTGCCACACGCCTGCATATAGTTATACACGTGATACTACAAAATGTTGATTTATTCACAGAACATTGTAGGAAGTGAAACAAAAAAACATGGGCTGAATCGGTGTGTTAGGAGTGTCATTTCAATGAAGGATGCTAGAATAGCTCACAAAGGCTACATGAGGTGCCATAACAAAGAATTATGACGCCTAGGATGCATTCTTTAATATATTTGGCTATTCAAAGGGAGGGAAGTGCAAGCAAACATTAGGTAATAGCTAGGGTGACATTTAATTATCTATTGAACCAAGTCATCAGTTCTAGGGTGACATTGAATTATGAGATTGAATAAGCATTAAATGAGGGACTACAAGAACAACCAGAAGAATAGGCCAATATGACAGGCAAGAATCTATGTGTTATTGGTGTTAAGTCGTGTGATCGAAATTATATTGTTAGTTTGTTAGTAGTTAGTTGGGGCATGCATACCCTAGTGAGACACCCCATTTAGAAAACAAGTTAATGTTAGTCATTAATTACCTATAGAGGTAGTTGTACAGGTGAGTGGTTGAGTCCCGTACAAATAACGGGTTTAGATTTTATTATATAAACTTGCATGTGGCAACCTATGTAATGCAATTGACTTACATTTATGTAAGCTTCTTTTTGAATAAAATAAATGTGTAGTTTTTCCGCTATTTATCTTGTGTTTGAATTCCTGTCAGTGGAATCAAAGCACGATGGCAATGGATCTGTGAGGAAGCCATGGAAGAGCCATGAAGGACAATTTCTAATAGAAGCCTTCCATTTTTCTGAGTTCTTTTTTTTTAGCTACAAAAATTTAGCAGAGCAAATGCTTGCCTCGGAGCAGCGCATGAGATTTTTCATTTACCGGGAGTTTTTTCTGAGTGCTGAGGCTGTCAATTGCTGATCTGGAGCATTGACACCTTGTTCGAAGTTCATTAAAGTTTTGCTGAAGCGTTGGAATTGTCCAAAGCATACTCGTTGGAAGCATATTTGTATATTTGAGTGAAATTTAGAAGCTTTAAAAATTATATTGCTTCTGGGCACGTTTTATTAATTTCCACAATCTGATCTGCTAAAGAGCTATGCCAGAAACATGATTTCCCAGGGAAAGACAATTGCTGCCATCATTTAGGGGCGTCAAAATTTATAATTCTAAATGCGGCGTAATTTTGGATGTGGGAATGTGTATTTTCGGCATATGGCACTAGAATTTTTGTACATGCGATGAATACTGTTGCACAATACTTAGTGAAGTGTGTGAATAAGATGAATCGCTGCAAAAATAAATGCTGGGCATGACGGCTTTGAAGTGGTGTTAAAATTTGATATGTAAAGGAGTTGCAAAAGCATGGTCCCCTTCGTTAGCATAGTAAAAAGGTATGAATTATTTTACTTTTGTTGCACACTTTGACTTGCTTGTCATGAAAGTCACTCTAATCCAGGGTGTAGTATTTGCATTGCATCGTCAGGTAAAAACATTTGCAATATCTTTTTACTACTGTTTTGAGGCTTAAACAAAATCATTGTCAGGTTATGAAGAAGTTTGGCATTATGTGTCAAACAAGGCTTAGATGAGTTGGTTGTTTTATAAAGTGGAGACTCATATGATTTTATTTTTGTTTGTTTAAATTATTATTATTCTAATTAACATTTTTATCTAAGTAGCCAATACGGCACCCCTAGGGCACCTGGTACAGATACGAAAATGTACCCGGTACGGGTACGGCCCGGATAAGTGCCCTGAAACGTCCAAGATACAGCTAGGCAGGTCCGGGTATGGCCGGGTACGTCCCAGACCTTCCTGGCCGTATCCTGCCATATCCTGGCCCAAAAACTGTGTTTTTTTTCTAGTTTAAATTTAATATATCATTACAGCAGAAATTACAGTTTTCACTGAACACCTCAACTAGATAAGGTAGGAAATTATGAATTTATGAGTAGTTTGTTGTGGTTATTTAGCTTTGTTTTGTTTTTCATATGCATAATATTGTGGTTAATTCCTATTTAGCAGGCTGGAATTTATATATTTTTTTATTTTATATATATATATATATATATATATATATATATATATATATATATTTTTGTACGGCCATATCCAATGCCGTATCTAGGGCCAATTGTTTTTACCATATCCACGCATCGGATACTCCGTACCCATACCCATATCCAAAAACGTATCGGCTCCTTAGTTTTTAATCAAGTATCTCTTGTACATATTTTCCAGCTATGAAAAATTGGTCATATGGTTTCTCTAGCTGAATCCTGCTTTCCTTGCTTCCGAGGTGGTCTTTGGTTGCCATCTTGGGCTTTGATTTCTCATTACTTCTATATTTTCTTATTCATCGGCTTCGGTCGCGCTTATGTGTGGACAATTTTTCTTGATATGCCTAATTTCATTGCTATTATAGCCTCTGAGAAGCAAGCATTCATAGTCCAAATTCTGCCTCCAAATTCCAATGACATAGGAAATCCTTACGGCTCTCAGGATAGGCTTAGCCAGATTGGTTGACAAACATATTCTAGCATAAGCGGATAATTCCTTATTTTTAGTTGCTTCAGGGAGATGGATGAACTTGACCATTTTTTCCTATAGTATTTTAATGATGCCTTTAACCCAGTATTCCGGCGGCGGCTTGTATAAACAAACCCAGAATGAAGCCTCCTTAATTAGTTCTTCCGAATGAAAAAGGGCAGTCCAATGCCTTAGGTATAGGCCAGAATTTTTGAAGAACCAAGGACCCCAATAAAAACATTATCTTTATCTTCAGCAATCTAAACAGTTAATTGAAAAAACACTTTTGCTAGGAATCGTATATCCAGACTAGCATAGAATGGCTGCTTGGTTCCCAACCATTGTTTTAAGATTTCCATACTTGGCCATACTCTGATGAAATCACAGATTAGGGCCTTGTCAAAATATACTCGAGTGAGATGGTCCACCACCCGGTCAGGAATACAAATCATAGGGACTTTCTATGTGATCTAAATGCTAATATCTTCGTCTAATGCGATCTTCCTGACCTTAAAATCCACTATGGATTAGGGTTCCTTTTTATTTTGAACAATCCTCTGACTGCTTCTCATGGGTATGATCCTTAGTTTTTTCTTTCCTGATTGGCCTATAAGGTCACGTCGACTGGCCACTAGTTCCCCATTGGAGCATGATTCTTCCTAGACAAAAGCTTCTCCAGCCACCTGTATCTCACTCTTGGTTAAAAAAGTTTGGGGTTTCCTGATCTATTTCTAATCCGAACTCATTCAAATTCCTTGATCAGAGCTACAGTATCCAAATCCATTTTGTTCTTGGCATTCAATCTTCTTTTATGCCTTTTGTCCTCCCTTCTCTCCTCTGGATTTGACTTTGATCCCATTCAGACTATTACCTTCTTCCCTGATTTCCACCATTGATTCAATCACCCTTGAGGCTAACTTCCTCTTCCTTTTGAACCTTCCGGTGCTCCTCTTTGCCTTCTTGATTCTTTTGCTCATTTCCCTCTTTTTTCTGTTCCTTTTGCTCCTTGTTCTTTCCTGACTACTGTTTTTGCTCTCTTCCCTACTCCTTTCACTCCATTTTCCCTCGTTAATTTATTTTTAATTCTAACCCTTTTAATGGTACTGTTTTCCTGATTTTTCTCCTTTTTTTGGGAAGACTTGCCGAGTCTCATAACTATGAGCAAGATGCATCTCACAATGATACAAACTGTAATACCAACATTCCCATTAAGATTTGGTAGCTCACTCAACTGGCAAGCCATGCACACGCAATTACTTAAATTTGATATGGTTAGGTACTTGATGATTATTTAATTACTGATATCAAGTCTATAGTTGCCATCATAAGAATATGAAGTATGGCCAATATTAAATCATGGTACTAACAGTAAACCATAACTACCATCATAAGCACAAGGTTTAATGATAAATAAAGCTTAAATTGCCAATAGTAGTGCCATAATTACCGTCATACACACAGAGAGTATGGACTAAAAAAATTTACCTTGAAATAATAGCTCGAGTCTCTGCCATCAATTGCTCTAGTTTTCGCCCTTTCAGTTTGAAAGGGACTAAGAAACTGCAACGTGGCAATTGAGAAACACCGAAGGTTGAACTACCAGCTGAAAGCTCTTCATATAGCATTCCATTTTCTGGAATTACATAATTTATCCATTGCACTGATTTGCTTGATAAAAACCGCCAATATACTTGTGAAAGTATCAGACAATTCAGCAAAAAGTCAAAGGCTCCCTTAAATCCTTGCTGCATGGGAATGTGCATCATTATATTAGTGAAAACCTATAAAAATAGTTTCAGTCAGATTAATCAATCTGTTTCAAAACAAAATCTCACTCCAGCTTTACCTTTTCAATAGTTTTTTTCAACCACCTGTCGCATCTGAAACAATCAATCCACCCACACCATACTGATGTAAATAATCGGCAGATCCAAATAAAATTTGTGCTGACAAAGTGCAAACAGACTGATCCTGCAGTACGAAACAAAGTTGAAATGTTTTTTATCATAACAAGAAAACCCAGTCTTAGTAAAACACTGTTTACGAATGTTTGAAACCCCACATAAAAATCAAAAATCCCCACAAATCACAAAAAAATAAACTAAGAAGGCATATAACGCATGCAATATTCCACTAAACAGCTATCTAATCCCTAGATAGGCTCAAAACCCTGACCACATTTCAACTATTTTAAGGCACTATCTAAACACAAACTTCCTAATGGGCAAAAGCCTACCATCTCCATTACATCAAAGTTGTCTCTAACATGCATTATGTAAAAGAAATTATTTCCAGATGCATTCATTAAGGGTTCAGGGGAAAAAGGATAGACAAAAAAAACAGCCAGAGATGAATGAGTTAAAAAATAGGCTTGGCCAACTGTAATATGCATAATCTCAATGCAGCTCCACTGAAATGCATGCATGTTTAGAAGGAAACTTGTTGTTCTTATGTGATAAAGGCAAGTATATGCTTCACTCATCAGTAAACACATGAACAGTTAAAAATGAAGACAAAGTACCACATTCAGAGACAGTTATCAGCAAACATGACAAGAAATACTAAGAATGTGTACCATTGATTCCAAATTTTCAAAACCCCGGGCTTGTTCAATGAAGATATGTCTCCCTAAAATGTTAAGTTGAGCTCTTATGTATAAATTGAGCACTGTCATGGCCCACAACGCACATGCAGTCCTCGTAAAACCTGACCAGAAAATAAATGTGAAAGTAGATTAATGAATGAAACCATGACTTTAAAGCAAGATTCATAATGGTAATAAACACAAATGAAGTTCCATCCAGGCCCCAATCATGTTATTTGTGCATGTATCGTATCCGTAAGTGTTTCAGTTAATCAATATTCTTGATATCATACAACTGTTTGGGAAAATTTCGGCCAAACAAAGCATAAGAGAATAACCAAATTGACACATTGATAATTTAAGAAAAAAGACGATCCATTCAGACATACTTAGAATTTTGAGTCTCTCCCACAGCTGAAGTTTTTCTTCAGAACTAAGGTGCCCTCTCCCTTGACTTAGTCTTTCAGTTAGTTCAGTATAATCTAACTCCTCAGACAGACGAATATCCAGACTTTCCAAGCCAAATGCTAGGGAGGTTGAATCTGATATATTTTGAAGGTTTTCAAAATGTTCTCGCAACCTTCAAAAAGCACACCGTTAAGCATTTGGGATTCAGTTACTAGCAATTTGTTAAAAAACGACTGTAAAAATAGTGACAACAAGCACAGGCCTGAAAGCCTCCACATACATGAGAAAGAGAGATACACTGAAATGTTTCATCCAAGTTGCATATATCAACATACCGGGTTTCTACAAGTTCATCTGCTCGGTGTTGAGCTTCTTCTTCCCGTTCCAATGCCAACATCCTCTCCTTCTGGGAAAAGTAAACGCGATACAGAGCATAACCGCTTCCCAAAAACCCTGCTGTGAATAGTATTTTTCTCTTATGCCTACTCATAAAACCCCTGTTTTGATAGAAAAAATTAATTGGGCATTCAGAAGCCATGTTTGATGAAAAGGAAAGAAAAAATAGCATTTAAAATCCTCGATTCATAGAAAGTATTAATTGGAAATCAAAAAACATAAAACCTTCGTCATTGGGAAATGAAAATCCCAATGATAGAAAGAATTAATTGGGCATCCACAAATATATAGTCTTCATTATTGGGAATTCAAAACCCATGATTGTCAAGAAAGAAATGAATAGGCATTTCCAATCGTAGAACATTGGTTACTGGGCATTCAGAAGCCCTGTTTTGATAGAAAGAAAATAGTGGTCATTTTAAGTCCTTGATTGTTAGAAGGAACTATTTGGGCATTTACGGACAAAAACTTCATTACTAGGCATTCAAGGACCCGGTTTTACAAAATGAGCTTAATTTGGCATTCACAAAAACAAAACCTTCATTTTTGAGCGTTCAAAACCCTGCTTTGATTGAGTGAATTTATTGGGCATTTGAAAACATAAAAGCGCTGGTTGTTGGGTATTCAAAGCCCTAATTTTAGTCCAACAGGTTTAGGTCAAGGAGGAGGATTGGAAGCACCATAAGCCAAGTTATATTCCCATGGGATCTTGGGATCTTGGGTACTTGCAGTAGTCTTGGGACACCTGAAGGTAGGGGTAACATTTATGGCAATTCACGAACCTAATCCTGGTGTACACACCTTTGTGCTGCCACAGGGGCACCTCAAGATAGAGATCAAATCTAACAATATTAAAGACCCAAGCATTCTCCCATGTTCCCCACAAACATTGCCCTAAAGTTTTACCTAATCCATTATCCCCTTTGAAAGGGCCCAAAAATAATAAGGCCAAGACCCTTGATTTTAAAAACTACATTTCATCAAGTTCTTTATTAGGTAGGACAAGAAAACACGAAGGGGTGGGGATGCATCCCTGTAAAACATCAGGTTAAATGGATCCATCCCCTCAAAGGAACCTTGAAGCTTAACTTTGATGGGGTGACTAAAGGAAACCCATGGGACAGAGGATGAGGAGTCATTGGGTACCGGAAGGGTTTCTCATCCCTTGTCTATGCAATCAACCTCGAAAAAACAATAAACAATCTAGCAAAAGGTAAATTCATCTAAAAGGTTCTATTCTATAAGATCAACTTTGGAGAAACAATAAACGATCTAGCTAAAGGTAATCTCGTCTTAAAGGTTTTCAGCTGTCCCTAAAGAGAAAAAGCTATCCTTGATCATAAAAGGATATTCAAAAAAATTCATTGACGTTATTCACAAAGGGGGTTGTCACTCTCAGTATCACCATTCTATCATCCTTAAACATCTTGGTCTTGAAAGATAAATTTGATTTTATTATCTTTGGCCATACAAAGAGAGGGGGCAATAAAGTCATGGATCTAAGCACAAACCATGGAAATTGAACTCCATAATAAGGTAAAGTTTAATTTTATAAAAAAAATGTTCTCCATTTGATAGAGATTTATAAGCCTACTCACTTATGATTGTCAAGGTTCAATATGCTAATTATTAATTTGAGTTGCATGTGGACTGATAGAACTTTGGGGCTCACATGCTCAAGCCTAATCTCTGATTCTGCTGATTCGGTCTCTTTTTGTAGCAGAATAATGAAAAATTGTAGAAACAGTCTATAATACCCTAGATGAAGTCATTCTCCATTCGTGTTCTGGTTTTGGAAAATGCTATCTTTGATACTTTGTGTAACACAATGTCTTGGAAATTTTTTAAATAAGAGTTCAAAATATATCGATAAAGGTGGAACAAAATACATCAAGCCCCTCCGAGTTCAGAGTATTAGTATGGAGGAGGGTCAGAGAAATCTGGTAGGCTGAATACTAAAATGTAAGGTAGGAACCAAAATTCAGAAGTGTCCATCACAAAGGCTCAATCAGAGCAGTGGAAAAGTATCGAAGTGGCTAACTAAAACACAAGTAATATAGACAAATGCTGGAAATTACTAGTCAAGATATAGAACTATTATATCACACCTACTACATATGAGCATATAGATAAAATTTAGGACAGCAATCAATGGAAGATTTCCATGTAGATGCAGTGCTCGCTCTCCTTTACAATGCAGGTCATCACATCTAGTTGGGTGGTCAGAGACAAAACCGCATTGGTCCCCAGCATCAGGTGTCTCTCCAGCAGGCCACTTGGGAGGTGCATGTCTCAGGAATCAGGATGGGTTCGTGAACAGGAATTTGTCCACAGCCACTCACTGAGGCGCCATCATGAAAGGCATGGCGCTTGGCAGCATGCTGATAGTTGAATTTGGTTTCAACATCGCCCTACGCCATGTGGTCTACCATTTCAATCCTATTGTTTTGCTAATTGAAAACAGCACACAGGAAGGCAATGTGTTTTTCCATGGATCCCAATGCTTTTTTCCGTTATAGGATGTTGAATGTCATGTTCCCCAACATTATCATAGAAGAACTTCGAACTACCATCAATCGTATGTAAGGCAGCAACAATGGTACTTTCTCTGACAGAATTTTCTGCAGAAAATGTGTCATGAGCGCCACACAATGTGTTGGAATAGCACACATAAAATTCATGTTCTACCTGCAATCTGTGATGAACCCTCTATATTTCATGACTTTGTCGCATGCCCAATTGTATCTTGAAGTTCACCCTTAGGTCCTTGTCTAGCATGCCACACTGCCTAAATGCTGCCCTCAAAGGGCTTGGCATCCCCTTTCAACTCAGCCTGAATTCGTTATGACTCTCAACACCTTTCTAGCTGTGTTTTGGGTATTTTAACTCATCCTTTGACACCTCGAGATGTGGTCTCTTGGCAGACCCTCATACCTCTGCTTCAGCCTCGAAAGTACAGTGTCTGATCCATAAGGATCCAGAAAACAGTTTACTTCATCAAACAACTAAGAACTCAATCAAAAACAGAGTTGAAACGGGGAGAGTTTTGTAAAGTGTCAAACCCACCATAAACAGCAGAGCAGAGTGGTGATTGTGTTACAGACAAGGTGGTTTCGAAAGTGTCCTGGCAGTTCTGATTGTGGCATGGGAGTTTTGGCCTGCTACCTGTGGTGGTTTTTCCCAGTTCAAAAGTAGAGGGAGAGTAACCACCAAAAGAAAGACCTTTCATGATCCTTTGACACTTGAAGTGTCGTTTAATGCATAAAATGGACACTTCCAATGTATCATATTTGTAGGAGGCATGAGCCCGTGGAGTTAGTTCAGTTGTTCAAACGAGCAGAACTAGTGTGGGGCAGAGAGAATCAAAGTGAGTATAGTAGTAGGAAGATATCCTCTGTTAAGATCTTTTTGTAACTAATTTTGGCCAAAAGAGGGTGAGAAATCTGAGCATTTGCCACTCCAAGCTGATTTTCCCCACATTGGGGTTTCCCGCTTAAAATCTGTGTCGAACTTCTTGTGGTGGTTGTTCTTGTGTTTTCCATGGTTGTTTCATCTTTGTTTCATGCAACTACACAACTGTTTCACTTCCAGTAATTAAGAACACTAATTCCACTACTTTTTACATTATAAACTCTGTCAAATTGAAGTATAATTCAAGTAGGACAGCATATACATCTGCAAATTTCCAACCAGTAATCAATCTTGAGAGACTACTCAGCATCCCCTTGAAAAAGGAGCTTTGGTGATGTGACACTCTGTCACGTTGCGGCTTTTATAAAACAGTCATGGTGCCATCACAAATTGTTTGGTTTCTGTCTTTTCAGGCCCAAAACAGTCAATCTCTTGAATCTAGCACATGTTTCCTTCCTTTTGGGCAAGGACGGTGTCTTACCTTAACCCTTCGCCTTTCTATATACGGATGCAGACCTAACATTAATCCAATCTTGACTCTACCACAATCGCATGATTTCAAAACAACAGCTTATGCATATTAAAGTTATTAGTTCACTGTTAAGTCATTATGTAAAAATTAACTAATATGTAATTAGTTAATGTACTTTAGTTATATAACATATAACTACCTCATCTGATGTAACTTCTTTTATGTTTAATAAATAATGAACACACACAAGACATAACTGTGTCACGTGCCATATGCCTTTGATTCTCTCTCACATCTTTTATTAACATTGGTATCAGAGCCACTATTCAAGGAAGCATACGAAGAGCAAGTAGCAAAGTTCGAGAAAGCCCTAGTCTGGTACGAACTGTGGAAAAGAGAAGAAGAGCTTCATTATCAAAAACGATGGCAGAGTTAGAGGAAGCCCTAGAAGAAATTTACTAGGTACTAACCACGTGAAGACTCACATTTGCTGGACATAAAAAGATCGGAACTGATGTTCAAGACCAGTGCAGATAAAGACAAGATGCGATTTGTAGGGCACAAATCAGCAGGAGGTCATGAAGAGACCAGGCAGATTTCGTCTAGTTACAGATGTTTTTTGAAGGGAAAAAAATGCAATCTAAAGACATCAGGTAGAGACTCATATGCAGTCATTTTTGTGAAGAAAACCGTGAAGATCATACAAATCTGCACACATTCACAGGCAGGAAGACGTGGCAAGATTATGTGAGGACCCAGACAGGATTTACCGATCCTGCTAGGGCACGAAGAAGGATCAAAAGCCACCAGAGACCAGAATGAATGGGTATCATACCAGATTAAGGGTTTATAAATCGCAATGTTCGTGATTTGACATTGCAGAAGTCATGAAGACCAGGGCGTGTCAGGAAGATTTGCAGAAGGAATTTCAGACTATTGGAGATGTCAAGGGCTCTGCATAAGGCGTGATTTTAGTCTAAAACGACAGTGACGCAGTCACATTTCATTGCAGATCAGACGTGACCACACACAGAAGAAGAACACAGAAAAATCATGCTTTTTGCCAAGTTTCGCAGAGACCACTAGGGCACGTGGAGAGAGTTGCTGAGGAAGTTTTTGTGAGTGAAGGAAGGGCACTGATTCCAGAAACCATTAGGGAGGAGACAGCCACGAAGTTGTAGACTACAAGTTCTGATGACCAGAAGGAAAAATGGGCACGATTTTGGAGGGTTCAGGCATTTTTCCATAAACTTTTAGGACTTCATCTCCATATTTTAAATTTGGATATTGTGTTTATTCATTTAATAAATAAAGATCACTATGGCACATGGAGAGAGTGCTGAGGAAGTTTTTGTGAGTGAAGGAAGGGCAATTGATTCCAGAAACCGTGAGAGAGGAGACAACAATGAACTACGAAGTTGCAGACTATGCGTTTTGAAGGCCAGATTGTGTAACGAAAAAGAGACATGATTTTGCAGAATTCAGGCATTTTTCCATAAATTTTTATGACATCATCTCCATATTTTAAATTTGGATATTTTGTATATTAATTTAACGTCAGATTTAAGAGTCCACCAAGGAAATTGGTTTATTAATTTTTGCATTGATTTACGGGGAAGAGTGAAAGATCCCTAGATGAATCCTCCTTACACTCAGATGATTTGTTATCAAACAAAAACAGCAAATACAGATTTTACGTATGTTATGGCACTTCCCTAATACAGGTTTGAAAAAAATGCGGCTAGTTTGGTATATTAAATTCCTTACAACAGCAATCAAACCAACATGTTTTCTGAATTCTCCTAAACTGACCTGTGCGTATTGGCAGCGTAATATGCATATAAAATCTGACTTTTCTGAGTTAATATTAGGCTGGAATTTATATCAGAAATCTGCAGATGATAGAGGACTGAAACGGCACTTTAAACCTTCCCAAAATTTACAGAAAATGCTTTATTTGATCCACACAAATTAATGCAACGTACAGCAATAAGTTCAGACCTGAAATATCTTCAAAATACCTCCAAATGGCCAAAAGATGGGTTGCTTCATTAGATCAAAATGGCACAGCCCAATTACAATCTTTATTCTTCACACCTGGTACAAGATCTATCAACTACTGACTGAAAAGACTGAAAATTCTCATGCTAGCTCAATAGAATTTCCTGTGTGGAAATCCCTCACATACTCTAAGAGGGTTTTCGTCCTCCAGAGACAATATACTAAGGGTTTTCGTCCTTAGAATACTTTAATACAAAAGCACTTGGCTTAAGATCAGATTCAGAAATGATAAGTGATTACAATGGTTCTTTACCCAAGCCGCCCCTCTCCTTTTTATAGGAAAAATATTACAAAATGACCTTTTCATCATCCAATGAGAAAAGAGTGCCAAAATACCCTAAAAGTATACCCAAACCTAGGCGCACTTCCTCCATGAATAAATAAACATTAAATAATGTTTTATTATTTTCCCTAAGGTCTATTTGGCCTCCCATGCCCAATCGCACTTTTCTTGGGAAGAGTGATAACTTTTATCCTTTCTACACTAACTTTCCTTTTTTTGTCCAAGTCGCATTCTCTTGCCTAGGGATGACAAACATAACATGGGTCTCTTTCTACTCTCCCTAGAAAGGATACAACATAATATTAGACCCAATGCACCTATTTAGAGATTAGAAATTTATTATTAAGTCAAATAAATTAATACAAGTGCTTTATTAATATTTTTTTGCACTTTGTAATAACTCATTGTGACTTAAGTCACCCTTATATTTTTCCTTTGGCCGTCGGGTTGACGAAATGGGCCAAAGGTCTTCGATTGGGAAAAGGGGACATTACATAGTTATACTGTTCTTGCCACTCATCTTTAGGAGTTACTTGTACAGCTTGTACCTTTTCTTGTTTCAATTTATTAGGCACAAGCAACCTTCAGTTTGCAATAATATATAAAAGTACCAACAGACAAGATAATCATATTATAAGTAAACCCAGCCCTTAACCTCATCACATGTAGATGACCCCTAATGGGATTGCATAAATTTTAAACAAAATCTTAAGTAACCAACTTCGGAAGTCCAAAAGCTAAAAGTAATAACTAAAGCAAATTTTGTAACTAGCAATGTCATTTTACATAAGTAAAATGAGATTGCATTACTCATTAAACAGCAAGATTTATACAAAATTTATAGCTACTTATAGCAGTATGATTCACTCTCCTGAAACAGATTGATAGAAGCTTGGTACAGTATGCCTTCCGGTTGAAAAACTGCCACTTAAATCTGTTTCCATAGCCGAGGCTTTGAAATACCAAGTATAGCAAACCATGGTACAAGATCAATGTAGTTTGTCCAACTATCATTGGAAAGTTAGCTGATTATGGAACACAATTCATAACTTTCTGGGCCAATTGGACCATTATTTATATGCTTATCTATAGTAGATTATTTCATTTCAGCCTCATAGCATATACTAGAATTACCGTCCAGAGACAAATCAGCAAAAGGAGATGTTGGAGCTCCTTTCAAGCCTAACCCGTATGTACGTCTCAATCAAGACACTCAGATTTGGTACAAGCCATTGCTTTCACCTTTTCCAACTTTAATAGGTCTGCCGCTTGTCTGATGCTATTGAAGCAGAACCCGTGGTCTGATTTGGTCCAACACCTCTTTGCGTGTACATTTTATTTTCATGTGTCTAAAAGTGTTATAAGGCAATGTTGAAAGTTTCATGAATGATTTCAGGCATGCATGCCTAATTTACCGAAGCTTTACATCCCAGATTGACCTGTATCAGCTAGCTATGTTTATTTTATATCCTTATCTAGTATCTTTTTGTTCAAATAATGAGTTACTGAGTTTTACTTGTACCTGCAGATTGGGCAGATACATGTATCTGAATTCAAGTAATATTGGACGAAGAAGAGAATGATCATGATGAGAATGGGGAGGAAGATGACGATGTCGATGAACTTGACACAGATAATAAATCAAATGACAGTGAAAATGATGGAAATTGGATTCAAGATCAATGTGAAGACAAAGATGAAAATGTTGATGAACCTGACATGGATAACAAATTATATGAAAGCGACAATGATGGCTATAGGATTCTGGGTCAAAATGAAGACTGTCAGCTCCCCAAAGTAATTGCCCCCCCCCCTCTCTCTCTACGTTTTAGTATTCGAAGATGAGGGCCTTGCTCTGTGGTGTTAAAATCTGTACAGTTGATAGTTCTATACTAATCAAGATATATGAGGCTGGCAGACTACAAGTGGAAAGGATCTTGATGTGGTTGCTGTCGTGTAGAGGGAAAGGTGAAAAGAAGAATGCTTATATTGACCATTAGTTTGGTGACGTTTTATGTTACATTTGAAGTAAATTTTAATCATTACGAAGTTTTCTAAAGCTCCTTGTATTGTTACCTATGCTTTTCTGACTTAGGGAATTGAGTCCTTTGTCTTCGTTAGTTTTTCATCATACAAGTTTGACTCTAGATTGTCAGATCAGAGGGAGTTTGGAAGATGAAAAGTCACATGGTTTTACAAATTACATGGAAAAAATATGACAGAATCATGAATATATCTTAAAATAAATCACAATGCAGCAGGAAAAATGAGCTGTATCAACAAGAACAATTTATCATCTGAGCTAATATTTTATATGGTCCATCTAGAATTTCTGGATAGTTTAGTGGTATAAATTGTTAAGCCTGGCATTTGTTGGAGTAGCTCAGCTGTTTTTGATGTATCTTTTGGAGATTGATATTGTGGTTGTGTGTTTCTGGTGCCATTTAATATGCTACATATGCTTTTGTTTTAGGGTTTACTCTCCTTCACCTTTCATGACTTTTTAGGTGGGAGATGCTTTAGGCACTGTCCTTACAACTATAATTTTTGTTATACTTTTTAAGGTACATTGACCAATTTTGGTTTTAAGGTACGACCAATTTTGTCGGTCGTACATTAATATAATTTTTTTTGCTTTCCACATTTCATTTTCAAGGTGTGGTCTAAGAATTGGTCTAAGAATACCCATTTCCTTTGAGTAGTAGGTTTTTAGCTATGCCAAAATTCAAGGGTGTATTCTAGTATGTATCCTTGTTTACAGCTTTAAGGTTGAAGCATTTGACATGCAGTTTATGTTTATTTTCTCTTCTCATCTATTAGTCCCATTAGTCTAGTAACAGTATCGGATTGGATTGGTTTGTGCCAGTCATGAGGGGAGGAGTGCCATGAGATCAGAACCAGAACCACGAGTGCCATATGTTAGAATATGCGGAGAGAGAAAGAATAGAATGTACAAAGAACGAATGAAGAGAAACTGGAATGCACACATTGTCATTGTGTGTCTGTCATTTTACTATGTGAAAGATGGTTACAAAATGGTTGGAGTTTCAACCGTTTATTAGTTAATATTTAACTAATATTAAACTAACGCTAATAAATAAGCCTTATATTCTAATACTAGGCATTGATGAAGTCCTTCACATCAAATTCATCTTTGGTCGATTTCTCGTCTTTGGCAGAGCTTAGAATCTTACACCATCAGTTCCTAAGAGCATGCTTTCCAACCTGTGGAATCTAAGCAACAAAAGGCACCAAAACCAAGCCAATCTTTTTCTTTTCAGACAAAGAATTACTCTTCATCTTTTGCGCCTCTAAGTTCCTCTCATGTTGTATGCTCGTCATCTAGGAATCGGTAGTCTTCACCAAATGGATCCATTAAGGGTTCAACTCCTTTATCTGGAAATGGAAAGAAGTATTGTGCAGGGGGCATTCAACCAATAAATGGTGTGTCCTCAAGGAGGTCGGGACCCCTCTTGCTACAAACCCCACAATATGAAGATGTAGAGACTCAAACAACTAATCCCAACACTTCTAATCCTCGGCTCATTCTCATGGGCAATGAATATTCAATCAATAATAGGTAAGTTTTGATCCTTAAATCAAGAAAATATAATAGAGCTTATCCTTGACAATGGCAGCCAAAAGTTGTCAGAAGATCTTCAAATGCCAACTAGAACGCATCTACACACACACCATTTGGGGTGGGTCAAGGAGGGCCATTCCACGCGTGACACGCAAATGTTTAGTCACATTTACCATTGAGTTATTCAAGATACACTTGCTTGTGATGTCACTCCCCTTCATTGCTATAAATTGATACTTAAGAGCACCTTATCAGTGCAATCCCAAGGCTATCTTTGATGGGCTTCCACAAGACCTACCACCACACAAGGATGGTAAAGTGCATAAACTCGCGTCTTCTTCCAGTGGTTCTTTATTCTTCGGTAGGTCAGAAATTTAACATGATAATCTAAATACATTTCTCAATCTTTGTATCGTTCAAGAAGTCAAATTGTCAAAGCAAATGATGTTAAAAAGCTTCTCATAGAGATATCAAACTCTTGTTGATACACATTAAATTTTTTTACGAGCCTAAAAAGACTTCCTCCTTTGAGGCCCATTCAGCATTCTGTTGAGCTTGTGTCACGTTCTCAATTGCCCAATCAACTATTTTACCACGCTAGAGATAGAGAGGCAAATCAAGCAAATACTCAAAGAGCTAGTGAATCCAAATCCAACCCAGACAATTCTCCTTGTTGATCTCCTATCCTGACTATGATGCAAAAGTAACATAATGAGTGGCAGTTAATCACAAATTACCATGTTCTCGACAAAACCATTACAAAGAACTCCGACCCACTTACAAAGATTGATGATCTTTTGTACCAGTTTCAAGGTGTCAATTCACGAAACCTTTTTTGACTTTTGGATATCACCAAGTTCACGTGGAGCCCCATGATGTTGGAAGGCAACTTTTAAGACCGAGTTTAAACT
>CM034148.1:934476461-934599379 GCA_019776745.2 Taxus chinensis | reverse complement strand
AATCTTAACGATCACTGAAAGGTGTCCGTCATAGTTCACCTGCATTGTTGATAATCGTCGAGAAGATCGCTAATCTTCTCGAAGGTACAACCCTCTTGACTTGTGCCGTCAACCTTTCAATCCACCTCGAAAATAGCCTACTTATTTAAGTTCTACGTTGAGTTATAATTATCTATAATAGATGCTCCTTAAGGTTAGTCTTTCCGCATCCCGGTTCCTCACCTTAGAATTACCGTTCGTTAGTAAAACCCTTACACAAGAGAAGTTATTAAGACTAATGAGTTCCCGTCAGGAGTGCATAAATGTCATAATTCTAAATCAATGAAGCTGGACACAACCCTCAATCTTCACATGAGATTGCTAACCAAACCCCTTTTTTTTTGGGTTATATCAGTTCGCATAACTGAATTTATATCTTACTTATAGTATTGAGATATAGTGATTAAGAATCCAATTAACGTTGTTATTGAAATAGATCAAAACTTAGGAAGTAATGATTTATTTAGCTCGTTTGGATCCTGCTCAGATTTCACCCTTTAACCTTAGCTTGCAAAAGACAGTGATCTAGAATTCCAATTTAGCTTCAGATAGAACATAATAGAACTACTAAACAATCATAATTATTCAGTCACATAACCTTGCAAGCTTACTAGATAATCACAAAAGTCTCCAAGTTATACAATAAAACAATGCTCTTAAGATCATTCGAACCAAAGGAGATCAAACCATCAGATACGAATGCAAGCACATAAGTAACAAATACCTCTTTTCATTCCTCTCAAGCTAATCAAATACATTTTTATGCATTCAACATATTTGATACAATACTCAACAGAAAAAAGAACATCTTTCTTCAAGTAGTACATTTAGAGAATCAAGCTGTAACTCATCATAAAACAAAATTAAACAATCTGAACATCATATCAGATCTGCATGCCTTTACCACCCTTACAACAACATCATCTGCAAAAATTGTCAACATGGGTCAGTTCAGTGAACTGAGCATGATAAGCAATAAATCTTAAAACAATTGCAATCCACCAATTGTTTTCATTAAACAAACCTGTTTAAATGAAACCATTTCAACCAAACATGTAAACATATTTCAGACTATGCTCTTATAATACAAACATGACTATAAACGCTTAACTCATATTATAGTTACTAAATAGTCCTAGATACTGTTTCAGATATTTCAATCATAAATATTAGTGACCAAGAAGAACAAATGTATCCAAAACAACTATCCATCTGAATCCCAGGGACAACAAACATCTGACAGACCATTACATTCAACAAAAATTGAAATATCTTAACAATTCATAAATCCATCAGTATGTATTAACAATTCCAACATTAAATATAAATATATCAACATATACTTTACAACAGCAGAAGAGAAAGAAAACCGAGGACATTCAGATGTCCCTTCCAATCATGCTCATGACTGTACCATGCACTTCAAGAGTAATGCATTCACAGTATACGCCCGTGACTAGGCCATTAGAGACCACAGAAAGAAATATAGTCCGTCAAAATACAAATATAAAAATTGCCTATAACTTACTGAACAACACAGTAGCTCTCGTGACAAGGCAGTGATGAATAATCCATCAAATAGACTCCACATAACCTTCCATATATTCAACAAATGAGAAAATATCCAATGCCATCGCTTGTCAAGGTACAGTTAATAGCTCTTTACTCCAGTCAAGCACACGACTAGATATTCATGATAACAGAAGACGTAATCATGCTCAAACACAAGAACAATCCCACTAAGTCAAACACTCATCAACATACAGCTCAATCTAATCCCTACTAAACACAACAAGGACTTAAATCAAAAGGGCGAAATTAAATGAACAACCTCTTTATCACAGTCAAACAAGAGGCTAGATAGCATTAAAACAAATGACGTTTCTATATGCATACCTAGTAACATTCACACTGAATCTAACACAAACCTCCACAGCTTCATTTAACTGAATCAAATCCCTACGTTATACAACATGGGTGTAAATTAGAAGTCACTTTCAGGAACTAATAACCTCAACAAGATCTTTATAAAGGTCATCATCAAATCATTGTTTTCAACAAAGTTTCATCCAAGCCGAGATAGTGCAAATATAGCAAGGACTCATATAGAGTCGAGTTTAAAAAGAAAACACAGTGTGAACAAGATCAGTAGCCGAATTCCTACGAAAACATTCAAGGTTTTTAACTAATTCAACACCAGCAGTCTTCGCACTAAATTTCTACAAAAGTCAAAATACAATATACATATTAAGGACTCCAACAGAGCCAATATCAATAGGTATTCTCAACCAAGCCTATACAGAAGTCAAAACACCGGTTACATATCCAGATCTCCAACTGAGTCAATAAGCACAGTATTCACAACTGAGCTTAATACCGAAGGAAAAATCCTAATATACGATTCAAGGATTCAAAAGGAGTCAAACACATGTAGTATTCACAAATAAACTTCTACAGAAGTAGAAAGATACAAGATAAATATTAAATTCAAGAATTCCAACTGTGCCAATAACATACAGTATTCACGACTGTACTCCTACAAAAGTAGAAATGTATGTTACCTTTTCAGGACTCAAAAAGGAATCGAACCCAATATAGTATTCCCGATTAAACTTCTACAACAATTAAAAATACTATCGATTCAAGGATTCCCACAATATCCAATAACATACAGTATTCGCGGCAAAGCTTCTACAGAAGCCAAAACATACTATCATTTCAAGAAGTATAAACAACAAGGCTTCTACAGAAGTCGAAATCTACCAAGAAAAATTTTCATGGACTCCAACAGTGCCTGATTCAAACATTATCCTTGCAAGCATTTCTACAAAATCTAATCGAAATGCAAAACACAACAAGATAGTACAACCGTTCGAAACACAATGCACACCCATCAAGGGTTCACTTGCAAAATCGAGCCAGTAAGAAGATATAGCAAACCAATTCATACAATCTACCATAAAAACTAATTGAACCCAAAAATCATCTGAACAGAGTTGTTCTAATGAAATCATTTGAAAGAAAGCAATATTTTTAAAAGTTAGGGCCTAACATGCCTAGTAATGTTGCTTAAAAATCTGAAGAAGACCACTAAAAGAGCTCGAGCCTTCTCCTCTTTTTCCACATTAGATTCAACAACAATAATTTGTTATTTCCATGCCTTATAAACTTTCCTTGATAGAGAAAAGAGCTAGTTACTCTCATATTTGCCATGCAACACCAAGTAGACTGGTGCGAAGAACCAGTGATCAAACAGAGAGAAAATCAGAGCGCATGAAAAACCAAACAAACTACCAGTTTTCCATTTTGCATGTCTTCCCGAGAAATCTGAGCTTGAAGACCGAGTTCATTAATTGCATTAACTCCAAAATTCCCACTCAATCTCGATTGCCACCGACCGCCATAGTTGGCGATGGATAAAAACAATTCAAAGACCATTTCTAGACTTGGCGACTTTGCCACGTCGGCTTTCACTAACCGTTTGAAACCTCCACTAATTCCTTGTCCTTCATACTTATCCATCCCATTTAATTCCTTAGAAACTACCGCCCATGGCTCGCACCCTTTCATAGGTCCCCTTCCTCCACTAACATTAGTTAGGTTAGAAACATAGGTTAGATCATAAGATGATACTTAGTCTAACTTCCTTAGTGCTAGGTTGCTAACTTTAGGAACTTTTAGCTTATAGCTTAGGACTAGGTTAGATTTAGGTTTAGGTTATTAACCTTAATAAATCCAGCTTAGGTCTTAACAATTCAGAATGTTCAGAATAAGAACCAACAAATATACATTCCCGTAATGGATTCAATCCAGCACTGATAATAAGCTAGTAGTATAAATGTATTTGAATTTATTACGTGGCCCACGATCAAGACCTTCCTGATTTTACGATATCAGGAACTAATTCATTTAACAACATCAGCCTGAGTTAATTTCGGAATTGCTCATTCCACACATTCGGACCTTGCAACCTTCGTAAGGTCTATAATTTTTGTTAATCCAGAATAAACTTAAAACATCTCTTGGGTCAATGCCACTGATCCAAGGCCGAGTCTTATAGACGGGTAAATCCACAATTCATTCCGAGATCAGATTAAACTCAGGTGCAAAATGAAAGAAATAAAAGTGTCCAATCATATTCCTACTTAGTCAAAGATCTTTAATTGCAAAGAAGATACAGTCCATATCAAGCATGACTTCACAATCAAAGGAACACATCCTTTTACAGAAGAAATCATATATCAACACTTGAATGCTCAGGAGGAAGTAACAACAGTTCAGAGTGTTACATGCTTCCCTCCTAAAAGATTCATCGTCTCGATGATTACATATTTGATTAACCTTCAGGACAACCAATTTATTAGTTCACAAAATAATGCGACTATTTCTAACTTGAATAGTTCCAGAAATCAATGTCACAACACATTTTATTCAGCTTGAATAATGTTTGCCTCAATCTGGCTTTTATATAAACTTGAAAAAGATAAGTTCATGTAAAAAAAAAAAGTTTTGTCAACAGATTTCATCCTATTGAAAAAGAAAAGGAAAAGCAATTTCCATCTCTTCCAGATTTTCCTAAGTTGCACTTTCTTCGTTAAAATGGTCCCACTGGACCTTACATTGCTGTATTTCACGATTTCTCAAATGTAATTGGCGAGTTTCCAGCACTCATGTGGGTTTAACCACGATTATTCCTGGGTCTTGGACCTACAAGGAATTCCAATTCAAATCATGTGACAAATCTGAAACATATTTCTTAAGCAAAGAAATATGGAAAACATCATGCATGAGAGATAAAGCAGGTGGTAATGCTAATCGATAAGCTACAGGATTGATTATTTTGACAATTTCAAAAGGTCCCACGAAACGAGGTGATAACTTGGCAGCCTTGCCAAAATTTATAGAACTCTTTCTGGGTTTAGCACGAAGAAAAACCTTCTCACCAAGCTCAAACCTTCGATCAACCCGCTTAAGGTCAGCATAACTCTTCTGCCTATCCGCTGCTTCCTTTAATCATTCACGAATCAGCTTAACTTGCTGTTCCATTTCAGTGAGGATCTCTAGTCTAATTACCACTCTATCCTCAACACTATCCCAACTAATAGGGGTTCTGCACTTTCTTCCATAAAGTGATTCAAATGGTGCCATTTTAAGAGATGAGTGATAACTGTTGTTGTATGCGAATTCAACTAATGGAAGATACTCTTCCCATTTATACTGTTGATCCATGCAATACATTCACAACATGTCTTCCAACACTTGATTTACCCTCTCAGTTTGTCCATCCATTTCTGGATGATATGCAGAACTAAAGTTTAGTTTCGTTCCAAGAGCTGTATTAAGCGTTTGCCAAAACCTTGACATCATTCTAGGATCCCTGTCAGATATAATCAATTCTGGTACACCATGTAACCTAAAAATTTCATGTACGAATCTTTTGGCCAACACTGGTGAATCATCCTTTAGATTTCCAGTGATGAAATGAGCTACCTTAGTTAGTTTATCTACAACTACCAGGATAACATCATGTTTATTCCTAGACATAGGTAACCCTTGTACAAAGTCCATGCTTATTACTTGCCATTTGTACTGCGGTATGCTATGAGGATATAACAGTCCAGCAGGGTGCATATGTTCTACCTTAACCCGCTGACATTCTAGACAATGAGTTACAAATTCACTGACATCCTTTTTCATACCTTTCCAAAAGTATTGTTGTTTCAGATCAGCAAGCATTTTTGTGATACCCGGGTGTCCAGAGAAGGGTGAATTATGAAATTAAACTAACAACTTCTTTCTCAAATCATTTAGCATAGGTACGTATACCCTGTTTTCATAACGTAAGATTCCTTCATTATCAAAATGAAAGCCCTTATACCTTTCATCATTAGGTTCTGTAGCAAGCGCTGCTTTTACTTGCTGAAAGTATGCATCTGATTCTGAGGCACTTTTTACCTCATCCTTAAACTGAGTTCTTAATGTTATAAGAGCAGAAATGTGCCTCCTACAACTTAGAGCATCTGCTACTCTATTCTCCTTCCCTTTGATGTAGCTAATATCAAAATCATATTGTGATAAAAATTCTAACCACCTTCTCTGTTTGGCATTTAGATTAGGTTGAGTGAAAATATATTTCAGTCCTAAGTGATCAGTTTTCAACTCAAAAGGTTTCCCAAGTAAATAGTGTCTCCAGACTTGAAGTGCATGAACAATGGCAGCAAGCTCCAAATCATGAGGAGCATAATTCAACTCATGTAACTTAAGTTTTCTACTTTCATATGCTATGACTTGATCATTTTGTAACAAAACACCTGCAAGGCCTTCCCCAGAAGCATCCGTTACAATAGTAAAGTTCCCATTAGGGTCTGGTACAACTAATATAGGTGTGGAAGTCAACTAGCTTCTCAGAATTTTGAAAGCCACTTCACACTTATCATTCCAAATAATTTTCTTATCCTTCTTCTGTAATGAAGTTATCGGTGCAGCTACTTTAGAAAAATCCTTAACAAATTTTCTATAATAACCAGCAAGGCCCATGAAGCTTCTTACTTCGTGCACATTCTTTAGTGCAGGCCACTCAGTTATTGCCACTATTTTTGAAGGATCTACAACAATTCCTTCTTTACTAATGACATGACCCAAATAGTGAACTTCTGAATCAAAGAAAGAACATTTGGATAACTTACCATACAACTTTCTTTTTCTCAAAATTCCCAAAACTATCTTCAAATGCTCATTGTGCTCCTCAACGCTTTTAGAATAAATGATAATATCATCCAAGAATACAAGTACAAACTTGTCCAAATATTCTTGAAAGATATTATTCATTAAGTTCATAAAAGTTGCGGGTGAATTAGTTAATCCAAAGGGTAGAACCGTGAATTCATAATGTCCGTACGTTGTTCGGAAAGCTGTTTTATGAATATCTTCTTCTCTAATCCTTAACTGATGATAACCAAATCAAAGATCTATCTTAGAATATACCACTGCCCCACGCATCTGATCAAATATATCGTCGATCCTTGGAAGTGCGTATCTGTTCTTGATTGTTGCTTTATTCAACATCCGATAATCAATACATAGCCTAAGTGTTCCATCCTTCTTTTTCACAAATATTACAAGTGCTCCCCAAGGTGAAACACTTGGTCTAATCAAATCTTTAGACAAAAGCTCTTACAATATGACCTTAAGCTCGACTAACTCTGTAGTAGTCATCCAATAAGGTGCTTTGGAAATAGGTTCCGTTCCTGGTTTGATTTTGATGGTGAAGTCAAATTCCCTCTTGGGTGGTAACCCTGGTAATTCCTCCGGAAAAACATCCCTGAAACTTTGTAGCAGAGGAAATCGTTTCATGGAATCACCATCTTCTTCTGAAAATTCAGATATCTTTACTGCATAAAGGGTACATCCTTTGTTTTTAGCCTTTTAAAGCTGCATAGCTGACATTTTTCTAACTGAAATTTCACATTTAACCCCTTGAATCTCTGCTGTTTCCAGCTGATCATCTAAACATCTTATATTCTCTTCATAGTAGTCTACTTTTTCTTTATGTTCAGCTAACCAATTGACACCAATGACAATGTCGTAAGACCCCAAAGGTGTAACATAGAGGTCAACTTCCATGGAAAAGTTAGGCAAGTCAAGGACTGCCCCAAAAAGACACATACTCACTGTATGGACAGAGTTATTACCATACTGTATAGTCCAAGATTTATCCATTTTTCCAGCTTTTCTCTTAAGTTTAGAAGCAAGTTTATTAGAAATAAAACATTCAGTAGCTCATGTATCAAAAATAATAGTGACACGTATGCCAAATAACTTACCCGGAACTTCTATAGGTGTCACCTGCTTTTCAGCTTGCTTGTCTGCTACTGCAGCATGTATCTTATGCTGCTGATTACGATCATCCTTCTTCAAAGGGCACTGATTTGTGTATTGGTCTTTGCCACAATTGTAGCAGCCTCCTACAGGTCCCTTTTTAGGCTCAAAATTTCCTCCAGTCTTGTAATTATCATGTTGTCCTCCATAGGGCTTCTGCCCATTGTTATAATTTTTGGCAAAATTATCCCTTACATTTCCAGCAGACTTATTTGCTACTGCTTTCTTACTATTATCCCCTGGAAACTTACTTTTGTTTCCAAACTTTTTCCATAGTCCCTTTTTGGGTGCAAGAGAGGTTGAAGAAGGGTTTGCAATCTTCTTCCGCACTTCCTCTTTATGAGCAGAAATAGCCTTTAATTTCTGTTCTTGTCTTATGGCCTTTTCAAAAACTCCTTCCATAGTGGTTGGACTGTGAACATCGACCTCTCCCCCTATCACGGGATTCAATCCCATGATGAATTTCCGTATTCTTAACTTCTCGTCAGTTTGATACTGCGGTACATACTTGAGGAGTTTTGTAAACCGCTCCTAGTATTCAGTTACCGTTAGCTTCCCTTGATCTAAGTTCTGGAATTCTATCATTTTCTGATCATAGAAAAGTTGTGGCAGCCATCGTTGCCTAAAATAGCCCTTAAATTGATCCCAAGTAATATTGGTCTCATCAATATTTAGCTCTACTTTACGGCTATCCCACCACGAAGATGGTTCGTGGGAAAGCTGATAGGCTCCCCAAATAGCTTTGGTTTCCTCTGAGAAGTTTCTTATTGCAAAGTACTTCTCCATTTCGCTGAGCCAGTTCTCAGCTCCATCTCCTAATGTGGTGCCATCATACTTAGGTGGGCTTATCGTTTTTATATCATTAGTGAGTTCTGCTGCCAACCTGGCCTTTTTGTTTTCTGGTTGGACAGGTGCATTTCCAACATTAATATCAACACCCAAATCGGGGTTGTCCTCAGGAGGTTGCTGATTGTTATTACCAGCTTCTTCATCCTCCTCATTTCCCATCACCTGCTATTCAAGTACAACTAAACAATCTCTTGTGTCCAACAGGGCAGCAAGGATCTCATCAAGTTTTTGGGTTGTTGCTGCCCCTCCTTCAGGTGGAGCATTATTCACAATGTTCCCCCTTGTTCTAACCATTTTCTGTTACAAGAAAATTTAGGTTTTTATCAGATTATGGACACAATAGGCCCAAGAGCTGCAACCTTCAGCTCTGATACCAAGATGTAACATCCTCATTTTTATACATTAGAACAAGTAATTTTTTTTTTTGACAAATGCTTCTTGGTTCTAAATACATAATTTAAAACTCACAAATCAAAACAACCATTCTTATAACAGATAACCATATGCAGGTGTAATGACTCGGAGTACCTCCGATCTATTCATTCCATGACTCGGTAATCTACCGATCTATTCATGAGTATTAAGAGTTGGCGTTTTTATTTAACACAACACTCTTGTGGTTCTATTCCCTATTCTGGGATTCAGAATGCTCTGTCCAAGGAACCTATCTGAATAATTGTTACCATTATTCATCAGCATCTCATCCCTTAGACTAGGTAACTTATGACAACGCAATCGGTAGCTTGCGATACTTTGGCCAAAGATTTGAAACATAATGCTTATGTCTCGTATTCCTTGATGGCATACTCGTCAATCTGGAATACGTCCTTCACCCCATTCCTATGTTATGTAGAATGTCTTATACTGACTTCTGTCAGACTCTCCTGTCCCAAGTTATTCACTCAGGAACGGATTAGTAAGATGACAATGTTATAGGGATGCTCCCGAGTACTAGGGATACGTTGACATACTGGATCAACCCTAGTTAATCTAGTGTGTCAAGATACCCCGAGTCTCATAGGGCAGCCTTATAATGTGACCACATTCCTAATCAGTCCCAGAGTAACTTGTTCAAGTTTAAGGTGTAAATCTTAACGATCAATGCAAAGGGTGTCGTCATAAGTCACCTGCATTGTTGTATCTTCGAGAAGATCCTAATCTTCTCGAAGGTACAACCCTACAGTTGACTTGTGCCGTCAACCTTTAAATCCACCTTGAAAATATCTACTTATTAATAAGTGTTACATATGTTGAGTTAAAATTATACTATAAGACGCTCCCTTAAGGGTAGTCTTTCCCCATTCCTGGGTTCCTCACCTTAGAATTACCTTTCTTAGTAAAACCTGTTACACAAGAGAAGTTATTAAGACTAGAGGTCCCATCAAGGAGTTCATAGAATGTACATAATTCTAAATCAACGAAGCTAGACACTAACCCTCAATCTTCACATGAGATTGCTAACCAAACCCCTTTTTTTTTGGTTTATATCAGTTCTCATAACTGAATTTATATCTTACTTGTTAGTATCGAGATATAGTGATTAAGAATCCAATTAAATGTTGTATTGACTTAGATCAAAACTTAGGAAGTAATGATTTATTCAGCTCGTTTGGCTCCTGCTCAGATTTATTTTAACCTTAGCTTTCCAAAAGATAGTGATCTAGAATTCCAATTTATCTTTAGATAGAACATAATAGAACTACTAAAAAATCATAAGTATTCAGTCACATAACCTTGCAAGCTTACTTAGATAATCAAAAAAGTCTCCAAGTTATACAATAATAACAATTCTCTTAAGATCATTCAAACTGAAGGAGATCAAACCATCAAGATACGAATGCAAGCACATAAGTAACAAATACCTCTTTTCATTCCTTTCAAGCTAATCAAATAAATTTTATGCATTCAGCATATTTGATACAATACTCAACAGAAAAAGAACATCTTTCTTCAAGTAGTACATTTAGAGAATCAAGCTGTAATTCATTATAAAACCAAATTAAACAATCTGAACATCATAACAGATCTGCGTGCCTTTACCACTTACAACAATCATCTGCAAAAATTTTCAACATGGGTCAGTTCGGTGAACTGAGCATGATAAGCACTAAATCTTAAAAAAATTGCAATCCACCAATTGTTTTCATTAAACAACCTGTTTAAATGAAACCATTTCACCAAACATGTAAACATATTTCAGACTATGCTCTTATAATACAAACATGACTATAAACGCGTAACTCATATTATAGTTACTAAATAGTCCTAGATACTTTTCGGATATTTCATCATAAATATTAGTGACCAAGAAGAACAAATGTATCCAAAACAACTATCCCATCTGAATCCCAGGGACAAAAAAAATCTGACAGACCATTACATTCAACAAAAATGAATATCTTAACAATTCATAAATCCATCAGTATGTATTAACAATTCGAACAATTAAATATAAATATATCAACATATACTTTACAACAGAAGAGAAAGAAACCGAGACATTCAGATGTCCCTTCCAATCATGCTCATGACTGTACTATCCACTTCAAGAATAATGCATTCACATTATACGCCTGCGACTAGGCCAGTCGAGACCACAGAAAGAAATACAGTCTGTCAAAATAAAAATATAAAAATTTCCTATAACTTACTGAACAACATAGTAGCTCTCGTGAAAAGGCAGTGATGAATAATCCATCAAATAGACTCCACATAACCTTCCATATATTCAACAAATGAGAAAATATCCAACACCATCGCTTGTCAAGGTACAGTTAATAGCTCTTTACTGCAGTCAAGCACACGACTAGATATTCATGATAACAGAAGACGTAATCATGCTCAAACACAAGAACAATCCCATCGAGTCAAAACACTCGTCAACATACAGCTCAATCTAATCCCTACTAAAACACAACAAGGACTTAAATCAAAAGGTGAAATCAAATGAACAACCTCTTTATCACAGTCAAACAAGAGGCTAGATAGCATTAAAAAAAATGACGTTTCCATATGCATACCTAGTGACATTCACACTGAATCTAACACAAACCTGCACAGCTTCGTTCAACTGAATCAAATCCCTACGTTATACAACATGGGTGTAAATTAGAAGTCACTTTCAGGAACTAATAACCTCAACAAGATCTTTATAAAGGTCATCATCAAATCATTGTTTTCAACAAAGTTTCATCCAAGCCGAGATAGTGTGAATATAGCAAGGACTCATATAGAGTCGAGTTTAAAAAGAAAACACAGTGTGGACAAGATCAGTAGCCGAATTCCTACGAAAACATTCAAGGTTTTCAACTAATTCAACACCAGCAGTCTTCGCGCTAAATTTCTACAGAAGTCAAAATACAATATACATATTAAGGACTCCAACTGAGCCAATATCAATAGGTATTCTCAACCAAGCCTATACAGAAGTCAAAACACCGGTTACATATCCATATCTCCAACTAAGTCAATAAGCACAGTATTCACAACTGAGCTTAATACCAAAGGAAAAATCCTAATATACAATTCAAGGATTCATAAGGAGTTGAACACATGTAGTATTCACAAATAAACTTCTACAGAAGTAGAAAGATACAAGATAAATATTAAATTCAAGAATTCCAACTGTGCCAATAACATACAGTATTCACGACTGTACTCCTACAGAAGTAGAAATGTATGTTACCTTTTCAGGACTCAAAAAGGAATCGAACCCATATAGTATTCCTGATTAAACTTCTACAATAGTTAAAAATACTATCGATTCAAGGATTCCCACAATATCCAATAACATACAGTATTCGTGGCAAAGCTTCTACAGAAGCCAAAACATACTATCATTTCAAGAAGTATAAACAACAAGGCTTCTACAGAAGTTGAAATCTACCAAGAAAACTTTTCATGGACTCCAACAGTGCTTGATTCAAACATTATCCTTGCAAGGATTTCTACAAAATCTAACCAAAATGCAAGACACAACAAGATAGTACAACCGTTCGAAACACAATGCACACCCATTAAGGGTTCACTTGCAAAATCGAGCCAGTGAGAAGATACAGCAAACCAATTCATACAAAGCTACCATAAAAACTAACTGAACCCAAAAATCATCTGAACAGAGTTGTTCTAATGAAATCATTTGAAAGAAAGAAAGATTTTTAAAAGTTAGGGCCTAACATGCCTGGTAATTTTGCTTGAAAATCCGAAGAAGACCACTGAAAGAGCTCGAGCCTTCTCCTCTTTTTCCACGTTAGATTCAACAACAATAATTTGTTATTTCCATGCCTTATAAACTTTCCTTGATAGAGAAAAGATCTAGTTACTCTCATATTTTCCATGCAACACCAAGTAGACTGGTGCGAAGAACCAATGATCAAACAGAGAGAAAACTAGAGCACATGAAAAACCAAACAAACTACCAGTTTTCCATTTTGCTCCTAGTTCCTCTGCGGCACTGCCCCTTCTTTTCTGACCATGTTATTCCATTGTTTGTTCCTTTTTCAACTTGAAAAATGAATTCCATACATGGAAACGGATCAAAAAAGTCATTTCTTTTGCATAGGGTGGTTTAGTTTCTCTCGGCCCCCGCTACTCCATTGTTAAGTCCCTCTGTGACCTATTTACAGATCTGAACAAGTTTTTTGAGGTTATTTCTATGCGGGGTCGTAGCTAATGTGATATTTGGCCCAGGGAGTGAAATATGGATAACAAGAAGATAAATTGAAGGTGGTAGCAATCATTTCTGTGTATAGCAAGATACTTACAAATTTCAAGATTGCTACCTAATCTGCTGAGGCCGCGTACGATAATTGTACAAATAGGGATAGAGTGGCAAGCATCTTGGTCGCCACTCACAAAGAAGAGTTGAAAGAGTTTTAAGAGAAGAATAAGGGAAATAGGGTGGAGAGGGACATAATCCTTTCCGAGGTTGAAAATAAATCCAAGGCCATTGAAACCTTAAGGGGTTCAATCAAAAATTGGTTGAAGGAACTCTACCCATAAATTACTAGAAGGATGGATTCACTTAAAGACATGAGCAAGGAGCTGGAAAAAAATGTTGAGACTATGAATACCCAGGGAGATGGGTTAAGCTTCGAGGAGGTGAGCACCTTGGTCAATGACCTCTACCAGAGAGCATAGAGTGAAGTAGATTCCTGGAACAAGCTGGAGGTTGACCTAAACAGGAACTTCCCCCTCCTTTTGCAACAATAATTACCCTTCCATTATTTTATTATTTCCCATTCCTTCATCCCCTTATTATTACTCTTCCAAAATTCTTTTATTCTTCTGGAACATACTGTAATTATGTTGGAGAAGTGTTCCTACAGACGGAGAACAAGCATAGTGGGGGCTGATGTTAGGACCTCAAAATAGTGGCTAAGTACAAAAAGGAACGTGTGCATGCAAGGCCTAGTTGAAGAAGGGTGCATAAGGATAAGGCACATAGAATATGGTTTATAGAAGGGTTTAAGAAAACCCATGGAACACGCACAGATAGAGCCAAGGTTTCAGGACTTAGCCATATTGGGCATTTTGGGTAGGACACGAGAAAAGCATGACCCGACTGTGCATGTGGAGTGGATAAGGTGCCAGCCTGGCAATATGATACCCACGAAAGGAATATGCCATGTGATAGAAGGTTCTGGAAGACATCATGGAAAAAAGTGGAGAGCTCAGGCTCAAAGAAGCATGCTCCCATGGAGGACCACATTCAGACACTTGGCACCAGATCTAAGGCTGCAGAAGGATGAGTTGGCACTTTGGGATTCCTATATATGTGAGCACCTGTAGGAGAAAGGGAAGGAGAGATCAGATAGAAAAGAGAGGAGATTAGAGAGAGTGGAGCCCTACAGAAATACTGAGAGAACTCTGTGGGATTTGGTAGAAGCTATATAAGGGAGTAATGTATTAAGGGGCTAGGTTGTAAATTTTTCTTTTTATGGATAAAGGACATGATCTGTGTTGTGATGTATGAATTTGGTCTGATCAAGCTGTGGTAGTCTAATGGATCCATCGAATGTAATGAGGTTACAAACATGAATAAGTATGAATATAATTGATTCAGTTAATATCTATATCTTTTCATTTCTGTTCATGGATGTTATGGAATAAATTTAAATCCTTATGTATTTTCCTTTCTGTTGTAGTTCTATCTGTTATCTATAAAAACTCTCTGTTTGGAATGAATACATTTTTCTAGAGGTCATTCTAAGCCCTATGATGATTGTATGTCTCATTTCCACCTTTATTCATAAATATTCATGACATAGATGATGGTTTCCCACTTAACTCACATAAAAGAGAGACTCGGTGCCTCGGGTGAGCACCCGACTGGGTGATAGGCTGACACACATGGAATTCCCTTATTCTTCTGGTGGGTGTAAAAATGAATACAAAATGGCACCCAAGAAAGAAGTTGCAGTGGGAGTGAAGGGAAAGAAGAAGGTAGTAGTAGAAGAAAAAGAGATGGCTCCAGAAAGTAATTTTTCTAAGATGCAATATCTAGAGGGGGTTACAATCACTATATCATATAGAATAAGAAGGAGCTTGATGATTTGTTGAAAACGAAGATAAATAAATGCATGATAGAAGACATGTCGGTGTATGATGATTCTAGTGAGAAGCTCTTGCAGAAGATAGGATTTTACCAACTATATCATCTCCCTTACTATGGGAAATATGAGCCCTTGTACCAATGGCTCATGAGAAGTGTGTACAAGATTTTTTTCTACTTTACAAGTTACAGAGTCAAAATTTTAGCTGCACTCATCTCCATAGTAATAGGGTTGAAAGGCACATGAGATGATTTGTGAGATGATCCGATAGAAAAAACTATAATATTGGAGACTAGAAAGGATTTGGGGTACACAAAGGGTCTGCAGGGTATGGAAATCAATAGACTGAAGAAGTATCGAGTTGTGCAAGTGGCCACACATCTTGTTACAAAGATAAATGACAAGGAAAGGTGGTCATAAGTAAACACCATGTGGCTGCACATTGCCAAAAAGATGTCTGAAGGGGTGGTCTACAACATTTCATGTTATATTGTAGAAACAATCGTTGAGGAAGTGCGCATGGGAGGAAATATCAACTTAGGAACTGTTCTATTATCACTGGTGTTCATGGAGATTGGAGTACCTGATGAACCAAAGGAGAAGGTATGGGAGTATGCAATGGAACACAAATCACCTGCGGAATGCTTCAATAAGTACTTGTGTGAGGGATCCATGATAGAGTATGTTAAGCAAAGGGATGAGAAGTGGTATGATAGGCTCCGTGCAGATTTTGAGGAAGAATGGTGCATCCCTAAAGACTTGCTTTCGGTGGTTGGAAAGGTGGTGCAGTTTTCTGTGTACCTAAATTTATGTATAACGCAGTTCACCATGAAGGATGGAGCATGGAGTCCTTCGTGTAAATTGACATACGCCTTCACAACAAGGTACTTCGAGGCATCAGTACACATGTTCACAGACATGCGGCGATTGATGTTCAATGTGGATAAGGTCAATTATGACTACCACACACTAAGGAAGAAATATGTGTATCTAGGGAAGGGTGCATATGTTAAAAGACTCATTTGAGATGTATTGAGAATCAAACCAATAAGTTTGGTTATGGGAGATATTGGAGAAACATTGTTGTATCTTCAACTGAAACCCAAGATGGAGAATAATAAGTATGTGGAAGATGAGTTAGCAATTCCAGCTCCACCAAAGTGTAAGCACACAATGGAGAACATCCTAGTACCTAATCCCATAGAGCCAATTGAAGTGGAGGATGAGTGCAAACATAGTGGTGGTTTGGAGCATAGAGGTAGAATACTTCCTACAAATAAGGATGAAGTTGAGCGTGTCACTACACCACCCAAGCCATAAGAGGGGGATGATGAGGACTTAAATGCAGTCCAAGGAGAGAAAAAATTTAAGAGGGTGTTTTGGAGAACAAGGACCCAAGGTGCTAATCCAAAAACAATGTGCGGATCACCTAGAATCTCTCCAAATAAGGAGGCAACCATGAAAAGAAGGAGGAAAATGAAATTGAATGAGGAGGTGGAAGAGTCAGAGGAAAGCATGCCTAATTCTCCTACACTTCTAGAGAACATAGAAGAACAAAAAGATGAGGAATTGAAGGAAAGAGGAGAGGAAGAAAAGGGAATGGAGGAGATAACTATAGAGACTGCTCAGGACATGGAGACACAAGTCCCAAATTTGGAAGCTAAAGTTCCTAAGCAGCAATGGTCTATAAGAACAAGTGGAGAGCACATTCCACCAGCCATGGGTTATGTAGAGGATGCAGGTAAAATTGTCCATGCCTGTTTCCAGAGCATGCTGACATAAAAATACTTATATGGCTAGGAGCTCATGGATGAAGATATGGCCATAGTGCACATGAGGAAGCAATTTTCATGGTCCATGCACACACACATGGATGAGCCAGATTTTGATGTATGTGAGGAGTCATATGTATCAAGGAGGTTGAAGAAGATACCTCAGGCTATACACATGATGGTAAATCCTACTATCATGTTGGATGAGCAGGTGAGTAATGCATTGGTCAAAGTCTCAACAGAGGTGGAAAGGAGGAATATGGACAAGGTTGCAACAATTAGGGAACTTAAAGAGGAGATTAAAACTAAGGATGGATAAATAGTGTGTCTAATGCAAGAGAGGGACTTAGCACAGAAGAAGATCGCTGTATTTATCAGCATCACAAATGAAATTGGAGACAATGTCATAAGAGCTAGGCCACACTTAGAGCCAAAAGTACCATAGACGTTTCCATCAGTAATACATTATATAGGAAAGTTGGTGGACCTAGTACTTGAAAATGACCCTCTACACATGCAAATGCCAAAGGATCTAGAAAAAGAGGCAGAACGAGAGAAATATTTAGTGATGAGGAAGATTACATCTTATGAAGGGCTCCAACAAGTGCTACAAGAAGAATTGAAGAAAGAAAACCAAGCCTTGAACATCTGCATAGCTCTAGAGGTGCTTATAAACGTAAAGACCTTAGAAGAGAAAAATGAAGTCTAGAGAGTGATGAAGGACGAGACCTTGGGCCACGTAGAAAGGTTATCAATGGTTAAACAGAAGCATGAGGCCCTGACAGCAGCATAAGAACCACATAAGACTCAGATGGAAGATCTTGGGAAGCTCATTGTGTAGAAGATGGATTTACCGAAGGGAAGAATGACTGTAATGTCCAGCATGTAAATTGAGAAACAGGGGTTGAAGCCTAAATATCTTTATTAAACTCAATCAACCAAAAATACAATGGAGTGCTGCAATTCTTATAGGAATTAAAAAACCATGTGTAGATAAAGAAATAGGTTGCATAGGTAAAACTAAACTCACAAATGCTTCCAATATTACATCTGGGAAGCACATAATTGTTATAACAATTATACCAATTATACATGTGGAAATAAAAGACAATTATGATTGAAAAAACCATATAACAAAATACAACAATAATATGGTTTATAATATAACCATATAACAACATTATTTAATTAATAAAATTAATTAAATAATCAAATTATATTATGTGTAATTAATTAACCTAACATTCCCCCCCTTAATTGTGAATTGTCTCAAGAGATGAGGAGAGGAACTCTCTAAACAACTCGAACTTGTCACGTGCAAGTGACTTTGTGAAGATATTTGCCCATTGTTCAGCTGTTGGAAAAAATTGAAGCTGGATGTTGTGCATCAACACATGTTCACGTATGAAATGAACCTGTACTTCAATGTGCTTTTTAATCTCATGAAAAACTAGATTACAAACATGTTTGAGAACACCTTCATTATCAACATACATGGTGGTTGGTTTGTCCTGTGGTATTCCAAGTCCTAGTATGCGACATAGTAAAATCACTTCACAGACATCTTCTCTTGCATAATGATACTCAAATTCTATGGAAGAGTGAGAAACAATGTGTTTTTTCTTGCTTCCCCATGATATTGGTCCAAATTCCATAAAGAATACAAATATAGAAGTGGATTTTCTGTCATTAATATTTCTTGCATGATCTAAATCTGAATATCTAGTCAAGAAGAATTTTTTCATTCTTCTTGTATTCTAGACCAAGATCCACTGATCTTTCGAGATATCTCAAAATGTACCTTGTTGCTTTCCAATGAAAAACTTTGGGTTTCTACATGAACCTGGATAGATAACTTACTTTAAAGTTGATATTTGGTCTAGTGTAGGTCAGGTAAATGAGAGTCCCAATAAACTGCCGATAGAGAGTGGAACTTACCTCAAGAGATGGATCTGAATGAGATAACTACAATATTTTCTCCATGGGTATAGCAATTGGTGTGTAATCCATCATTTTAAATTTCTTGAGTGTTGTCTTGGTATATTTCATCTGAGAAACAAAAATGTGATTCTCTTTCTGCCATACTTCTAATCCAAGACAATAATGCATCAACTCGAGATCAGTCACGTCTAACTATTGATTAATATCTTTCTTCATTGCATCGATCATCCTCATTGAACTACCAGTGATGACCAGATCATCAGACATAGACAATGAAAATCACAATCTCCCCCGCTTGATTTTTGAGGTAAAGATTGGGATCGTATGGATTTCTAACAAATCCATGTTGTACGAGATGCTCATCAAACTTGATGTACCATTCCCGGGGTGCCTGTTTGAGGCCATACAGAGATTTCATAAGATTGCATACCTTTGTTTCTTGACCAGGTACTACATATCCCTCAGGTTGAGTCATGTAGAATTCTTCTTGTAAATATCCATTTAGGAAGGAAATTTTTATGTCCATCTGGTGGGCTTTCTAGCCAAACTGTGCAACTAGAGAAAAGATCATTTTGATTGTTTTGATCTTATCTGTGAGAGAAAATGTCTCCTCATAGTCAATGCCTTCTTTTTGTGCATACCCCTTTGCTTGAATTATTTCTTTGTACTTATCCACTGACCCATCTGATTTTTACTTTGTTTTGAATATCCATCTACATATAATGGGTTTCTTCCCTGGTGGAAGATCGATAACCTGTCAAGTGTTATTTTTCATTACTAACTGATATTCAGAGTCCATGGAATCTTTCCAAGCTTTTGATTGTAGGGCTTCCTGGACTGTAGAGGGCTCATCAAACTCAATAACTCTACTCATCAAAGCAAAGTTGACTTCTTCTCTTACTTTACTGTGAGTCCTTGGTCTAGGGGTGGATGTATCCAGTGGAGCATCCATTCTTACATCTCGTAATGTGCTAGTACACTACTTGGGCATACGCTGAACTATTCCTGTGGGTCGTGGTTCTATTTGATCAACACCATCATCCCCATCCTCACTTCCATCATCAGTGGGAACATCAACTTCAATTTTTACAACTAGTGAAGAATCTACATCAGTTGAGTTTGGAGGAGAAGTCTCTTCTTCCTTCTTTTCAAAAAATAAACATCTCTACTGGTGTAGAATTTTCTAGTCTTAGGATCCATCAATCTGTACCCAAGAGTTTCTTCACTGTACCCAATGAAGATCAGTTTCTGTGACTTCATGTCCAGTTTCTTTTTGTTCTTCTTGGGTATGTTCATGCTTCTTTGCACCTGAATACTCTAAGGTGTGCAATAGATGGTTTCCACTTTGACCATGCTTCTTGTGGTGTTACTCCATCAAGAGAAACTGTGGGTACTCTGTTCAAAAAATACACTACTGTCTTTCCTTCTTCTACCCAGAATGTCTTTGCAAGTATAGAATCATCAATCATGCATCACACCATGTTTCCATGATAGTATGATTTATTCTATTAACAACACCATTCTGCTACAGTGTGTGTGGAGGAGGCATTTGTCAAAAAATCCCATGAGTTTGTAGGTAGTATTTGAACTCATTATTGGTGAATTTCCCCCCTCGATCTGAGTGGAGAGTTCTAATGTGATGACCAGTTTTGTTCTCAAATGCTACTTTGAACTTCTTGACAGTTTCAAAAGCTTCAATTTTCTTGCGAAGACAAAAAATCCACATTTTCCTTGAATAGTTGTCAACACATAACATGAAGTATTGAAATCCATAATGACTTGGTTACATTCGACCGCAAAGATCGGTATGAACCAGATCAAGCTAGCCATGAGATCGATATGTACTCTTTTAGAATGAAGATTTGTGTTGTTTTCTTGCTAGGAAATGAGGACACTTGTCTATATCCTTTTACAAAGATGGTAGTCCATGTACCATATTACGCTGGTGAAGTGTATCGAGATACTTGAAACTTACATGACCAAGTCTTCGATGCCACAACTGTGATGAGGTGGAATTCTTAGCCACAAGTGCTTGATCGTCTTTGTGAACAAAATCAAGTTGGAACATATGTCCCACATTGGAGGCTTTTGCAACTATTTTCAAGCCTCTTGATTTATCTAAATCAAACATGTTTTCTTGCCAGAATGACTATCAAAGTCAATTTTTAGGTTGTGATCAAGGAGTTAACTGACTGAAAGAAAATTCTTTGTCAACCCAAGGACATATAAGACATCTGATAGTCTACAGTTGCATGAACCAAGGGGTAGAGAAATGTTCCCAATCCCCTGAACTGTATATGAAGAATCATCTCCCAAGGAAACATGATTTTTTGATGGCATGTCCCTCATTGAAATAAACCAGTCTCTGTGGCCTGTCATGTGTCGAGTGGCCCCCAAATTGACATACCAAACATCACTAGATGACATGGATGGTTTACTTTATCGAGCAGTGAACAAGTAGTCTTCATTGTCTGAGTGTTCTTGTTGCTCAACAGTATTTCCTTGCTGACAGGGTCTTCTTTTCCAGTTCCCCTTTTTCTACCCATGATTTTGGTTAGAATGTCCCTTGTAAGATTATTTTTTGTAGAGGTCCAAAGTTGCTAGATGAACCTTTCTTGTAAGTATTATACATGTACCACCCTAAACTATTGTTACTTCCTCCTGAGCATTCAAGTGTTGATATATGATTTCTTCTGTATAAGGATGTGTTCCTTTGATTGTGAAGTCATGCTTGATATGGATTGTATCTTCTTTGCTCTTGAAGATCTTTGACTAAGTCAGGATATGCTTGGACTCTTTTATTTCTTTCATTTATAGCACCTGAGTTCAATTTGATTTCGGGAGGAATTGTGGATTTATCCATCTTTATGACTCAGCCTTGGATCAGTTGCATTGATCCAAGAGATGTTTTAAGTTTATTCAGGATGAACAAAAAAATTATTGACCTTACGAAAGTTGTAAGGTCTGAATGAGTTGAATGAGAAATTCTAGAGTTTAACTCAGGATGATCGTGTAAAATGAATTTGGTTCCCGATATCATAATATCAGGAAGGCCTAGACCTTAAGCCAGGTAAGAAATTCTGGTGTATACTGCAAGCTTATTAGCTATACCGGATAGAATCCTTTACGGGAATGTTGTACCCTGCCTGGTTCTAATACTGATCGATCTTACTTGTGAGACCTGGACTGGATTCGTTAAGGTTAATAACCTTAACCTAAACTATAACCTATTGGTTGAATTATTGCTAATCTAACCTAGCCCTAACTATAATCTTAATGCTCCTAAGGTTAGCTACACCTAGCACTATGGAAGTAAGACTAATGTCTTACCTTATGATCTAACCTATGTTCTAACCTATCTTAACTAATGATAATGGATGGAGGGGGACCTATGAAGGGGCGCGAGTCATGGGCGGTGGTTTCCATGGCATTAAATGAGGTGGATAAGCATGAAGGACAAGGGATTTGGTGGAGGTTGCAAACGGCTATTGTGACCTGACGTGGCAGAGTCGCCAAATTTGGAAATGGTTGTTTGTTTTCATTTGGTAATCACCAACTTAGGCGGTCGGTGGCAATGGAGAATAGGTGGGAATCTTGGAGTTAATGCCATTGATGAACTTCGGTTCCCGAGCGTGGATTGCTTGGGAAGGCATGCAAATGGAAAATTGGTTGGTATTTTGGTTTTCCATGCATTCCATTTTTCTCTCTGCTTGATCACTGGTTCTTCGAACCAGTCTACTCTATGTTGCATGGCAACTTTGAGAATATCTAGCTCTTTTCTCTGTCGGGGAAAGTTTATAAGGCATGAAGGTAACCATTTATTGTTGTTTAAGCTATTGTGGAAGAAGAAGGGAAGGCGCGAGCACATTTAGAGGTCTTCTTCAGATTTTTACGTGACACTATCAGGCATGATAGGCCCTAACTTTTAAAAATCTTGCTTTCCTTCAAATGATTTTATTAAAACAACTCTGTTCAGGTGATTTTAGTATAGTTGGTTTGAAACAATGTATTGGTTCTTCTTTGCTGTGGTTTAGGAACCTCAGGTCATGTGAAGATTCTGTTGAAATGTTACTGTACTTAATTTTTCTTTTTGGATTCATTTCGTTTGAAGACCCAGCTGTGATATTATGTTGTGGAATCCTGTTAAATGTTGCTGGGTATACTTAAAATTTCTTCTGATTAGAATGCCTGTTGTGGGTAATTTACTTAACGTGGATTCTGTAAAGTCCTTTCTGTGTTTTCAATTTTTGTTAGATGGTTAGGGTATGACTCTGTTGGATCGATGAAGGTTTGCAAGGATTAGTTATGGTATGACTCTGATTGGAGTCCTTGAAACGTATCTTATGTTTTCAACTTCTGTAGAAGCTTTGTTGTGATTACATTTTGACCCTGTTGGAGGTTGTTTTTCCTTGCTATCTATTAGAGTACTTGTTGACAGTATTGTGGGCATATTGAATTCGACTTCAATCGGAAACCCTGGTCATGAGTAATGGTTGGAAATGACTTTGTTGGAGTCCTTGCAGTATTCCCATTTAAACTCAACTCCTAATGAAGTCCTTGATGTGTTGCGTGTGACTCGATTTCTGATTTAAGTCCTCACTATGCATGCATATTAATTCGACTCTTTCTTAATGTTGTTGTGTTTATATTCAGTTTAATTCTGTGAAAATGTGTGCTGGGTTACATTACAAACTCGACTCTGTTTGAGTCCCTACTGTATTTTTGTATTACCTCGACTTCGGATGAAACTTTGATGAAATTCTGATATGGAGTCGACTTATGATATAAGTCCTTGATGTGGTTATTCCATCTTGAATTTGGCTTCTGATATAAGTCCTTGTTGTATATTCGTAGGGATTAGACTTAGTTGAATGTTGCTGTGTATGTATGTGTTTCGACTCAGTTGAATATAGCTGAGTGTTTTGACTCAATGGGAATGTCGTTGTGTTTGCATATGGTTACGTCTTTTGTTTATAGTGTTATCTAGTCTTGTGTTTGACTGAGATAAAGAGTTCCTAGTTGTGCCATGTCAGGCAATGGCATTGGGTATTTTCATGTTTGATGAATGATATGGAAAGATTTGTTGAGTCTATTATGGTTGGATTATTTACTACTGCTTTGTCGCAAGAACTCTTGTAAGGCTTAAATAGCTACCTGGGCTGTATTTTATATTGGATTTTGACTTAAACTGTAGCTTCTTCTTGTAATCTCGACTGATTTAGTCACATGCATATAATATGTAATTACATTATTCTAGAGGAGTCGGTACAATCCAGAACATGATTGATATGGGAATCTGATTGTCTCTTGTTCCTTCTCCTAAGTTGAAAAGTACATGTTGATATATATATATACTGTAGGAAAAGAAAATATTCTCTCCTTGTCTAAAAACCTTGAGTGCTTTCTTCTTTGAATCCTTATGTGAACTTTGTGATAAGAGCATAACAAAAATAGACTATTAAATTGTATGGAGAGACTGGTAAAAATTGGGTTGCAGTATGAAGTAGGTATACTTGTCAATATTTATTGAAATAATGTATGATTGAAAAGGAATTACATCAGTTGAGCTTGATGAATGTTATAAAATTCCTTTGTGTATTTGTTAAAAACATTCTTGTTGGAGTATTGTTGTCTTTAGGATGGTTGTAATCATTTGTCTTTAGTCTCTTACATATAAGATGAATTATCTGAAAGGTATTAAGGATTAATTGGTAACTATAATGTGGGTCATGCATCAAAAGTCATGTTAGAATTACTAGAATGATGATTAGTCTGATTTATGTTAAGAATTTGAAGAAATGATTTCATTTAAACAGGGTTGTTTAATGAGAGCAATTGGTAGAATGCAATTGTTTTAAGAATTAGTGCTTATCATGCTCAGTTCATCAAACTGACCCGTGTTGGCAATTTTTGCAGATGGTTGTCGTAAGTGGTAAAGGCACGCAGATCTGATATGATGCTCAGATTATTTAATTTGGTTTTATGATGAATTCCAACTTGACTTCTCTAATTGTATTATATGAAGGAAGTTGTTCTTTTGCTGTTGAGTATTGTATCGAATATGCTGAATGCATAAATTGTAATTATTTGGCTTAGAAATAAATGAAATGAGGGAATTGTTACTATGTGGCTGTATTTGTATTGTGATGGATTGATCCTCTTTGGTTCGATTGTTTTTAAGTGCTTTTTTTTTTAGTATTGAATACCTTGGAGATATTTGGATTCTCTAAGTAGGCCTTGTAAAGATTATGTGATTGAACACTTGTGAATGATTAGTAGTTCTGCTATGTTCTATATAAGGCTAATTTGGAAATTAGTCCACTGTCTTCCAAGAAGCTAAGGTTTAAATAAATCTTAATAGGTAGCTGAATGGGAAGAGTAATCTATTACTCCCTAACTTCGATCTAAGCCAAGACAACGTACATAAAAAATCTAAATCACTATATCTTAATACAAATAAGTAAGATATAATTCAGTTTGAAAACCGATTTAATCCTAAAAGGGTATATTTAGCATCCTTATGAGGAGACTTAGGCTACTGCCCATTTTCGTTGAATAAGATTATTGTTAATCATTGAACTCTATGACGAGATCTCAAATCTTATTAAATTTCTCTCTGAGGAATGGATCTTAAATGAGTAAGACAACTCAATGATGAGGAACCCAGGAGTTGGGAAAAGACTACCTAGAAAGGAGAGTCTTAAAGTGTAATTGCAACTCAACGTAAGTAACACCTTAAGTTTAATAGATCTTTCCGAGGTGGTTTTGTAGGATGTCGGCACATGAAAACTGCAGGGTTGTACCTTCGAGAAGATTAGGATCTTCTCGAGGATACAACAATGCAGGTGACTTATGGCGACACCCTTTGCATTGATCGTTAAGATTTACACCTTAAACTCGAACAAGTTTTTACTCGGGATCTGGTTAGGAACATGGTCATGTTATGAGGCTGCCCTTGGAGATTTGGGGTACTTGACACACAGGGTTAACTAGGGTTGACCCAGTATGTCAGCTTATCCCTAGTCCTCGAGAGCATCCTTATAACGTTGTCATGTTATTAATCCATTCCTGAGTGAATGACTTGGGAGAGGAATGGCTGACAGAAGTCAGTATAAGACATTCTATATAACATCGGAGTGGGGTGGAGGACATATTCCAGATTGACGAGTATGCCGTCAAGGAATATGAGACATGAACAGTATGTTTCAAAACTTTGGCCAAAGTATCGCAAGTTGCTGATTGCGTTGTCCTATGACACCTAGTATGAGGGACGTGATGCTGATGAATAATGGTAACAATTATTTAGATGGGTTCCTTGGACAGAGCATTCTGAAATCCTAGATTAGGGAAGAGAACCGCAAGAGTGAAGAGTTAAAGTAAAAATGCCAACTCTGTGAAACTCATGAATAGATCGGTAGATCACTGAGTCATGGAATGAATAGATTGGTGGTGCACCAGAGTCATTACAGCTGCATATGGTTATCTGTTATAAGAATGGTTGTTTGATTTGTGAGTTCTAAATTATGTATTTAGAACTAGGAAGCATTTATAAAAAAAAAAAAAGAATTTACTTGTTCTAATGTACTAAAATGGGAATGTTACATCTTGGTATCAGAGCTGAAGGTTACAGCTCTTAGACCTATTGTGTCCATAATCTGATAAAACCCTAAATTTTGTTGTAACAGATAATGGTAAGAACAAGGGGGAACGTTGCGAATAATGCTCCACCTGAAGGAGGGGTAGCAAACAACCCAAAAAATTGATGAGATCCTTGCTTCCCTATTGAACACAAGAGATCATTTGGCTGTACTTGAACAACAAGTAATGGGAAATGAGGAGGATGATGAAGTTGGTAATGACAATCAGCAACCTCCTGAGGAAAACCCCGATATGGGTGTTGATAATAATGCTGGAAATGCACCTGTCCAACTAGAAAACAAAAAGGCCAGGTTGGCAGCGGAACTCACTAATGATATAAAAAGGATAAGCCCACCTAAATATGATGGCACCACATTAGGAGATGGAGCTGAGAATTGGCTCAGTGAAATGGAGAAGTACTTTGCAATAAGAAACTTCTCGGAGGAAACCAAAGCTATTTGGGGAGCCTATCAACTTTCCCACGAAGCATCTTCGTGGTGGGACAGCCGTAAAGCTGAGCTAAATATTGATGAGACCAATATCACTTGGGATCAATTTAAGGGCTATTTTAGGCAACGTTGGCTGCCACAACTTTTCTATGATCAGAAAATGACAGAATTCCAAAACTTAGCTCAAGGGAAGCTAACGGTAACTGAATACTAGGAACGGTTTATAAAACTCCTCAAGTACGTACCGCAATATCAAACTAATGAGAAGTTCAGAATACAAAAATTTATCATGGGACTGAATTCTCATGATAGGAGGAGAGGTCGATGTTCACAACCCAACCACTATGGAAGGAGTTGTTGAAAAGGCCATAAGGCAAGAACAGAAATTAAAGGCTATTTCTGCTCATAAAGAGGAGGTGCGGAAGAAGATTGTAAACCCTTCTTCAACTTCACTTGCACCCAAGAAGGGGCCATGGAAAATTTTTGGAAACAGAAGTAAGTTTCCAGGGGATAATGGTAAGAAAACAGATAGCGAATAAACCTGCTGGAAATGTAAGGGATGGTTTTGCCAAAAATTATAACAATGGGCAGAAACCCTATGGAGGACAACGTGATAATTTTAAGGCTAGAAGTAATTTTGAGCCTAAAAAGGGACCTGTAGGAGGCTGCTACAATTGTGGTAAGGACCACTACACCAATCAGTGCCCTTTGAAGAAGGACGATCATAATCAGCAGCATAAGATACATGCTGCAGTAGTAGACAAGCAAGCTGAAAAGCAAGTGACACCAATAGAAGTTCCGAGTAAGTTATTTAGCATACCTGTCACTATTTTTTTTTATACCGGAGCTACTGAATGTTTTATTTTTAGTAAACTTGCTTCTAAACTTAAGAGAAAAGCTGGAAAAATGGATAAATCTTGGACTGTACAGTATGGTAATAACTCTGTTCATATAGTGAGTATGTGTCTTTTTGGGGCAGTCCTTGACTTACCTAACATTTCCACTGAAGTTGACCTCTATGTTGCACCTTTGGGATCCTATGACATTGTCATCAGTGTTAATTGGTTAGCTGACCATAAAGCAAAAGTAGACTGCTTTGAAAAGAAAATAAGATGTTCAGATGATCGTCTGAAAATAACAGAGATACAAGGAGTGAAACGGGAAATTTCAGTTAGGAAGTTGTCAGCTATGCAACTTAAAAAGGCTAAAAACAAAGGATGTACCTTATATGCAGTAAATATATCTGAATTTTTAGAAGAAGATGGTGATTCCATGAAATGATTCCCTTTGTTGCAAAGTTTCAAGGATGTTTTTCTGGAGGAATTACCAGGTTACCACCCAAAAGGGAATTTGATTTCACTATTGAAATCAAACCGGGACCGAAACCTATTTCCAAGGCACCTTATCAGATGACTACTATAGAGTTAGTCGAGCTTAAGGCACAATTGTAAGAACTTTTATCTAAGGGTTTTATTAGACCAAGTGTTTCACCTTGGGGAGCGCCAGTAATATTTGTAAAAAAGAAGGATGGAACAGTTAGGCTGTGTATTGACTATCGGATGCTAAACAAAACAACAATCAAGAACAGATACCCACTTCCAAGGATTGACGATCTATTTGATCAGATGCGTGGGGCAGCAGTTTATTCCAAGATAGATCTTCAATCTGGTTATCATCAATTAAGGATTAGAGAAGAAGATATTCATAAAACAGCTTTCTGAACCAGGTACGGACATTATGAATTCATGGTTCTACCCTTTGGATTAACTAATGCACCCACAACTTTTATGAACTTAATGAATAATATCTTTCAAGAATATTTGGACAAGTTTGTACTTGTATTCTTGGACGATATTCTCATTTATTCTAAAAGTGTCGAAGAGCACAATGAGCATTTGAAGATAGTTTTGGAAATTTTGAGAAAAATAAAGTTATATGGTAAGTTATCCAAACGTTCTTTCTTTGATACAAAAGTTCACTATTTTGGTCATGTCATTAGTAAAGAAGGAATTGTTGTGGATCCTTCAAAAATAGTGGTAATAACTGAGTGGCCTACACCAAAGAATGTGCACGAAGTAAGAAGCTTCATGGGTCTTGTGGGTTATTATAGAAAATTTGTTAAGGATTTTTCTAAAGTGGCTGCACCAATAACTTCATTGCAAAAGAAGGATAAGAAATTTATTTGGAATGATAAGTGTGAAATTGATTTCAAAAGTTTGAAAAGCCAGTTGACTTCAGCACCTATATTAGCTGTACCAGACCCTAATGGGAGCTTTACTGTTGTAACGGATTCCTCTGGGGAAGGCCTTGGTGGTGTTTTGTTACAAAATGATCAAGTCATAGCATATGAAAGTAGAAAACTTAAGTTACATGAGCTGAATTATGCCTCTCATGATTTGGAGCTTGCTACCATTGTTCATGCGCTTCAAGTCTGGAGACACTATTTACTTGGGAAACCTTTTGAGTTGAAAACTGATCACTTAGGACTAAAATATATTTTCACTCAGCCTAATCTAAATGCCAGACAGAGAAGGTGGTTAGAATTTTTATCTCAATATGATTTTGATATTAGCTACATCAAAGGGAAAGAGAATAGAGTAGCAGATGCTCTAAGTCATAGGAAGCACATTTTTGCTCTTATAACATTAAGAACTCAATTTAAGGATGAGGTAAAAAGTGTCTCAGAATCTGATATATACTTTCAGCAAGTAAAAGTAGCGCTTGCTGCAGAACCTAATGATGAAAGGTATAAAGGTTTTCATTTTGATAATGAAGGAATCTTACGTTATGAAAACAGGGTATACGTACCTTTTCTAAATGATTTGAGAAAGAAGTTGTTAGTTGAATTTCATAATTCAGCCCTTCTCTGGACACCCGAGTATCAAAAAAATGCTTGCTAATCTAAAACAACAATAATTTTGGAAAGGTATGAAAAAGGATGTTATTGATTTTGTGACTCATTATCTGGAATGTCAGCGAGTTAAGGCAGAACACATGCACCCTGCTGGACTATTATATCCCCATAGCATACCGCAATACAAATGGCAAGTAATAAGCATGGACTTTGTACAAGGGTTACCTATGTCCAGGAATAAACATGATGTTATCCTGGTAGTTGTAGATAAACTAACTAAGGTATCTCATTTCATCACTGGAAATCTAAAGGATGATTCACCAGTGTTGGCCAACATATTCGTGCATGAAATTTTCAGGTTACATGGTGTACCAGAATTGATTATATCTGACAGGGATCCTAGAATGACATCAATATTTTTGGCAAACACTTAATACAACTCTTGGAATGAAACTAAAATTCAGTTCTGCATATCATCCGGAAACAGATGGAAAAAACGAGAGAGTAAATCAAGTGTTGGAAGATATGTTGCGAATGTATTGCATGGATCAGCAGTATAAATGGGAAGAGTATCTTCCATTAGTTGAGTTCGCATACAACAACACTTATCACTCATCTCTTAAAATGGCACCTTTTGAAGCACTTTATGGAAGAAAGTGCAGAACCCCTGTTAACTGGGATAGTATTGAGGATAGAGTGGTAATTGGGCCAGAAATCCTCACTGAAATGGAACAAGTAAAGTTGATTCGTGAACTATTAAAGGAAGCAGCAGATAGGCAAGAAGAGCTATGCTGACCTTAAGCGGGTTGATCGAAGGTTTGAACTTGGTGAGAAGGTTTTTCTTCGTGTTAAACCCAGAAAGAGTTCTATAAGTTTTGGCAAGGCTGCCAAGTTGTCACCTCGTTACATGGGACCTTTCGAAATTGTCAAAATAATCAATCCTGTAGCTTATCGATTAGCATTACCACCTGATTTGTCTCGCATGCATAATGTTTTCCATAATTCTTTGCTTAAGAAATACGTTTCAGATTTGTCACATGTTTTAAATTGGAATTCCTTGCAGGTCCAAGACCCAGGAATAATCGTGGTTAAACCCACATGAGTGCTGGAAACTCACCAATTGCATTTGAGAAATCGTGAAATACAACAATGTAAGGTCCAGTGGGACCAGTTTAACGAAGAAAGTGTAACTTGGGAAAATCTGGAAGAGATGAAAATTGCTTTTCCCTTTCTTTTTCAACAGAATGAAATCTGTTGACAAAACATTTTTTTTATGAACTTATCTTTTTCATGTCTTTATGAAAGCCAGATTGAGGCAAACATTATTCAGGTTGAATAAAATGTATTGTGACATTGATTTCTGGAACTATTCAAGTTGGAAATAGTCTTATTGTATTGTGAACTAATAAATTGGTTGACCTGAAGGTAAATCAAAATATGTAATCATCGGGACGATGAATCTTTTAGGAGGGAAGCATGTAACACCCTGAACTATTGTTACTTCCTCCTGAGCATTTAAGTGTTGATATATGATTTCTTCTGTATAAGGATGTGTTCCTTTGATTGTGAAGTCATGCTTGATATGAATTGTATCTTCTTTGCTCTTGAAGATCTTTGACTGAGTCAGAATATGCTTGGACTCTTTTATTTCTTTCATTTATAGCACCTGAGTTTAATTTGATTTCGGAAGGAATTGTGGATTTATCAGTCTTTATGACTCAGCCTTGGATCAGTTGCATTGATCCAAGAGATGTTTTAAGTTTATTCAGGATGAACAAAAAAATTATTGACCTTACGAAAGTTGCAAGGTCTGAATGAGTTGAATGAGCAATTCCAGAGTTTAACTCAGGATGATCGTGTAAAATGAATTTGGTTCTCGATATCATAATATCAAGAAGGCCTAGACCTTAAGCTAGGTAAGAAATTCTGGTGTATACTGCAAGCTTATTAGCTATACCAGATAAAATCCATTACAGGAATGTTATACCCTGCTTGGTTCTAATACTGATCGGTCCTACTTGTGAGACCTGGACTGGATTCGTTAAGGTTAATAACCTTAACCTAAACTATAACCTATTGGTTGAATTATTGCTAATCTAACCTAGCCCTAACTATAATCTTAATGCTCCTAAGGTTAGCTACACCTAGCACTATGGAAGTAAGACTAATGTCTTACCTTATGATCTAACCTATGTTCTAACCTATCTTAACTAATGATAATGGATGAAGTGGGACCTATGAAGGGACGCGAGTCATGGGTGGTGGTTTCCATGGCATTAAATGAGGTGGACAAGCATGAAGGACAAGGGATTTGGCAGAGGTTGTAAATGGCTATTGTGACCTGACGTGGCAGAGTCGCCAAATTTGGAAATGGTTGTTTGTTTTCATTTGGCAATCACCAACTTAGGCAGTCGATGGCAATGGAGAATAGGCAGGAATCTTAGAGTTAATGCCATTGATGAACTTCGGTTCCCGAGCGCGGATTGCTTAGGAAGGCATGCAAATGGAAAATTGGTTGGTATTTTGGTTTTCCATGCGTTGTGTTTTTCTCTCTACTTGATCACTGGTTCTTTGAACCAGTCTACTCTGTGTTGCGTGGCACCTTTGAGAATATCTAGCTCTTTTCTCTACCGGGGAAAGTTTATAAGGCATGAAGGTAACAATTGATTGTTGTTTAAGCTATTGTGGAAGAAGAAGGGAAGGCGCGAGCACATTCAGAGGTATTCTTCGGATTTTTACACGACACTATCAGGCATGATAGACCCTAACTTTTAAAAATCTTGCTTTCCTTCAAATGATTTCATTAAAACAACTCTGTTTAGGTGATTTTTGTACAATTGGTTTGAAACAATGTATTGGTTCTTCTTTGCTGTGGTTTAGGAACCTCAAGTCATGTAAATATTCTGTTGAAATGTTACTGTACTTAATTTTTCTTTTTGGATTCATTTCGTTTGAAGACCCAGCTGTGATATTATGTTGTAGAATCCTGTTAAATGTTGCTGGGTTTACTTAAAATTTCCTCTGATTGGAATTCTTGCTGTGGGTAATTTACTTAACGTGGCTTCTGTAAAGTCCTTTCTGTGTTTTCAATTTTGGTTAGACACTGATGAAGGTTTGCAAGGATTAGTTATGGTATGACTCTGATTGGAGTCCTTGAAACGTATCTCTGTTGGAGTCCTTGAAACGTATCTTATGTTTTCGACTTCTGTAGAAGATTTTTTGTGATTACATTTTGGTATTGACGCTGTTGGAGTACTTGAATTGTGGGCATATTGAATTTGACTTCAATCAAAACCCTGGTTGTGAGTACTGGTTGGATATTACTTTGTTGGAGTCCTTGCAGTATTCCCATTTGAACTCGACTCCTGATGAAGTCCTTGATGTATTGCGTGTGACTCGATTTCTGATTTAAGTCCTCGCTGTGCATGCATATTGATTCGACTCTTTCTTAATGTTGTTGTGTTTATATTAAGTTTGATTCTGTGGAAATGTGTGCTGGGTTACATTACAAACTTGACTCTGTTTAAGTCCCTACTCTATATTCGTATTAGCTCAACTTCGGATGAAACTTTGATGAAATTATGATATGGAGTCGACTTCTGATATAAGTCCTTGCTGTATATTCATAGGGATTAGAATCAGTTGAATGTTGCTATGTATGTATGTTTTTCGACTCAGTTGAATATAGCTGAGTGTTTTGACTCAATGGGAATGTCGCTGTGTTTGCATATGGTTACGTCTTCTGTTTATAGTGTTATCTAGTCTTGTGTTTGACTGAGATAAAGAGTTCCTAGCTGTGCCATGTCAGGCGATGGCGTTGGGTATTTTCATGTTTGATGAATGATATGGAAAGATTTGTTGAGTCTTTTATGGTTGGATTATTTACTACTACTTTGTCGCAAGAACTCTTGTAAGGCTTAAATAGCTACCGGTGATTTTATATTGGATTTTGACGAAACCGTAGCTTCTTCTTATAATCTCGACTGATTTAGTCGCATGCGTAAATGTAATTGCGTTATTCTAGAGGAGTCGGTACAGTCCAGAACATGATTGATATGGGAATCTGATTGTCTCTGTTCCTTCTCCTAAGTTGAAAAGTACATGTTGATATATATATATAACTGTAGGAAAAGAAAATATTCTCTCCTTGTCTAAAAAACCTTGAGTGCTTTCTTCTTTGAATCCTTATGTGAACTCTGTGGTAAGAGCATAAAAAAAATAGACTATTAAATTATATGGAGAGACTGGTAAAAATTGGGTTGCAGTATAAGTAGGTATACTTGTCAATACCATTGAAATAATGTATGATTGAAAAGGAATTACGTCAGTTGAGCTTGCTGAATGTTATAAACTGCCTTTGTATATTTGTTAAAAACATTCTTGTTATAGTATTGCTGTCTTTAGGATGGTTGTAATCATTTGTCTTTAGTCTCTTACATATAAGATGAATTATCTGAAAGGTATTAAGGATTAATTGGTAACTATAATGTGGGTCATGCGTCAAAATTCATGTTAGAATTACAGAATGATGATTAGTCTTATTTATGTTAAGAATTTGAAGAAATGATTTCATTTAAACAGGTTGTTTAATGAGAGCAATTGGTAGAATGCAATTGTTTTAAGAATTAGTGCTTATCATGCTCAGTTCATAGAACTGACCCGTGTTGGCAATTTTTGCAGATGGTTGTCATAAGTGGTAAAGGCACGCAGATCTGATATGATGCTCAGATTATTTAATTTGGTTTTATGATGAATTCTAACTTGAATTCTCTAATTGTATTATATGAAGGAAGTTGTTCTTTTTCTATTGAGTATTGTATCAAATATGTTGAATGCATAAATTGTAATTATTTGGCTTAGAAATAAATGAAATGAGGGAATTGTTACTATGTGGCTGTATTTGTATTGTGATGGATTGATCATCTTTGGTTCGATTGTTTTTAAGTGCTTTTTTTTAGTATTGAATACCTTGGAGATATTTGGATTCTCTAAGTAGGCCTTGTAAAGATTATGTGACTGAACACTTGTGAATGATTAGTAGTTCTGCTATGTTCTACATAAGGCTAATTTGGAAATTAGTTCACTGTCTTCCAAGAAGCTAAGGTTTAAATAAATATTAATAGGTAGCTGAACGGGAAGAGTAATCTATTACTCCCTAACTTCGATCTAAGCCAAGACAACATACATAACAAATCTAAATCACTATATCTTAATACAAATAAGTAAGATGTAATTCAGTTTGAAAACAGATTTAATCCTAAAAGGGTATATTTAGCATCCTTATGAGGAGACTTAGGCTACTGCCCATTTTCGTTGAATAAGATTATTGTTAATCATTGAACTCTATGACGAGATCTCAAATCTTATTAAATTTCTCTTTGAGGAATGGATCTTAAATAAGTAAGACAACTCAATGATGAGGAACCTAGGAGTTGGGAAAAGACTACCTAGAAAGGAGAGTCTTAAAGTGTAATTGCAACTCAATGTAAGTAACACCTTAAGTTTAATAGATCTTTCCGAGGTAGTTTTGTAGAATGTCGGCACATGACAACTGTAGGGTTGTACCTTTGAGAAGATTAGGATCTTCTCGAGGATACAACAATGCAGGTGACTTATGGCGACACCTTTTGCATTGATCGTTAAGATTTACACCTTAAAATTGAACAATTTTTTACTCGGGATCTTGTTAGGAACATGGTCATGTTATGAGGCTGCCCTTGGAGATTTGGGGTACCTTGACACACAGGGTTAACTAGGGTTGACCTAGTATGTCAGCTTATCCCTAGTCCTCGAGAGCATCCTTATAATGTTGTCATGTTATTAATCCGTTCCCGAGTGAATGACTTGGGAGAGGAATGGCTGACAGAAGTCAGTATAAGACATTCTATATAACATCGGAGTGGGGTGGAGGACGTATTCCAGATTGACGAGTATGCCGTCAAGGAATATGAGACATGAACAATATGTTTCAAACTTTGGCCAAAGTATCACAAGCTACTGATTGCATTGTCCTATGACACCTAGTCTGAGGGACGTGATGCCAATGAATAATGGTAACAATTATTTAGATAGGTTCCTTGGACAGAGCATTCTGAAATCCTAGATTAGGGAAGAGAACCACAAGAGTGAAGATTTAAAGTAAAAACGCCAACTCTGTGAAACTCATGAATAGATCGGTAGATCACCGAGTCATGGAATGAATAGATCGGTGGTTCACCGAGTCATTACACCTGCATATGGTTATCTGTTATAAGAATGGTTGTTTGATTTGTGAGTTCTAAATTATGTATTTAGAACTAGGAAGCATTTATCAAAAAAAAAATTTACTTGTTCTAATGTACTAAAATGGGATTATTACAATACCAAAAATCTTGTAGGTTATGTCTACTTTTGCAGATTGGACATTACTTCTTATGTTTTCTATCCCCTTGATACTACTTTTTATTTCAGGACTTTCGATAGGAATTAGGTTTTCCTTTACCTTTTCCATTCCATTTTTGATGTGAAGAAAGTTCCTTCTCCTCTTCATCATCCTTATTATGTATGGATTCATCTTATTGCAGTAAGTTTACCAATTTGTCAAAACTAATGGTCGTATCTGACACGTTTAGTGTTGTTACAAAAATGTGGTCAGAAGTAGGGAGTGCTCACAGAACAATGGGAACAAGAGCATCATCTGAGACTGCTTCTCTTAGGGATAGAAGTGAAGCCCTCAATTCTAAAAATATTCTTAAGAAAGCTTTTATTTTTTCATTCTGCTTGAACTTCAATGTCTGTAACTGACTCTACAAATTTAGTATAACATTCTTGTTCTTGGCCTCGTATACTATGCTCAACTTATCCCACACTTCTTTGCTAGTTTTGGCATCTTGAATGTGGGGTTACACATCGTCGAAAACTCCAAACAAGATGATGATTTTGGCATTCTGATCTACTTTATCAAACTACCACTGTTATGTTGTATCAGTAGTTAATCTAGACATAGTACTATTGGGCCCCTGATATAGCTTCCAAATCTTAAGGGTGTGTAAATGCGCGCGGAACCAATGAAGTGCGGAAGTGAAGGTGTGCAAGGTAGGATTCAAAAAGGGTTCTTGGAGAACCAAGGACACACGCCAAATGAAGAACAATTTAGGACTTATCCATTTTTGGCCTTTTGGGTAGGACACATGAAGAACGTGTTCCATTTGGATAAGGTTCCAGCCTAGCGACAGGGTGTCCTGGAAGGAATATACCTTGTGATAGAAAGATCCAAAAATTTAATCATGACATGGAGAGGCATGCACCTAGGGCGACCCACACCTTGACACTTGGGGCCAGATCAGAGGTTGCAGAGAAGTTTGTTAGAGCTCAGAGGCCTATTTATACATGCACCCTTGGCAAAGAAAAGGGAGAGAAGTGAGGTAGCGGAGCTCTGTAGAATTACTGTGAGAACTATGGGATGAAAATGGGTAAAGGATTCCAGTAAGGATGTAATGGGGAAATGGGGAATGCAATTTTTGTTTTGTGAGAATACATGTATGGATCCACACATGGCGCATGACTACGGTCTGCCTTCTATAATCTTTTATAAGTAATACTATGAATGAATGTGATAAGGTTTCCATGAAAAATGTATTAAGAACTCTTTCTCTGTATTACCTGCATATTTCTATTGTACTTTGTTCTTGTATAATCATGAATCTTACTTGAATGCTATGTATAATGGTGGATTTACAACTTCCTAGTTCTATTACTTCTGTTGTGCGCTTTTCTTTTATTATGAATGAAAGGGTATAGAAGTCGTTCTGAGCTCTATAGCTTTTTCATGTCTTTTAAATCACTAAGTCAAGATCATGAGCATGCCTTCCACTCAAACTCACATAAAAGAGAGACTTGGCTCCCTCTCGTGCACCTCAGGTGAGCACCCAGTTCCTGTTGGGTGATAGGGCGGTGCGCATGAGGTTCCCTTGTTCTTAGTGGGGTGCAAAAATGACTACATCTTGGTTCCATTGCCGGGACCTCTTTTCGAAGTTGTAGTGGAACATGGCATACATCATGATCTATGTTCAAAAAGTGATGGCAGAGCACTTAACACTTGAAGGTGTTGAAGATTGGTTTAAAAGCACATAGGATGAATTCACTCAGAGATTCAGTACTGGATCTGGGTTTGATACGCGAAGATGGGTGGAAGACAATCTTTATCATGAGTTGTATGAAAACTTTCTTCTACGGTTTCCCAATAGAGTTATTTGAATGGATCTCGGCTTATACATCTAGATTTGGGTGGCATTATAAATCACACCCTTGGACCCAAGAAACATATCAGAACTTACAAGATGATGATCTAACGTGGACCCATGCTATAGATCATTGGTGGAAGGGAGTATTGACTAGCTACACTCTGGAATACACCATCTCCATGTATTCCTATCTAGAAGTTGTTGAGTTTGAGTTCTTGCGAGAGCCCAGGGGATCATTTCTATGTGTTATTCCCCTTGCGATCAAAATATTGATGGTAACCATGGGTTTAGAGGCATTTCCTATGGCTGGCTAAACCACTCTGAGTGCTAGGTGAGGAAGCCAGGTTGGGGAAGGATGGCTGATCTGACGACTGAACAGGAAAGGGAGGAGAGAAAACTCAAGTATAATGAAGCACGTGAAAATGAGATCGATAGATAGTGTGGGATTACAAGTGGGTTATGGAGCCAAACTTGGTGGAAAGGAGTTGAGGTTCACATGGAGGATGTGGAACCTGAACAATCTATGGTACCCCATCTTGGTAAGTGTGGGAGAGAAAACCTTGCAGCTTCTAATGAGAGTCTGTCGCGTAGAGAAAGAAGAGTTTTTGGTGCACATCTAACCCTACCTAGCTACCAAACCTTAGTGCTTGGTTTGTTTTAATGAGGGAAAAATACATGGTTGATCCATTTGATTTCAGTGAAAGCAACCGATCGACACCTATAAGATACAACTTCTCATTTGGGACTTCTATGGCTTCACACACTATTCTGGTATTTGGTGGAATGTTTGGACAAGGCACGTATACAGCTGGTTTTGGAAGCACGTTAGGAAGTGGTGGGGGAAATATGACTGGGAGTGGTACTAGTTCACAAACTATTGGTGCAAAATTTAGTGAAATGACGGGAGCGTTTGGCATGAAAAACACAGGCCCTGTACCTAACACAGGAGGATCTGGAGGTGGAAGTGGTGGAGCTGGTGGCTCAGGATCTAGTGGATCTAGCAGAGGAAACACCAAAGGAAACCAAGGGACTGGATCAGGAGGGCAGGGGCCTCAGCCACCTCCTCAAGTATTTTTTGAGATGTCTCTACACTTATCAGATTACAATGGGATAGAAGATGCCACAGAGCATGTGCATAAGTGTGAGCTGCTATGGTGCGCGAAGGGAATCACGACCCAGGATCGAAAGGCTAGTCAATTTGTGATGACCTTACAAGGACGCGTGCCTAGTTGGTATAGAAAGTATGACCCTCATCAGACTGTTGTGGATTATACCACGCTGAGAAATGCATTCTTGGCAGAATTCCACATACCTGAGTTTGAACAGAAGAGCATTAGCTCTCTCAAAGAAATCTAGCAGGGAATGATAGAGAGCGTGTGGGAATATGATGCGCATGTTTAAAACTCTATTTTCTAAACTGTCTTATGATATCCACCCTTCACAACATGCTCAGTGGTTTTTCAGAGGGTTGATCACACCCTTTAGGAGGGCTTTATCTCATAAATGATTCACGAACCTGCGTGAAGCATTGAAAGCTTGCTTTACGCACTGAGGAAGTTGGTAGTGTTGACACTAGTGTTAGCCCATTTCTGGAGGCTCATATTACTGCCATGGCTAAGCAATTAGAGAAATTATCTACCAACACAGTTCTAAGAGATTCGTGGAGGGATGTGGTGCATGGATTGTAACATAGAAGGGCACACAAAGGATAATGGTGGGATATGTACTCGGAAGGTGTGTACATGCCGTAGCGGTAAATTATGAAATATGTCACGAGGACCATGATGCAAGTAGATGCCCCTTGTTGCATCACGCAATCTACAAAAATGTATCTTGTTATTTTAAGATATGTACCTCACCCACACATGACACCAAGGATTGTAGATTGATTGACCAGATTCATGAGGCAATTGATCTTGGTGTGCGTCAGACTGGCATTGCTAGCAGTTCCAAGGGAGATGACCATGGGTATGGAGAGCGCGGAGATGGAGGTGTGCATGAGAAAGAGGGTTTCGTGGAGGATTTCATGGTCTGGGTAACTGCAAAGGAAGAAGTGAGTTCCCACGTGGGACATGTTTTAATTGTGGAGCCACAAACAATTATAAGCGTGAATGTGTAGATCTTCTACAATGCTCCTAGGGTGGAAAAAAAAATAAGTACGAAGAGTGCCCACAGTTATATGAACATATGAGTCAGAAGTACCGAAAGGATAAGGGTCACTGCCATGGTGAGTATTAAGAAGGCTGACGCATAATGGCTTCCACGAGTAATACGTGAATCAGAAATTAGAGCCTATGCTATGGTAATAACAAGGGTGGAGTCCACGTGTGCAAATGGAAGCACCTAGGCAGAGACCTTTGGTTTCGAGGGAAGAAGTAGTACATGGGAAGTATCCAAACCTGGCTCACCAGAAAGAAGTCTACCAGGAAACCATGGATGTAATTCAGAGTTTACAAGGGGAGATCCAATGCTTAAAAGAGTAGACTATAAAGGATGAGCAAAGAAGAACCGTAGAAGCACCAAAGGGTGACTTGGATGAGGTTAAGGAGGTGTGTAAACTACTGAGGTAGGAGAATATTATTCCCCTTCTAGGAGCATGGTTGAGGGAAAAGGTACCACGTGTCAGGGAAGAACATGAAAGGTGGATCCTACATGCAAACCTCCCACCTCATAGCCTTGATTATGACAAAGAGATTACCCTGAATGCAGTAGTGGATGGATGGTTTCTTAGCAACATCCTCATTGACACAGGTGCATGTAGGTTAATGTTCTCACTCTGGATTCCTGGCATCAAATGGGAAGACCTGCATTATAGCCATCTTCAAATGTGCTATATATGGCAAATAAGACAAAGGCAATGCCCATAGGTGTATTGAAGGATGCAACCATTACCATTCAGGGGACTAAGTTCACCAGAGATTTTGAAGTCTTGGCACTTGCCAAGGTAGATAACTTCCTAGCAGTTACTTGGGCGCCCATGGTGCTATAAGAATAATGCAGATCTCTGGTTTAACAAGGGGTACATAAGCTTTGAAAACAAGGAAGAGAACGAGTAGTTATACCACTGGTTGATGGGAAGTCCACCCCTTATACTAAACCCCTTGGGGAGGAAGTCCTAGACAGAATATATGTGCGCTCCATAAGAGATCCAGAGACCATCCACCCTATAGAAGGAGTCATCCAGTTTGATGATGCTCAATCTTTCAGTGATACTACCAGTATAGCATACAATAATTGGGCACATGGGACTTATGAATTGATTGGGTGACATCTGAAAGGATCAGTAACCAAGGTAACCACAGATGCATATAGTTTAGCACGTCGGAGGAAAGGCAATAACCAAGTATTCTGGGGATGCATACCCTGAGGTATTTTTGAGAGAGATGGAAGCTCACTGGAGGGAGGATGAGTGATGAAGTATGCTAGGTTATGTTTTGATAGGCACAACAGCAAGGTGGTGGGCTGCACATAGTGAAAACTTGTTGGAATGACACAAAGTTAGAATTGTGCTCACTGTCTGATTCTCAAAAAGCAACATACCCACCGCTATCAAGGATTACAATGGCAATGGACCCACCTCTTCCCACATCCAGGCATGTGAGAGGGTCTAGGGAGAAGGTGTGGAAGCTTTACCACCCTCCCTTTGGGTGCACAAGCTATATTCAACACTACAAGGTTATGCGCACGCTTGGTATATCCATTCTGAAACACACCGCCAAACAGGAAGTTGGCAGGAATTAGCGGCTGACTTGGTTCACACATTCAATTACCAAAGTACCAAGCAACTAGGTTATGAGGTGTTGTAGACTATCAAGCACCTCACTCTGGGGGATTGTGCCATGGTGGAAGATAGGTTAGTAAACTTACTCGGTGGACCTAGCTTAGAAGATAGGTTCGAAGAGGAGGAACCAAAAGACATACAATTCAAGCGCATGTGTGCTGAAAAGGAGAAATGAAAGATGGTATACATTGTTGATGGAGAGGAGATGGAAAGCCTGAATGTCAACCATTCAGTTGGGGTGTACAAAGTAGTTGACAGTGTGGATGCATGTGCACATGTGTATCATGAACCATTCAAAAATAAGAAATTTAACATCGGCTCGGAAGAGGAGCCCAAGGAAGCTATCATTGGGGACTACTAGTCAGAAAAGGAAGTATCAAAGATCATTGATCTCTTACACGAATTTGAGGATTTATTCCCACATGGATACCATGAGTTGAAAGGCGTCCACCATTCATTGGGGGAAATGAGGATAAATTTGAAAGATGGTGCCCACCCGGTCAGGAAGAGGCCTTAAAGGATGAATCCCAACATGCGCGTGAGGGTTAAAGAAGAGCTAGACAAGATGATAGCATCTGGTATCATTGAGGCTGTGGAGGAATCAGAGTGGATAAGTCCAATGGTGATCAACATAAAGAAGGATGGGCGGATTAGGATATGTGTGGATTACAGGGAATTAAATGTTGTTTGTATCATAGATCCTTTTCCCACCCCCTTTACTGAAGAGATTTTGGAAGGAGTTGTTGGGCATGAGGTCTATTCCTTTACGGATGGATTCTCGGGATATCACCAAGTAAGGATTGCCAAGGAAGACCAAGAAAAGACAACTTTCTCCACTGAGTGGGGAAGCTTTGCATACATGGTCATGCCCTTTGGGCTGAAGAATGTGCTAGCTATATTTTCACGCATAGTGGTACAAGCATTTAAGGACTTCATCCACAAGTTCCTTCAGGTATATTTGGATGATTGGACAGTGTATGGATTGGTAAGGGACCATTGTGATAACTTGAGGTTGATGTTTGAAAGATGTCGGCAGTTGAGGATCTCCCTCAACATCAAGAAATGTATCTTTACAACTCCTTTTGGAATGTTGTTGGGACATATCATATGCAAAGAGGGCTTACTAGTGGATCCCGTGAAAGTTGCAGTTATTGTAGGGTTAGGGGATCCTACTAGCCAAAGTGCAGTGCGTGGATTTCTTGGACACACTAGGTACTACAGAAAGTTCATTAAGGGATACGCCAAGATCGCAGCACCTTTGGAAATATTTCTTAGACATAAGAGTGACTTTTGGTGGGGAGAGGCGTAGCAGAGGGAATTTGACACTCTAAAAGAAAGGCTTATAACATCACCTATTCTATGATTCCCATCATGGGATAAACCTTTCCATGTCCACGTGGATGCCTCTGGTACAGCAATGGGAGCCATCCTTGCTCAACCAGGAGAGGGGATTGTTGATCATCCCTTGTGTTTTGCAAGTAGAAAGTTGACACCAGCAAAGCAAAATTATACAAGGACCGAGCGTAAGGCATTATCAATGATCTATGCGCTCCACAAATTCAGACAATATTTGCTGGCAACTCTCTTCATATTCTACACTAACCATATGGCCTTGAAGTATCTAGTAAACAAAGCAGTATTGCAAGGGTGCATATGCCGTTGGGTACTTTTATTTCAAGAATTTGAATTCAAAGTGGTAGTAAAATCAGGAAAGAAAAATTGTGGGCCAGATCATTTATCCAGGATTGATTTGGGAGAGGATGCGCAGAGTATTGAGGAAACCATTCCAGACATGCAACTATTCAGGCTACGGCACGTGCCCTCAGAATTAGAAGACATTTCCATTTTTCTCAAGAAAGGTGTGGTGCCTAAAGGGATGAATGCACTGGGAAGAAAAATGTTAGCCATATGCACCACACCCTTCATATTGATCAATGAGGATTTGTATAAAATGGGCCATGATGGGATTTTGCACCGGTGTGTATTAGAACATGAATGCATAGCTATAATAGAAGAAGCCCATGGTGGGATTTCTGGAGGACACTATGTGGGGAATGTAACCGTGTGCAAGATCCTAATCGTTGGACTTTGGTGGGAAATGATTCACCAGGATTGCATTGAGTTTTGCAAGGCTTGTGACCACTGCCAGTGCCTTGGAAAACCTAGAAGAAGGGATGAGATGCCCTTGCACCCCATCGCTAGCGCAGAACCTTTTGAGAAATAGGCAATAGATTTTGTGAGACCAATCTCACTAGCTATGCAAAGGACTAACTCATGGTATATCATTACCTGTACTGATTATCTGACAAGGTGGGTAGAGGCCGTGCCCACTAAGGATTGCACCACAACCACGGCTGCTAGATTTTTGTGGGATAACATTATCAGTAGGTATGGGTGCCCATTAAGTTTTACAAGTGATAGGGGCACTCACTTCTTAAATGAAACAATTAGGATTCTATTGGCAGAATTCATGGTATCCCATCACAAGAAAGCCCGTTATCACCCTTAGGAAAATGGGACTACAGAGGCTATTAACAACATCCTTAGTCACACATTGACTAAGATATGTGATGTGGGTAGGCAAGATTGGGATGACAAGGTATTAGCAGTCCTTTGGGCATATAGAACAACATATAAAAGGTTGAACAAGGCCACACCATTTCAACTAGTGTTTGGCACAGAGACTATTTTTCCGGTTGAATTTATGCTACCATCGCAGCATATAGTGCATGCAAGAGGATTGGATTATGAACAAGCACTAGAAGATAGAATAGATGAGTTAATGAAGTTGGATGAAAGGGGCTCACTAGCAAGATGGAGCCAAATAAATGAAAAAGCTAAGCAAAAGGCATGGCATGACCACCACATTAAGAACAAACAATTTGAGGTTGGAAAAATGGTATTGCTATATAATTCAAAATTTCTACACCATTTGGAAACTTGAAGGTGCATTGGTTGGGTCCTTATATAATTTCATACATCTTTGATTTGGGTGCGTGCCAGTTATAAGCGTTGGATGGAACAAAATTACCTGGACACTTCAATGGGAGTAGGCTAAAGCCCTACTATAAATAATGCTTCTTGGTGTTTGTAAATAAGGTAGTTCTACCAATTAGTTTAGAATTTCCTTTTATGCTTTTCCTTTCTTGTTTTTCCCTTTTGTGTTGTTGTCTTGTTTTACGCCTTGGATGCCAGTAACCTTATTACTTTTTAACTTATGAATGCGCAGAGGACCGCACATCATTTTTTGTGGGGTGAGGTGATAAAAAGAGAAGCATGAATTTATTCTACAGGAGGATTGGGTTGGTAGACCGTTCGAACTGGCCTCATTGGAAAGATGCATTAGGAGAAAAGAAGGCAGATGGGTGGCAAAATAAGGTTACATGGGAAATCCACGTACAAGGAGAAAAAGTGCAAAAACACAAGGTAGGTGAAAGAAATAATCATGAGGATAGAAGAGATGCCTTTGGCACTGGTAACACATGTGCAAGAGTCTTCTATCAAGATAGATTTTCTGTGTGCCAGAAGGTTGGAAACATTTTCATGCAAGGATTGAGTGCACGTGAAAAAATTTTCGCGCAAGGATTAGGTGCGCAAGGAAAAGAATTGAAGTCGGGTTTGTTTGAAAAATGTCGCATTAAATATTGTCATACGGTGGTAGGTAGCCTAGTCTTTAATATGTAAAAGTGGGAAAATCTATAAATACAAGGATGGGAAGTTCATTATTTTACTTTACAAAAACAAGGAGAACAATTTTCTTTCAAGAGCTAGGGTTTCGAGAGCTAACTCGTGTAAAGGAAAATCTCAAAAACTCACGCGTAATTGGTCTGATAGATCTACAAACCAGAGTAGAAGTGATTCATGGGTGTGGGGAACATTGTGAAAGAACATCGTGATCAAAGGAGGAAAATCAAAAATTAGGGTTTGTACTCTAGGGCACGGGGCACGTGAGGAAAACTCTAAAATAACTCAAAAGTAACTAGGGAATGAAAGCGAAGGGTAAAATGATGGCCACAAAACCAATTGATAAGCCTACAGTACAATTCTAAGAAGAGAAATGGTAAGGGAAAAGGAAAGAAGAAAGAAGAAGAAATCCATTTGGATACCAATGAGGAATGGCACTCAGAGATGTAATACCCAGATGGGGTTTTGCTAGGGCAAGAGTGGGAGTCCCATATTAGACAGATGACCGTAATCGATTACAATCACCGGTCGAGTATAATTGTGAAGGAAATGGTGCTGGAGCTGGTGCACCCCATAAACAAAATGAACACCTGACAGGATGCCGATATATAGCGACATAGTCAAGGTAAAAATGGAGAAGGGAGGGCTTCTCCAACTTTATGAATTTCCATACTTTGGGAAGCCTGAGCACCTGTACCAATGGTTAATGACACGTGTGCAGATTTCTTCTACTTCGTAGGGCGTAGAATGTGCATAACTCCCCAGTTAATCTCACACTTTACAGGCCTAAGCTGTAAAGGGGACACGATCATAGATGACCTCTAGGATGAGGAGGTAATTAAAGAAACCATTACATCCTAGGATTATAAGAAGGGATCAAGGTACTACGAAGTCACAGATATCAGTGATCCAGTGATGAAAATGGCTGTGCACCTCATTTCCAAGCTGAATGGGCAAGAGAGGTGGACCCGCGTGAGCAAGCCCTAGTTGAATGTCTACAAAAAGGTCACGGAGGGCACCGTATACAACATCTCCCAATACATAGCAGACGAGATCATAAGTAGCATGGAGAATAGAGGGAAGATATTATTTGGGAACATTCTATTAACCATTGTGTTCTCAAAGATTAGGGTGCCGGATGCATCTGATAAGTTCGTATGGGAGTACCCTTATGAAGATGCTTCACCTGTGGATAGGTTCCAGAAGTATACTTGTGAGTCAATGATAGGGGTGCATAGGAAGCACTTGGATAAATGGTATATGTGCCTTAGGAACAAATTCAGGGTGGAATGGTGGATCCCAGAACAACTCCCTGCAGTGATTGAAGGTGAAGCAAAGTTCACGGTATACCAACACTTCTACATTGGCAGATTCATCTTGGTGGATGATAGTTGGAGTCCCTGGTGCAAACTCCCCTTCTCATTTACTACCTAATTCTTCCAAGAAGGGGTAAATAGGTACAAGGAGTCAAAGAAATTAAGACTTGACCTATCCACCCTTGACAGTGAACACAGGGAAATAAGAAAGAAGCTGGTCTACCCAGGGAAGCACGTGTACATTGAAAGGTACATGTCACAGGATGTACACATTGTAAGGCCCATGACCTTACCCATTACCGAGAGCATTGTTGCTAGGATCTACCTGCACATAAGGGTGAAGTTTAAAAAGGGCACGTTCTTGAAGAATGAGATATCCATTCCAGGTGACCCCATGGGAAGAAATAATCCCACACCAAAGAACAAGGTGAGTGAAGAAGAAGAAGAAGGGTGGTGGAGAGGTCGAATGTAGGTACCGTAGGGCGGAGTACCTACATCAGAAAGAAGAGAAGAACTGTGGTCAAGGAGAAGACCTCAGAGCCTGTGAAGCCACCATCCCCTGAAGGACCTTTAGATGAAGAGAGGACAACATCCCTGACTTCGGAGTTTTCTGCAAGGGAAGAAGAATAAGGAACAAAGGAACAAGGGTTTGAAGATGCAGATGACCCAAACGCCTATCTAGGTGAAAAGGATGATGTTGAAGGGGAAGAGTTGGAGGTGGATCAAGAGCCAATTGATGTCCATGACTCAGAGGGAGAGGAAGCAGAGGATACAAATGATGCCTTCATCTTTGTATGGAGGAAGGGCACCCAAAGGGAGAAAGGCACGTGAAGCGAAGAGAGGAGTGAAGGAGCTAATACCAAGGATCCAGGTATGCCCAAGCTCACTCAGGAGGAGGTGAATGAGAAGGAGACAAGGGAGGCAGAGAAAATAATCAATACCCTAGTCGAAGAGGAGTTGGAGCATAACATGGAGTTAGTGCTTGGTGAATTCAAAGAAGAGCAGAGGGAGAAGAGTGTGGGTAGCACAAAAGGCCCAACTCTTTTGGTAACTATTCCCAAGGGCATGCACATGGGAAGTAAATGCGTGGAAGGAGGAAGAACAATGATGGGTTACATTGATGGATCCAAAAAAAATTTGTGCACGTGTTTCTAGAGTACCATGCCCAGCAAGGAACTCACTGCCGTGGAGTCCTTTGACCCTGAGGGTGGATACCCGTGAACGAGGAAGATGCTATTATGGGCATTTGACTCCCACCTCGATGAGCCTGAGTTCGAGATTAACCAAGGAGTGGTATTGAAGCTGTCTGAAGGAAAGGGGGAAAACCCCATTGTAAACACGCAGTAACTATTGGATGAGCAAGTGTGTAACACACTCAAAAAATTCTCCATGGAAATCGAGGCTAGGCTCTTTGGCAGGAATGATAGGGTTAGAGCCTTGGAGGACCTGTTGGAGAAGAGGAAGGAAGAAGTGGTGAAGCTAACGAAGGATCTCAGCCTTGAGAAATTAACCAGCGCTCAACTACAAAGGGAGCTTCATGAGGAAAAGGCTAGGGTACGCGAAGTTTCCAAGAAGGTGGAGCTCATCTGCCAATCGAATATCACGAAGCACCCGGACCTCAACCCTCCCACAAAAAAGTATAGATCCTCCCTAGAATGTCTAGAGGACTTGACTCGAATCCTCACCATGGAGAGGCAGCCCTTGGCATTAGATTCGGTAGAAGAGGTAGCAGTGCACTTGGAGAAATAAGACAATTTGAAGGTCGTCACGCTCGTGGCTGAATACAACAAGGTGCTCACTGATAGAAGAATAGCTGCACAAACCGTGGGGGTTGCTTACGACCATTGCTCAGATCAAGCCAAAGTGACAAGCATAGAGCCAAGCGGGAAAGGATCATAGCCGAAGTAGAAATGAAATCCGAAGCCATTGAGAACCAGCGAGTCTCAATCAAAAACCAGATAAAAGAGCTCTACAAGGTCATCACAAGGAAGATGGATGCCCTGGAAGATCACACTAAAGAACTAGAGACAGTGGTGGAAACCATTACCACACAAGGAAAGGGATAACCTTCGATGAGGTGAGTACCTTGGTTGGTGACATCTGCACTAAAGTGCAGGAGGAAGTCAGCACTTTGAGTACACTGGAGGCCGACCTCAAGCAAAATTTTCCCCTTCTTCTTCTTTAGGAAATTTTCCTCCTATTCTTTCTCTTCCCCATTCTTTATTCTTCCCCCCCATTCTTTTCCAAGGTAAGGCCTTGCATTCTCTTTGTACTACATTCTTTGAGAAGGTTCCTAAGGGCAGAGAACATGTGAAGTGTGGGGTAATGTTGGGCCCCTGATATAGCTTCCAAATCTTAAGGGTGCATAAACGTGTGTGGAACCAATGAAGCGTGGAAGTGAAGGCGTGCAAGGCAGGATTCAAAAAGGGTTCTTAGAGAACCAAGGGCCCATGCTACGTGAAGAACAATTCGGGACTTAGCCAATTTTGGCCTTTTGGGCAGGACACATGAAGAATGTGTTTCATTTGGATAAGGTTCCATCCTGGCGATAAGGTGTCCTAGAAGGAATATACTTTGCGATATAAAGATCCAAAAAGTTAATCATGACTTGGAGTGGCATGCACCTGGGATGACCCACACCTTGACACTTGGGGCCAGATATGAGGCTATAGAGAAGTTTGTTAGAGCTCAGAGGCCTATTTATACGCGTGCCCTTGGCAAAGAAAAGAGACAGAAGTGAGGTAGTTGAGCTCTGCAGAATTACTGCAAGAACTATGGGATGAAAATGGGTAAAGGATTCCAATAAGGATGTAATGGGGAAATGGGGAATGTAATTTATGTTTTTTGAGAATGCATGTATGGATCCACATATGATGCACATGACTACGGTCTACCTTTTTTTATGTTTTATAAGTATACTATGAATGAATGTGATAAGGTTTCCATGAAAAATGTATTAATACTATTTCTCTGTATTACCTGCATATTTCTATTGTACTTTTGTGCTTGTAGTTCTATAGAATGATATATTAGTAATGGAAATATGTATGTTAAGTATTTGTCATGCTAACATCCTACTACAACAACCCTAAAGAAAGACTGGGCACCTTTACGCACTTCAGGTGAGCACTCAGTCTAGGCTGAGTGATGTGCCAGTGGGCATAGGGTTTTGTTGGGTTTGTGCCACTAAATTCTAGGATGCATCATTACACGTAGGATGATAGAGTTTGAACATGTTCCTTTAGTTCATCAATATTCTTCGTATATTCCTTATTCTTTACCACCATGTAATAAAAATATTTTTGATACCTGTGAAAATTCCCTTCATGAGTTTCTGGTCACTGTTGGATCATGTTCATCTCATAGTTGGCCAGTGTCATCTCATTCATTGGCTTGATCACCTTCAGCCATGCTACCTCGATGTACTAATTACATGTTTCCCCATTGTATAACCGTGAGGCTATGTGGGAAAAATTATTTTTCTTTTCTTTATCCAGTGAGACAATTACTGATAGTTCAGGGTTTGCCACTTGTTGAATAGTGTGGGTGTCAGGGGAAATTGTTTCTTGCATCCAAGGGAACATCTCATCAGACTTAGGTTCTATGACAGGTGCATCATTAGTTCCCTATTTTGGATGAGGAGAAAAATCTTGGATGAGGGAGGTATGAGCGACGATAAGCGGGGAGATCTCTTTTGGTGATTCGAAGACTGGGTCTTGAACCATGTGTTCTCCTTCCATTTGTTCTTCTACCATTAGATCTTCTTCTTGCATTTTTGTGATCAAGTTTTCCTCTTGCAGTGATGCAAATGAGTCTTCTTCTACACTGGCTTTGTTTGGTGACTTTTTCGTGAGAAGAAGTCTCCATTTATTTGGCCTTTCTTTTCACAGTTTCTCTAGAGTGTTTAGAACTAGAAGTCATTATTATGTAAAAATCATAACACCCCTAATTTCTCGCAAGTGAATGGTTGAGGCAGTCAGTGTTATTTTTCAAACATGGAGTTATCCTAAAGTGTGGGACTTTATAATTAGGATAACCCTTTGGAGAAGGTTGGCTTCCTATCCTATCCTAGTGCCAACTACTCCAAAGTGTAGAGAGATGCAGATTTAACTCTAATCTAATATTTCTAAGGAGACATAGATAAATAAAAATGCATGAAAATAAAACCTACTCTAAGGGAAGCTAATGTATCATGAAGGATGTTGAACGACCTACACAATAAACAAAACACTACCAGAACCTTGCAGTGAAAACAACAATAATACACAATAACCTTACATGTAATGAAAGATCAGAAAGATGCAATAGAATATAGAATAGGGTGTGAAAAATCCATAGATTTAATTTTATTACTCTCGAAGTTGATATAATACATCACATTTAGGGCCAAAGGCATATATTTTGCATTATAATGTCTAGTAGGGAGGTTTGACATCTCCACAAATCTCTTATAGACAAGAAAGGAGGGGCATATATAAGGTGTCCAACCCTTTTAAATGAGCTCCTCCTTATAATATATAGGAAGAATGAAAGAAAGGGAAGAGAATGAATTCAAAATCTTGCTTCAACCAACATAAAATGCATTAAAATCACCTGCATCAATGATGGGTGCCACTGCAAAACCCATGCCTCCATGTACTTTTCATTTTTGGGGAAGAAAGGAAGCCCATACCTTCATCATTTTGGTAGGTGAGAAATATGGAAACATTCCTCTAAAATGGTGGACTGTATTTCCTCATTTTGAAATATGTAGTCTTACTAAAATTAAGAAAACTAGTTGTTTTTGTGTAGAGGACACTGTGAGTTTTTTAGAAAGTCCTATTTTGTGAAAATCTGAGCTCCCAGTCAAACGTAATGGCCATTTGGAGATGAGAATGCCATAGTGAAAAAAATGTGAGTGGTTAATCTACCTTTTTAGACTCCGAAGCTGTATCACACCCTCCAAAATCTGAAATTTCAGTCTTTTGGGATTTATATCTTTAGGCATTTTTGACTTCAGGGGTCATTGTTACTGTTCATATGGTGGGTTGGCTCAAGAGTTCTGAAATGACAAACCTATGAAGTTAGAAATTTGGAATTCAGAGTTTGGAATCCAAATTCATGCTATGTGGCACTAGTCATTGCTCAAGCCAAAATGTTCTGAAATTATGAAACACCAAAGTCTAAAATTTAGACTTCAGGTTTCAAACCTTTGTGTCTTTGGGGGTTTGGGTTTCGGGATTTTAGGGGTTCAGGCTTTAGGATTTTTGGGGTTTGGGTTTTGGGAGGTTCGGGTGTTTCACCTTTTTATTAGATTGTTTCTTTGAATGGTTGACGAAACAGATAGGGTAACAAGCATAGGAGGTATTCCTATTCAAATTTCTAGTTGATGGGTTGTTACATGCGTATGACTTTTGAATCCACAGTTGATCATGAGAGATTCCTTTTGGCCAGGAGGAACTGCCTGTAATGAAAACAAGACCACTAGAAGAAATTAAACAATATGGGTAGTGAACTACCTAGCATAAGCTAGATCCAGGAAGTATGATACTTCCTAGATGGCTATCAGTCCACTTTTTAAAACAAATTAATGTTGTAAACAAAGTAAATCCTATTGTTATTTTGAAATGATTTAGGTATCTCACTTAAAAACACAATAAGAAAATAGATATAATCTAACAGGCTAAGCTAGAATAGAATCCAAAGGTTAAATGGTTGGTTCTGGGTCTCTGTAGGTTTGATAAAGGTCTCGGGTAGGTCACAGGTGAATGAGGGTGAGGTAAAATTAGGTGGGTAGGTATCTGTTTAAGGTTGTGTGGGAAAACACAAAGACCGGTGTTGGTCAGGGGTGACCGACGATGGTTAGGTATAACTGGTGCCGGTTATTGTGAGATCTAGAAATGTCATAGAACAGGGTTTTGGTCTCCTTTGTGATTGCACAAAGGATTTTGGTTGGTCAGGACGAGGTATTGGGTGACTGGAGTAGGATTTTTTGAGGTTTTGATGGGTCTATGGAGGTGAAAATATTGGAGAAGGTCAATAGGGAGCAAGATAAACAATGGGGATAAAATAATGATGAAATTAAATAAAACAGAGAAGTATGACATTATACTTACTTGGATTTCATTCCTGAAGGTATGTGTGTGAAGGATGGAGGTGATGATGATGGGTTTGAAGGCTGCAAGTGATCACCAACTGAAGAAAAGCTTCTGCATGGGCTGCATGCACACTCCTCTTGAAATTGTGGAACAAGTTTTAGACAGTAATAAATAATAAAGTTTAATGATATATCAACATCATGGTCTCATACAATATATAAGCACATAGAGTTCCTTAATATAAGGAGATAAGTGCAACTAATTATTGTTATGTGAGTTATTCACATAATAATATTACAACGTATAAAACAAACTCACCCATGTGAGTAGTAACAAGATAGGAATATCCTAACACCTCTTTGCTTGGATAGATCAGATCATGGCTGGGATGGCTGTGCAAGAGAAGATGCTCAATCTCCTTCCTTGGATGTGATTTTTCATTGGAATTGGCTCTCTGAAGATGTGTTATCTCTCTAAGCTATGCTCTTTCTCATCAACTTTCTTGCTTCTAAGTTCCAAATTCCAAGTTCCAACCTTGAGAATAAGGTTATTTTGGGTTAAAAGGGGTAACTGATGGTAGTCCAGCTTAACCGGCGATGGTTAGGGGTAACCGACATCAGTCAAGGTGGGATTTCCTAGGTTTACTAAACTAGGGAGATCCTCCTGATTTCCTTGGATCTCTTGTTGTTATCCAACATATTATACTCAAAGCCTCTTGTGAGCATGTGGGAATGTGGTTAGAGGGAATGTAGGCATTGATTTTTAGGGTTTGGCTAAGTCTTAGTTAGTTATGGGAACTTGCTAAGAATATCTAAGTGAACTATATGTGTAGATATTATTTAAATAAGATATTTAAATAATGAATATAGTGAGGATAATGCATTAATTTAATTTAATTAATATTAGTGGGGTGAAGAGGGTCATGGCTAGGTAAATGTAATAAAGGGTGCTTATATGTTGAGGGAAAAAAGGGGAGTGTGACCTAATTTTAGTGTCTAAATTTTGTCCTTTTTTGTTGCGTAGCTTGTATTGGTAAGCAATGCAAACAAAAATAAGGTGTGGTTGCCCCATGTGAGGGTGAAGGTGATCCCCCTCAAACCAAGAATTGATGAGGCAGCAGGCTGAAGCGGTGAGTGGTTTGATAAAAGGTGAATGTGAAGAAAAGGCAAGTGGGTATAGGGAAAAGGAGTGAAAGGTCTACTCAGGCAATCTAGGTAATGGGTTAGGGTCAAATGTAGCAATAGTCAAACGCACGCACATGTATAAACTGTAGCATACTACCGGGTTAAAGAGCAGTAAAAATCTACATCATCTAAGGTCGATAGGTTTATCCAAACAAGGTTGAAGTGAATCTAGTATCCAAGGTATAGGATAAGGTTAGGAAGTGCAACGTAGGTTAGGTGTAGGAACGTTTAAGTATGTTTCGGTACACCAAAGGTAGGGTCAGGATAAATAGTCACTGCAATAGGCTAGGCAAGGTCATTGGGTCAATCAACATAGGTAATAGTGCTACAAGGTATAGTGAACACATGAGGTCAAAGGTCACTAGCAATGGTCCAGGTCTAAATATCTAGGTTGCGGCATAGGTAAGGCCAAGGTAGGGATAAAATAATGAGTCCCCAAAGGAGGAAAAATTGAGGTAGTAAATGATGAGGTCAGGAAAGGTAAGGTAATGGGTTGGGTAAATGTATGGGGTAAAGAGCAAGGTAAAGGGGCAGGTAAAATGGAAAAGTAGGGGAAATGTGTAGGTAAGGGTGACTGATGGTGGTAATGGATAACTGACGTCAGTATAGGAAAACCGGCGATGGTTAGGTAGGGCATGAGACTGATGCCGGTCTATGGGAACTAACGTCGATTAGGTTGGGTTTGGTATAAAAAAAAAATCTATGTTATTTTTTATTCATTTGTTATTTGCGAAGTGAAGAAACGAAAAAAAGAGAGAAAATTGAGAAAAGTGTCTGGAGGAAACGGGATAGTGAGCTGGAAGTGGGATTTGACGGTGATTGGGTTAGTGAGTAGCGGGTCCACAAGATCAGAGTGAGAGGGTTGATTGGTTGGAGGTTGTGGGTAGATATTCAGGGATGACAGAGGCTAGAGAGGGATCAGGTGGACCACCAGCATAGTGGCTAGACATGCCACTGAGACGGCGGTAGCGCAACGAGGTAAGCACCTAACTCTTTAATGTTAATTAGATAGAGTAGAGGGTGTAATAGTTGTTTTTTTTATTTGGGTGGATTTTTTGTATTTTGTGGGTGGGAAAAAAGTTAAATCAGGTATGGGGGAAAAATGGGCAAAGAAGAGGGGTTTTTATATTTTGTGGAAGCAATCTAATGGTTGAGGGTTCAGACTCCATTAGCTCCCAGGGGCTAGAGATATGCTCTTGAAGGGGTCACATGGGTGACTAAGATTCTTCTTGAGGGATGGGAATATTTTCTTGTCCTTGATTTCCCTCATCACAAAGGGAAACTAGGGACTTTGAATTTGCATGGCGTGCCAGAAGCTACCACTTGTCATGATCTGAGAAAGTAAGGGAATGAGCATGGTAATCACCTAGGAGCCGAACTGGCAGTCTGAGAGGTTGTATGAGGATCTATAGATATTTTAAGGTATTGGCACATGTTTATGTCCCTCATGTCCCTTTCCTTGAGGGACTTAAAATACATGAAATTACACCAATCTCTTGGAGCAGACACGTATCCTGTTCAAAATTTGGCTAACTCCCAAACTCACTCCTAGAGGGAAACTTGAAACAGTGATAACTTGATCTCCCAATGGCAGTTTTTGATGAAATTTTATATGATGATGAATGAAAATGACATTCAGAATCCAATGGTGTGCTTATCAAGTATTTATATATTGGGCCTCAAAATATCAGCTAAGTACAAAAGGGTACATGGGCGCATGGGAACTAGTTGAAGAAGGGTGTGCATATTAAAGGTGCACATGGAAGGGTTCTAGAATAGTTTTACAGAACACATGGTGATCGTGCAAGGAAAAATAAGTTTTGAACTTAGCCATATTTGGTATCCTAGGTAGCACATGAGAAAATCATGACCCTTGTGGATAAGGTGCTAGCTTGGAGACTGTGGGATAAAAATGGGAATATTCCAGGCATGCGATGGAAGGTTCTAGAAGGCATCATTGCAAGGAGAGGAGATCTTAGATCTGAGAAATCATGCTTCCATGGAGGACCACCTTGACACTTGGCAACCAATTTGTAACTTTTAAAAGGCATGGCGGTGGGTGCTAAGGTTATAAATATAAGCGCCCATTGGAAGCAGATTGAGGATATATGATATAGATAGAGTGTGGAGAGTGTGGAGGAGAGAAAAGAGAGGTGAATAATTGTAGAAACTGAATGGGGATGTTATAGGTTAGGGATTTGAAGAACTCTGTAACATTTAGGGGATGGGTTTTTATTCTTCTTTGTAATATGATGAGTATAATATGGCTCTGATGCATGACTTTTCTCTACACAACTAGATGAGGATCTGTCATGACCTCAAGGGATTGTAATGTGGTTATTAAATATGTTAATATGAATAGAATCCTCTGTTATAAATTGTCTATGTTTGGAAGTATACTACTTATGTATTTCCTTTCGGTATGAACCATTTCATTATGATGCTTTTTTTTTCTCTTGTCTAGATGCAATAAGATAAAAACTCATTCTAGAATGTGGTATGGTTCTTTTTTCTCATTTCCATTTGAAAATTTGTTATAAGATGATGCATTTTCATAAGAATCACATAAAGGATAGAATTGACACCTACGCATTCCTTGGGTGAGCACCTAGCACCCGCTGGGTTATAGGTCGATGTAAATGGGATTAGACTATTGGTCTAAGGGTATAAAATATGACTACATCTTGGTTCTATTTCCAGGACCTCTTTTCAAATAAGTTGTGAGAAATGGCATGCATCTTTTTCCTTGTAATGCATGATGATAGAGCGTTTCACCTTAGAAAGTGTTGAAACATGGTTCAAGATCACGAAGGATGAGTTTTTTCAAAGATTTAGCATGGGACCTGAGTTCGATGTGCGTAGATGGGTAGAAGAGAACTTATACCATGAGTTGTATGAGAAATTATTTTGTTGATTCCCAATATAACTATATGAATGGATTTTAGCGTACGCATCTAGATCGAGCTGGTATTATAGATTACGCGTGTTGACCCAAGATTACTATCAGAAGCTAGAGGATGCAGATCTAACTTGGACATGTGTTGTTGATCACTAGTGGAAGGGAGTGCTAACCAGTTATACTATTAAATATGCCATTTCTACGTATTATTTCCTAGAAGTTACTGAGTTTGAGTTTCTGAGGGAGCCTAGAGGATCATTTTTGCGTGTTATTCCTTTGGTCTATGAAGCTCTTGGTCATTACTTTGAGTTTAGAAGAATTTCCCATGGTTGGATAAGCTTCTCTGAGTGCTGGGAGAGGAAGCTAGGGTGGAGGAAGATGGCAAACATTGTGGCTGAGAAGGAAAGGGAGGAGAGACAACTCAAGTATAGCGAAGCTCATGAAAGGGAGATGATTAGACAATGCAAGGTTACAAGTGTGATGGATCTATGGAGGTAACATTTGTGGGAAGGAGTTGAGGTTCATGCAGAGGACGTGGAATCTGAGTAGTCTGTGCTACCCCATCTTGGCAAGTGCGGGAGAGAGGCCCCTTTTATATTTTGATGAGATTTCATCACATGGAGAAAGAAGAGGATTTGAAATGCATCTAAACCCACCTAGCAACAAAACCCTAGCACTTGGTTTTCTAGATCAAGGAGAAGTATTTTTAACCCAGTTGGTATCAGTGGGAGTAACTGATTGGTGCCCAGGAGATATAATTTCTCATTTAGAACATCCATGGCTATGCAATCCATCCCTATATTTTGAGGAATATTTGGACAAGGTGCAAGTACGAAAGGATTGGGTATTACATCTGAGAGTGGTGTGGGACATGCCACTGGAAGTGGGATAATATCACACACTGTTAGCACACAGTTTAGTGGGATGTTGGGAACACTAGGTAGGACCACTTCTAGTCCTTTGCCAACTACATGAGGTGGATCTGGTGGGTTAGGAGGAATAGGACCTGGTGGATCTAGTGGATCTGGTGGAGGAGGAAACACCAGAGGGAACCAAGGCTCTAGATCGGGAGGACAAGGAACCCTATCCACCTCCCCAAGTGTTTTTTGATATTTCTTTGCACTTTATAGACTATAGGGGTATTGGAGATGTTGCAGAGCATGTGCACAAGTGTGAGTTACTATGGCACGTGAAAGGAATCACTACCCTAGAGTGGAATACAAGTTAGTTTACAACAACGTTGCAAGGGTGCATGCATAGTTGGTAGAGGAAGTATGAACCCCATCAAACAATGGTAGACTACACCGTATTGAAGAACACCTTCCTAGTAGAGTTCTATATCCATGAGTTTGAGCAGAAGAGCATCAACACTCTGAAGGATATCCAACAGGGAATAGCAGAGAGTGTGCAAGAGTATGGCACATGTTTCAAGACTCTCTTATCTAAAATATCCTATGACATTCATCTTTCTCAACATGCTCAATGGGTTTTTCAAGGATTTATAACACCATTTAGAAGGGCTCGATCACATAAAACTTTTATAGACCAGCACAAGGCATTGGAAGTTTCCCTGTGCACCGAAGCTGTTGGGAGCATTGATACTGGTGTTAGTCCTTTTATGGAGGCTGAAATTGCTGCAATGGACAAGCATTTGGAGAAGCTATATGCAAACTCAATGCATAAGGTTCATAGTAATATTTGGTGTATAAACTATGAAGTGGAGGGACATGCAAAGGATAGTTTCCCTCGGAAGTCAGTGCACACTATGTCGGTAGACTGTGAGATTTTCCATGGGGATCATGATGCAAGTAGATGCCCTCTTCTCTAGCACACAATCCGTAAGAATTTTTCTTGCTCTTGTAAGATATGTACCTCTACGATCCATGATACCAAGGATTATAGACTGATTTATCAAATCCATGATGCTATTGATTTGGGTGTGTGCTAGACTAGCCTTGCAAGTAGTTTAAAGGGTGATGACTGTTGTTATGAAGGTGAAGTATATGGAAGAATGCATTGAAAGGGTTTTTGTGGAGGATTTCATGGTTGTAGTAACCACGGTGGAGGATGAAGTGAGTTCCCATGAGGAACTTGTTATAATTGTGGATCTACAGAGCATTACAAATGCGAGTGTCCTGACCTGTTATAATGCTCATGGTGTGGAAAGAAACAAAAGTATGAGGAGTGTCTAAAAATTTATGGGCATATGAATCAGTAGCACTAGAAAGACAAAGGTGCTGGGATGGTGAGCATCAAGAAGGATGATTCATAGTGGATGCCAAGAGTGGCGCGTGAGTCAAGGCTAGAACTTGTGTTAGTGACAACACGAGTAGAGGCCGTGCATGCCAGGGAGATTCCAAAACAAAGGACATTAGTTTCAAGAGAGAAATTAGTACATGGAAAGTATCTGGACCCTTCTCATCAGAAATAGGTGTATCAAGAGACTATGGACGTGATTCAGAGTTTACAAGGGGAGATCCTATGTTTAAAGGAGAAATCGAGGTAGTTAGAGCAAAGGAAGGATGCCTAAGTTCCAAAGAATGACATGGATGAAGTCAAGGAAGTATGTAAAATGTTAAGTCAAGAGAATATTATTCCCTTGTTAGGAGAATGCACGAGAGAGAAGGTAACACATACCGGAGTAGAGCACGAAAGGAAGGTTTTGCATACAAACCTTCCTCCTCACAACCTCGACTATGATAAGGATATTACTCTGAAGTTAGTTGTTGATGGGTGACTTTTGAGAAATATTCTCATCGACACAAGAGTAGAGGTCAATGTTCTTACCTTAGATTCCTGACATCAAATGGGAAGGCCCGCATTACAACCATCTTCGAATGTGCTATACATGGAAAACAAAACTAAGGCAATGCCCATTGGAGTTATGAAGGATGCAACTATCACCATTCAAGGGGCCAAGTTCACTGGAGACTTCAAAGTCTTTGCGCTCACTGAAGAAGACAACTTTCCAATGTTTCTTGGGTGCCCATGGTATTACAAGAACAATGCCGACCTGTGGTTTAATAAAGGGTATATCAGCTTTGAGAACAAGGAAGAAAGGGTGGTCATTCCTTTGATAGATGGGAAGTCAGGACCCTATACTAATCCCTTAGGATAATAATTCCTTAATAGAATCTATGTGCGCTCCATCAAAGATGCTAAGATAATTCACCCCATGGAGGGAATTATCTAGTTTGATGATGCTTAATCCTTGAGTGATACCACTAGTATGGCATGCAAAAATCAGGTGCATGGGACTTATGAGTTGATTGGGTGACAATTGAGAGGATCAGTAATAAGATTAACAAAGGTGCACTCAGTCAAGATTTTAGGAGGAAAGAATTTTCCAAGTTACTTTGGAGGAGCATATCCTGAAATTTTGTTGCGAGAAATGGAAGATCAGTGGAAAAATGAGGACAAGAAGAGGGGAATTCTCAACTAAAACCTACTTAGAACTATAGTGCATTAGTGGGCTACACATCGGGAGAACCTCCTAGAGTGGTGCGAGGTGAGGATCACATTTTCTATAAGGTTCTCTAGGAGCAACGTGCCCACAGTCGTACAAGACTACCATGGTAAAGAGATCACCTCATTTCATATCCAAGCATGGGAGAAGGCTTGGATGAGAAATGCATAAGTGTTACCACCTTGATTATGGGTGCAATAAATTATATTCCACCTTACAAGGCTATGCACGTGCATGGTATATTCATTCAGAGATGCTTCATCAAATAGGTAATTGGCAGGAATTTGTGGCTGATCTCATTCAATCCTTCGAGTATAGGAGTACCAAGTCATCAGTAAATAAGGTGTTATAAGTAATAAAGTGCTTTACAATGGGAGATAATGTTTTGGCAGAGGATAGGCTACTAGATTTTCTAGGTGAACCCTATTTGGAGACGCACCTCAATGAAGAAGAATTAGAGGAAGTACAACTTGAGCGCGTGTGCATGGAAAAAGAAAAAGGAAATACGGTCTATGCAATAAACAAAGAATAGATGGAGAATTTGGATGTTAACCATTTGAAGGGTACACACAAAGTCATATAAAATGCTGATGAGCGAGCACGTTCATACCAAGAGCCCTTGAAAATAAATAAGGTTAACATTGGAATAGAGACAGAACTTAAGGAAGATACCATCAGAGACTATTAGTAAGAAAAATAAGTTTCAAAGGTCATTGATTTGTTGCACGAGTTCTAAGATTTTTTTCCTCATGGATACCATGAACTCAAAGGCATTCACCATTCCTTGGGAGATATTTTTGGGCCCCTCAAATATTGACTAAGTCCAAAAAGGCACATGTGCACGTAAGAATGAAGTTAAGAAATGAGTGGTAAGGAGAAGGCGTGCAAGGCAAGGTTCTAGGAGGATCTTAGTAGAACCCGTGATGCATTCTCATAGGTCAAGGTCTCGGGACTTATCCATATTTGGCATATCAGGCAAGAAATAAGAAAAGCATGACCCGACTGCACATGTGGAGTGGATAAGGTGCCATCCTGGTGATAGGTCGGCCTAGGAAGGAATATGCCATGTGATGGAAGCTCCTAGAAGACCATCATGACAAGGAGCTCAATCCTGGAGGAGTATGTACTTATGGAGGACCACATTCAGACACTTGGCATCAGATCTGAGGTTGCAAAAGGTGAGTTAGCAGTTCAAGTGACCTATAAATACAAGCGCCCATAGAAGAAAAGAGATAAAGAGAGATGAAGAGATAGCGGAGCTCTGCAGAAATGTTGTAAAGGAACTCAGTTTGGGTTGGGTAGATAAAACATATGAGATGGATGTATCAAGGGCTTGGATGTTTAAATTTTCATTTTGAGAGTTAAAGGATAAGAATCTATTTATGATGCATGACTTCAGTCTACCTTTCTGTGATGCTCTGTAATGAATCTAATAAATGTAATGAGGTTATCAGTTTATATGAATATGATAAGTAATGATTATGGTGCATTTACATATCTTCATGGTTCTGTATTATGCATGTTTATGGAATGAGTCTGAATCCTTGTGCATTTCCCTTTTTGTTTTGATTTAATTCTTAATCTATTAAATACTTTTCTATCTAGAATTACTGCACTAATCTAGAAGCTGTTTTTAGCTCTATGATGCTTTCATGTCTCATTTCCACTCACTTCCTTTAATTTTAGATCATAGATGATGTTTTCCCACTCAGCTCACTTAAAAGAGAGACTCGAAACCCACGCGTGCCTCGCGTGAGCGCCCAGTGCCTGCTGTGTGATAGGCCAGAGTGCATGGGGTTTCCTTGTTCTTTGTGGGTGTAAAAATGACTATAGAGATGAAGATCAAGTTGAAGGAAGGTGCGCTCCTAATTCAGAAGAGACATTATCAAATGAATCCAAATTTACGTGTATGGGTCAAGGAAGAAATAGACAAGATGATAACATATGGTATCATTGAGGTAGTGGAAGAATTAGAATGGATAAGCCCAATAGTTATCAACATCAAGAAGGATGGTAGTTTAAGAATATATGTTGATTACAAGGATCTGAATGCAGTGTGTGTCATCGATCCTTTCCCAACCCCCTTTACTGAAGAAATTTTGGAGGGAGTAGTCGGGTGTAAAGTCTACTCTTTCACTAATGGGTTCTCAGGGTATCACCAAGTCTAGATTGCAAAGGAGGACCAGAGAAAGACAAATTTCGTCATTGAGTGGGGAAGTTTTTCCTACACGATTATGACTTTTTAGATTAAATAATGCACCTGCTATGTTCTCTCACATCATGGTACAAGCATTTCAGGACTTCATCCACAAGTTTCTCGAAGTTTACCTGGATGATTGGACTACGTATAGATTGGTGAAGGATCATTGTGACAATTTAAGGCTGATGTTTGAGAGATGTCAGAAAATTAAGGATATCCCTCAACATTAAGAAATGTGTCTTTGCTACTCCATTTGGAACCCTATAAGGACACATTATATGTAAAGACGACTTATTAGTGGATCCCGCTAAATTCGCAGTTATTTTAGGATTAGGAGAGCCTACTAATCAAAGTGGAGTGAATGGATTCCTTGAGTATATTGGGTAGTGCACGAAATTCATCAAGGGATATGCCAAGATCTTCACGCCCTTGGAAGAATTTTTAAAACACAAGAGTGCCTTTCATTAGGGAGAGGCGCAGTAGAAGGCATTTGATAGTTTGAAGGATAGGCTTGTCAAGGCATCCATACTACATTTTCCTTGTTGGGATAAGCCTTTCCATGTGCATGTTGATGCCTCAGGAACAACTATGGGAAAAGTTCTAGCACAACTTGGTGAGGGAGTTGTATATCATCCCTTGTGCTTTACAAGTAGAAAGTTGACACCAGAAGATAAGAATTACACAACTACTGAGCGTGTAGCATTGTATATGATCTACACACTACAAAAGTTTAGACAATATTTGTTGGAAACACTATTCATATTCTACACAGACCACATGACATTGAAGTACTTAGTCAACAAGCCCGTTCTATAAGGGTGCATATGTTGTTGGGTCCTATTATTTGAAGAATTTTAGTTCACCGTGGTCATGAAATAGGGGAAAAATCAATTCAGGACCTGACCTCTATCAAGGATTAACGTAGGAGAGGATGTGTAAAACCATTGAGCATATCATGCTAGACATGTAAATATTTAGGTTGCATCGTGTGCCCTTAGACTTGGAAGATATCGCAGTATTCTTAAAAATAGGTGTGGCACTGGAAGGGGTGAAGGATTTGGAAAGAGAGACATTAGCTATATGCACCACACCTTACATGTTTATTAGTGGAGACTTGTATAAGTTAGGTCATGATGAGGTTCTGTACTGATGCGTATTGGAGCATGAGCGCATGACAATTGTGGAGGAAGTGCATGGTGGGATTGTAAGAGGACACTATGCAGGAAATGTTACCACCCTGAAATATTTTATTAACAGGGCTTTAGTGGGAAACCATCTACAAGGATTGTATTGAGTTTTGCAAGGCCTATGACCATTTCCAACACCTTGGAAAAAATGGAAAGAGATATGAAATTCCCTTGTGACCGATAGCCAGCACTGAACCATTTGAAAACTGGGGCAAATGAATTTATATGGCCAATTGCGCCAGCTACGTGAAGGAATGGTTTGTGGTATATCATCACTTGTATTGATTACTTTACATGGTGGGCAGAGGCAGTACCTATGAAGGATTACACTGCAGTGACAATTGCTAGATTCCTATGGGAGAACATAATCAAAAGGTATGACTACCCTTTAAGTTTAACAAGCGATATGGGTACACACTTTCTCAATGAAATAGTCAGGATTCTGTTAGCACAATTTATGGTGGCTAATCACAAGACTACCACATATAACCCTCAAGAAAATAGAACTGGTGAGGCATTTAACAAGATACTAAGTCACACGTTGACTAAGATTTGTGACGTTGGAAGACAAGATTGGAATGACAAAGTATCAACCATTCTATGGGCATACAGGACAACCTACAAAAGGTTGAACAAGACCACAATGTTTCAATTGTTATTTGGTGTGGAGGTTTTTTTAACAGTTGATTTCATGTTACCATTGTTGTGTATAGTACGTGTATGAGGGTTAGCTGACGAGAAAGCGCTGGAAGAAAGAATTTATAAGTTGATGCAATTAGATGAAAGGCGATCACTTGCTAGATGGAGTCAGAAGATATAAAAAGCAATACAACAGCCATGACATGATCATCATATCAAGAACAAGAAGTTTGAGGTTGGTCATATGGTGTTGTTGTATGATTCCAAGTGTATGTGCCATCTTAGATAGTTGAAAGTCCATTGGTTGGGACCTTACATCATCTTTTACATTCTTTTTTCAGGCACTTGCCAGTTACAAGAACTGGATGGGATGAGGTTACCAGATCACTTCAATGGGAGTAGGATGAAGCCTTACTATTAATAATTCTTCTTAGTGTTTGTAATAAGGAATTATTACCAGTTATCTTAGAATTTCCATTTATGATTTTCCTTTCTTGTGTTTCCCTTTCTCATTTATTGTTCCTTTCTTTTTAATTCATTTTTTCACGTTGTTCACCGGTAACACAATTACTTTTTTCCCCAAGGTTGTGTATGCGTAGAGGACCACACATCTATTTTAGTGTGGGGTGAAGTGATACGAAATATGGGCCTATAATACAAAGTTTAGAGGGCAGTAGAAGTTATGGTGACTGACCCAGTAGAAGGAAATAAATCACGTGAGGAAACAATGGATATTGGATTATGGTGTCAAAAAGGCTTTGCAGAAACCACATATAGAAAGGATGAAGAACGTAGGAACAACATGAGGTAGGAAAGGGTGAAAATCAGGTAAAAGGAAATAAGAAGTGCCTTCAGCGCTGTAGACACATGCGTAAGAGTCTTCGGTTGGGTTGAATTTTTTACTCATGAGAAGTTTGTAAAGGGTTTTTCATGCAGGATGTGGTGCATGGGTAAAGGTTTTTAAAGTCAACTTAGGGGAAAAATCCACATTTAGTGTTAAAGTACATTGGTAGGTGGTATAGCATTTAATGCTGGAAAGAAGCAAAATCTATAAATACAAGGCCAGGAAAGTCATTTGTTACCTTGTGATTACGAAGTAAAATAAGCTCTTGTGAACTAGAGAATCGAAGAGAGAAATATGTGTGAAGAAATGAGAATCCAAGAAATTTGAGTGTGCATCTAGAGTAGATCTAAGAACTAGAAGTAAGGAGTACATGATCATGAGGAGGTTTTGTGAAGAGCACCGTCTTGTGGAAGGATTTCTTGGTTAGGGTTTGATAGCTAGGACACAGAGAAAGAATGATTCATTTCAGGGGATGAAGCTTTGGAGTGAGCTTTGGGATTAAGTAGTGTAGCAGAGTAGAGAAAGAGGGAGTAGTTAAACTCAACCTATCTATAAAATATGGCACCCAGAAAACCAACCGTTTCACTGAAGAAAACAAAGGGCAAAGGCAAGGGAAAGAAAATCATGAGCACCAAAAAATAAAGGTACGTGGAAATGTAGTACCCAAATGGGGTATTTCTAGAAAAAGAGTGGATTCATAGTTACGAAAGATGGCCATAAGTGATTATAACAATCACACGAACACAATAGAGAAGGAAATGGCACTAGAGTTAGTCTGACCAACTAATAATAGGATGCCAGATGGAATGCCCATTTACAACGATGAGGTGAAGGTAAAATTAGAGAAGGTTGGATTATTGCAACTATATGAGCTACCATACTTTGGCAAGCTTGAGCACCTTTAACAGTGGTTGATGTCATGCATACATGAGGATCATTTTTATTTTGTAGGGTGTAAGATGCACATCACACCACCATTGATATCTAAGTTCACAGGCCTCATTTGTGACGGAGATAACATAGAAGATGATCTGAGCAACAAGGAGGATATCGAGGAGACTGTAGCCACGTATGACTACAAGAAGGGGTCACAATACTTTCACATCACCAAAATTCTAGAACTGGTTATGAGGATGGTCGTGCACCTAGTGACCAAGTTCAATGATCAAGAACAGTGGACACAAGTGAACAAGGCATGGATAAATGTATGCCGGAAGATATTTGAAGGAACCATATAAAACTTGTCTACTTTCATCGCATATGAGATTATAAACAGTGCATAGGAGGGAGAGAAGATACGCTTCAATAATGTCCTCCTCACCATTGTATTTTCAGAGATTGGAGTGTCCGATGGGCTAGAAAAGATTGTTTGGGAGTATCTAGAAGAGTATCCCTTTCCCACAAAACGGTTTTCAAAATATACTTGTGAAATCATGACAATCGCTCATAAGGCGCACCTAGAGAAGTGGTATAAGTGAATGCATGACACATTCAGGGCTGAGTGGAGGATCCTAGAATAATTTCTCATACTCATGAATGGAGAGGCAGAATTTGTAGTGTACTGACATCATTGGTAGATTTATATTTACAGATGGGAATATGAGTCCATGGTGCAAGCTACCCTTCTCCTTCACTATGCAATACTTCCAAGTTGGAGTTAATTAGTTCAAGGAGACCAAGAGACTAAGGTTTGAAATTAGTGAGGTAGATATAGACCATTGCAAGCAGTGATAGAAGCACACCTACCAAAATAAGTGTGCATACATGGAGAGATATGTCTCCCATGAAATATAGATGATTAAGCCTTTAACACTGCCGATTGCAGGAAGGACCGCAACAAGGGTGTATCTACGCATAAGGCCAAAATTTTAAAAAGGCACTTACTTGGATAATGGTGTCTCCATCCTTGAAGACCCTACTAGAAGGAAGAAGGTCATGCCTAGGAAGAGAGAAAGAGAAGAGGTGCAGAAGGCATGAAATGTTCAAACCACACAAGTAGTAAGCACACCAGAAGCAAGAGCTAAGCCTAGTACTTACAAGCGGAGGAAAAAATTTCTTGTCTAGGTAAATACCCCAGAAGAAGATGCATTGGAGCATGAAGAGCCCCTCACCAAGGAGGAATTACCAATGAAGACATCACCTATTAAAGAAAAAGAAAAAGAAGAATCTCCTTTACTAGAATTCCCAGTAAGGAAGAATCATAAGGTGACTAATGAGGTAGATTCAGAAGAGACAAAAGGTCTAGATTCCTACATCGGAGACAAGGATGATGATGATGAGCCATAAGGAGGTGAAGATCACCCTGTCTATGATATACATGACTTTAGGGAAGAGGGAGATGAGGAATATAAAGAAGGAGATGAGGAGTATAAAGATGGAGGTGAGGAGTATAATGAAGGAGATGAGGAGAAGGATGATGAAGAAGAATATGAGGCCTGAGCCAAAGGGGTGAGCGGGAAAGAAAACAAAATAGATCAAAGGACCCCAAGCCTCACAAAGGAATAGATAGACGAGGCTACAGAGAGAGAAGAGGAGAAAATAATCGAGAAATTGGTGGAACAAGAGGTTAAATGCAGTGTGGATGTGGTGTTGAAGGAAGTTGAGGAAAGCATAGGAAAACAATATGGTAGCATGGGAGGAGATCCTAGTTTAGCTACAAGCTTTCCAAGGGCCACTCGCATAGGGAGGAAGAGAAAAAAAAGCACAAGGTCAAATAATGGGCTACATCGATGATCTGAACAAGGTGTTGCGTCCTCACTTCCAGAGCACCATGCGATTGGAACAAATCTTAGCCATGACATCATTTGATGAGGAAGGTGCATACCCTCAGACAAGGAAAATGATATAAGGGAATTTGAGTCCCACATTGATGAGCCTGAATTTGAAGTAAGCCAAGGAGCATTATTGAAGGTACTAAAAACAAAGGGAGTAAACTCATTGGTAAACGCCCAAAAATTATCAGATGAGCAATTATGCAACCTTCTCAACAAAGTCTTAGTTGAGGTTGAAGCTAGACTCTTTGGGAGAAATGACAGGGTGAAGTTCCTAGAGGCAGAGCTAGAGAAAAAGGAGGAAGAGCTCCTTGAGAAAATAAAGGACCTGAATCAGGAGGAACTAATCAGTGCTCAGTTAAGATGTGAGTTAAAGGACGAGAAGGCAAGAGTGCATGAGGCATACAAAAAGATAGACATGATCACAAATGTCATTATCTTGAAACATCCAGACTTAACACCGCTTGTGTAAAAGTATGGATCACCCTTATATTGCCTAGAGTACTTGACCCACTTACTCATTATGGAGAGGTGACCACTTGCCTTAGAATCCACAGAAAAGGCATTGATGTGCTAAGAAAAAGAAAAATAAGAGGAACGTTGTGGAAATTTTTTCTTAGTACAACAAGATCCTCGTCGATGTAAAATTTGCTACACAAATTGTTGAGGCTTCCTATGATAACTGCGCGGACAGGGATAAAGTGGCAAGTATCTTGGTTTTCACCCATGAAGTAGAAATCAAGGAGTTCCAAGAAAATTATAAGGGGAATAGGGCTGAGAGGGAAAAAATCCTATCTGAAATAGAAAATAAATTAGAGGCCATTCAGACCTTGTGGGGCTCAACCAAAAACCAGCCAAAGGATCTATACCCCAAATCAATAGGAGGATGGACACACTCGAGGATTTGGGAAAACAATTAGAGGAGATCGTAGAGATAATAAGCTCTAAGGGAGAGTGGCTGAGTTTTGAATAAGTGAGCACCCTGGTGGGTGACCTCTATCACGAAGTTGAGAATGAGGTTGACACTTGGGGAAAGTTAAAAGAAGAGTTAGGGAAGGATTTCCCTCTCCTCCTCCAGAAGTAAAAAAGTTTTCCATTCTTTCAATATTTTCCCCATTTCTTCATTCCTTTATTCTTCCATTCCAACCATTTCTAAGGATCCAACATTCTTTATTTTTTTATTGAAGAGTGTTTTTGAGGATAAAGAATAGGAATAGTGTGGGGTGATGTTAGACCTCAAAATATCAGCTAAGTAAAAAAGGGCACGTGGGTGCATGAGACCTAGTTAAAGAAGGGCACACGAGTTAAAGGCATGAAAGGAAAGGATTCTGACATGGTTTTATAGAACACACAAGGCACACAAAAGGAAAAATAAGTTTTGTACTTAGCCACATTCAATATCCTAGGAAGCACATGAGAAAAGAATGACCCTTGTGGATAAGGTGTCAACCTGGCGACTGTGGGATCAAAAAGAGAATATTCTAGGCATGTGATGGAAGGTTCCAAAAGACATCATTACAAGGAGTGGAGAGCTCAGATTTGAAAAAGCATGCTTCCATGCAGGACCACTTCAACACTTGGCAACTGATCTATAACTTCTGAAAGGCATGGTGGTGGGTGTTAAGGTTATAAATATAAACACCCATTGGAATTCGATGGAGGATATATGATATAGATAGAGTGTGGAGAGTGTGGAGGAGAGAAAAGAAAGGTGTTAGTGTAGAATCAAAGCACCCCTGAATGCCTGTAACTAGATGGGTTGAGACTCTCAGTATGATTGTACAACATGGAGCATCTCTAAAAGTGTGGGACCTTGCAAGTTGAGAGAGCTCTCCGGATTAAGGCCAATTCCTATTCCTCTGTTTGGGTGCATACAAATAGATTACAGAGGATCTATTTTTAATCTACTCTATCTTTCCAAGGAGATAGGGTTAAAGAGATGCAAGGGAATAAACCTAAGATAATGAGGTGATGCACCAAAGGAATGTTAGACACTCATTTTGGAATTTAACACAGACCATGAAATGTAATACAAACACTATGCACATATAACCAAAATGCAATCAGAGATAGGGGAGATAACAACGAGTAAATGAGAGGGTCGAGCAACATCCATAGGAAAATATATTATTTCTCAGGAGTCGATACAGTATATTATAGTGGCCAAGAAGAAAAACTTGCATTACAACCCAAAGGAGAGGTTAGAAAATCTCAAAAAATCCCTCTGTGAACAAAATAAGAAGGGAGGGTGTAAAACAGAAACATCCAACCTTTTACAATGAGCCTCGACCCTTCCTTTATAGATTCAACACAGAGGGAAGAAGGAGAGAGAGAGGCAGGAAAAATAATTTGAAGCTCAACCATTATCATCAATGCCTCCTAAAAATCTACCCCAAATTTGTCGTGTCTGCATCAATTACTTGTTCGGTGCCTCGAAGGAGGAAGAACGATGGATCAGATTGAATCTGATCTGGTTGTTGGGGAAAATAGATCATGTTTGAATGACATGAAGATGTTTCTTCATTTTTCCCCACATAACCTCTCCAAAATTAAAGTTTCAAATCTTCATGACATAGACAAGGCTGAGATCTTTCCAACGGTGCTAGATTTGTCAAATTTTGAGCACTGAGTCAAAAGATATGCCCATTTGAAATTTGAATCGGGTCCATACAGAAATGGTGACAACCAGTTGTCAAAAGGGGTCTTTAGAAATTGGACATGTGAATGGCTGGCACATGTTTGGGGACCACTTTTGGGTTTTTCTTTTGAAGTTGCACATGGCTGGCACGTGGCATCTACCATGGCTTTCTATGTTTCCTCATGTTTTAGCTAAGTCCTTTTACTCGGCAGGGCCATACATCTGACCAAGGACACATGGAGGCTTGGCACTTGTTTGGAAACCTTCTCCAACTCTTACTTTTGAAATAGCATTGTGCTGACACTTGGACCGTTCTACTAGCTTATCTCTTCTTTGACTATTCGACTCCGAACCTGTCCCTTTTTTAGACATAGGACACGTGGAGGGTCTGCGCTCATTTGGAAACCCACTCATAATTTTACCTTTGAAGGAGCGTCGGGTTGACATGTGGAATCCTCCACACACTCTTGGAATTTTCAATGGCCACTCTTACTTTTTTGGGACCTAAATACATGGAGAACTAGTGCTCATTTGGGGATCACCTTTTAGGTCATGCTTTAAAGATGCACCAAGATGATGTGTGGCAGTTTCCACTAGCACCTTTATATTTAGTATTTTTTTAGGCCCGCCCAATCCACCCTTTTGAATTTTAACTATTGACTCTTCCTCTCTTTGGGCCTGGGACACATGGGGGTGTGGTGCTTATTTGAGTCGACCATTTTGGATTCAATCTTTTGAGGTGCATTGTTTGGACACTTGGCAGCGTCTGCTATCTTCTCCATACTTAGTCATTTTTGGGGCTCATTCTAAACCATTTGTAGGGCCTGAAGACTTCAAACCTTTTCCATTCCTTCTACTTTGAGCCTCTACTTTCTTTGACATTGTCTTCTCCTTCCCCAACCCTGTTACTCCATTTTAGATCCCGCGTGTAATCTATTTACTAGATTTGAAGCATGGCTTTGTTCGATGAAGTTGCTTCTTGAATTTCTTCTTGCACGGGGTCATTTGATCTTTCACAGGCCCTACCACTCTATTGTAGAGTCCCTTTATTTCTTGATTGTAGGATTTGAATGTGATTTCTCTTATTTATTCTATGCAGGGTCATGACTAACCAATTTTATCCAAGGGGAAAAATTGGGATAATAATTTGGTGACTCACAGGGGCATCTTCCTAATAGATGAAGGGACTAGTAGCCTTGAAGCATCCATTGGGAATGGAGTCAAGAATGATGGCCTGATAAAGATCCACGAGCCTGACCATTTGCACTCTCAATTTTCATAAGAAATCTTGAAATAAGTCTTCTGAGAGTAGAATATTGTTTTGACCTAGGGCTTTCATCTATCCCTAAATGGATTGTTTTGAAGACGACTTTAGTTGCTCTGTATTTGTTTTATTTTGAAATTTGCAATTTTTACAAGCAACTATGGGTCTTCTACCATGAATACTAAAAATGATAGCAAGTTCACTTGAAGGCACATTGAACTGTGTAACAACACAACCTGGAGAAATAAAGGACCTATGCCACAACACTTAGGGAAACAAAACCACACTACAACAAAACAACATGCATACACACTTAAGGAAATTAAAATCCTATGCTAATATTTACATGGGTGGAAACTTCCCAATCAATATCAATTTTTGAGATGGATCCCATTCAATGGGATCTACAATTCATTTCCATCCAATTTAGACAGCTGGAAGGCATTGCTACTCTTGCACTCTGTGATCATGTAAGGGCCACTCTAGATGGCATCAAATTTGGAGTGTTTTCCTGGATTTTCTCGATCTTTATCCCACTTTATAACTAAGTCCCCTTCTTGAAAGGCCCGAATTCTTGCCTTCTTGTCAAAACTCCTTTTTATCAATGCTTGATCCTTTTCCATGACTTACATTAAATGATCTCTTGCCTCCCCTACCTCCATTAGCTTTGCATGCCTGATTACCATAGGCTCAAACTCAGCCAGCTCCAACTATTTCATGAGTTTTAAAGTGGGAAACTCCAATGAGATGGGAAATATTTCTTCCTTTCCATATACAAGCTTGTATGGTGAGCTACTTATGGATCTATTTAATGTGATCTTATAAGCCCATAGAGCTGTTTTGAGCTTTGTATGCCAAGTTATTTGATTCTCATCAAGATTCCTTCTGATAATTTGTAATAGGTTCTTGTTTATGGACTCTGCTTGGCCATTACCTTGAGGGTAATAATTTGATGAGGTACTGAGATACACACCATTCTGAATTTTCCATTCAGTGATCCTTGTACCAAAGAATGTCAATGAATTGTCTGATATAATAGTGGTAGGAACTGTAAACCTGGTGGTTATTTCTTCATAAGAATCCAATATGTTGGATTCATTTGCTTCTTTTAATGCCATAGCTTCATTCCACTTGGTGAAAGGGTATATTGCAATGAGTATCCACATGTGGCCTTGACTTGAATTTGGTTTAATCACCCCAATGTATGAATGGTTGATCCACTGAAATGGGATGAAGGGGAAGGGCTGCTAGCTTCTCCTTTCCTGTGAAGAATGCACATTTTTTACACTTCCGTATCCATGAGTAGCAGTCCCTGAACACTGTAGGCCAGTAATAACCATCTTTCATGATCTTGAGAGCTGTTACTCGAGGGTAAAAGTAACCTCCTACTTCTCCATCATGGAATTCATGAAACACTTTCTCAATTTGGCATGTCCCAACGCACCTCAATAGAACACTATTGATATCCTTCTTAAACAAGACACCACCAACAAACACATATGGGATGGCTTGTAGTCTGAAGTATCTTCTCTTTTCTTTGTTCTATTATGGGGTCACAAACATATTTGAAGGTAATACACCAAGGATTGAGTCCAACATGGAGTAGGTGCATCATTAGCTAGCTACTCTTGATCATTCTGTAGTAATAGGAAAACCTCTTCTTTATCCACTGACTCTGCTTGTTGCTTAGAAGTGAGCTGTTCACATAGACCTTTATCTTGAACTAGTTTGGTTACCTTGATCTCAATGTCATATTCCATCACTTGAGTGATCCATCCTGCCCTCTTCTTATTCAAATCCTTATTTTAAAGGAAGTCGTTAACACCAACATGAGATACTAGCAGTTGAATCTTGTTATTTGAGACCAAGTGTCTGAACTTCTTTAAGCTCCTAATAAGAACAAGGACATGTTTTTCAATGAAAGATTATTTCACCTCGTAGTCTTCTAGGCTCTAACTAAAGAAGGCTATTGGTTATTCTGAACCTTCCTTGTTGGGTTGGACCAAGATGGATGAGATGGTGTCTGACCCTCCAAAATCATATAGGATTAAGTCTTTTGAGAAGTCAGGTTTAATGAGAGTTGGAGCTTGTGATATTGTGAGCTTGATTGCCTTAAATCTCTCTTTTCATTCTATTGTCCATTTAAATGAAAGACTCTTCTTTAACATCATTGTTAAAGGCTTCACTAGAGTGGAAAAATTCGGTACAAACCTACAAAAAAATAACTTATCCTCCCCAAGAAGCTTTGGAGAGAATTTTTGTGTTGTGGTAATGGAAGTGTCCAGATGGCTTCAAATATTTTAGGATCAGTTATTAACCCTTCTCTAGAGACAATGTGGCACAAAAATTTACCCTCATGTGCCAAGAATACACATTTCTTTGGGTTTAATGATACCTCAAACCTTCTACATCTCTGAAATACCTGTCTAAGGTGGAAGAGATGGTCTGTAGAATTTTTTGAGAAAATGGTGATATCATCTAGATACACCATGACTATGTTGTTGATTAAGCCTTTGAATGCCATGTCCATAGCTCGACAAAATGTTGCTCCAGCATTTGATAGTGCAAATGGCATTTTATTATAAGCATATGTACTCCATTTGGTTGTGAAGGCTATCTTGAATTGATCCTCCTCTTTCACCATTATTTGGTTATATCCTGAATATCCATCTAGCAATGAAAACCTCTCAGAACCAGCTACAACTTGTAAGATTTGTTCCACTGATGGAAGTGGTTAATGATCCTTAAGTGATGTTCTGTTCAGATCATGAAAGTCCACACACAACCTGATTTCTCCATTTTTATTTCTCATAGGTACCAAGCTAGCAACCCAATTCAAATTCTTGATTAGGAAGATGATATTGGCCTCAATTAAATTGTTCAATTCTTTTCTCATGAGTGGCTCAATGTAGGGAATTATTGGCCTTTTCTTCTATTTGATAGGATTAGCTCTTGGATCTAACTAGATGGTGTGTTGTGCCAGCTTTGGGTTGAAACCTCTTAAATATTTATAAGTCCAGGTAAAGACATATGGTAACTCTTGACAGAGTTGAACAAATTCATATTTTTCTTGTTGAGTGCTTACCCTGCCAATCTACAATGTTTTGCCTTATTCTATAAAAATAGGTTATGAATCTTCACCCTTTACCTGAATATTTTCCTTCTCTTTACGGAATTGGTCATTTGGGTTGAAGATTGATTCCAAATTGCTAAGACCTTTTGATAGTTTTTTGGTTCTCAGTTGCACGACTTGATCACCATAATGCTACTCCAATCTGTATTGATTCCTGGAGGAGAACTCAACTTCCTCTTGTAGAAATTTGAAAATTTGTTGATCACTTTCAAAGACTTGCCAACTTATGTTGTTGTCTAGGACATGTGGCCTTACAACTAACTTGATATGGGGCTAATGCTTATCACTCCTGATATTCTCCACAACATCAAACACTTCCCCAATTGATGTTAATGTGTACTGCTTCATTCTTCTTCCTTGGGATGTATTTAATGTTGAATGCCTCAAAATATTCAATGAGGTCACATACCCGGTTCTTGTAACTCTTTAACAAGTCATTCTTGGAAGAATTTTGTCCTCGGACCTGATTAGCAACTAGTTCACTGTCACCAAACATCTACAAGTTCTTGATTCCATGTTTCCTTGCCCAATGCAGTCCATAGACCAAAGCCTCATACTTTGCTATGTTTTTTGAAAAAGTAAATTTGAAATGGAAGGCTCAGTAGTACTTCATACCTTTAGGAGAGACAAGCATAGCTCCTCCTCTAGCTCCTTGCCTACTTATTGAGCCATCAAAGAATAACTGCCATACTTCATTATCATATTTGTGGTCTGGCTTAATGATGTTGGGAAGAGGCTGATTTTATTCATGCAAACAATAGACTCCTAGCTTAGACTCCTCCATCTCTTTATAGGGGTAAAAATCATGTCTCTTGTTGATCCATTTATTAAGAGTCAAGTCTGGGATACACCCCACCTTAGTATCTATCTCACAAATGCTTAGGAGGTCCTCCAAATCAAAGGCTAAACAATTTTTATTGATTGGACTGGGTACATAAGACTCAATATGATAATTTTCAATGGGCTAAGATCATATTGTGGCCTTAGCCCCATACCTTGTTCTAAAAATCATGTGTGACCAATCGGTAGACAAATATCCTCCAATCTTAGTAGTGAAGTCTCAAGACAAACACAATGAAAAATGGGGTGGGAAGTCTATGACTGATATGTTTTGCAATATAATCACATTGGGGAAGGAATGCAGTGTGAGGATAAAATCTTTGATGACTCCAATAGTTTTCATTGCTGTCCCATCCAATTGCACTACCCCTCTAGATATGACTTCATATTAGAGACCCATTTAATTAGCTTTTTTTTGTGGCATTACATAGATACTTTCCCCCGAATCAATCATGCAATTATGTACCAATTTTTCCCCAATGATCAATGAAACATATAATGGAGGAGGCCTCATGTCCTTACCTTATTTTCCCCCATGGTTTCCTTCAAGATGAGTTGCATTGGTAAGCACTTTCTCTTGCTGGCTAGGGGGGCTATTTGAGCTTGATCAATTGGCCATAGCAGTCTGCAATAGATCTGATTATCCTGGAATGGCCAGTGAATCCCACATTGAAATGTTCACATTTGTCTTCTTCATTTTTTCAATGATATTAAATGAGCTATCCTTCTGCTGCCCCTTCCCTGGTAAATTTTTGTCTTGCACATGGGTTGTCACAACCGGTGCCTGAGTGGATTTGGCAGGTGGCTTGGACTGACTCTGCATATTGGGAGTTACATTTTGAGTGCCAATACCTTGTGGAGTAATGGAGGGTTGAGGATTACCTGAGTTTGGTGATTTTCCTTCTCCAATATTTCTCTTCTTGGACCATGTATTGGCAGCTATACTTTGAGAAGGGGCCTGATTCATTCCACAGAAGTCTTCATCTTGCCAATTGACAAGCATAGTTTCACTTGGAGATGCCTTGTTGAGCTCCTTGCTACTGGTTTTCTTCTTGGCTAGACTCTTGTGACACACCAATGGTCTGTACCATCAAGGCCTGGTTTAGTGCACCATTGAAGCACATTGATTGGTTATGGGGCTGATTGCATAGGAAAACACCAATCATATTCTTGGGCCATATTGTTTTGTGCTGGAACCAATGCCCTTGATGTTGAAGTTGTGTTTGGATGATATGACCATTGAAAGGTCTAACAGCTTGAGGTTGTCCTTGGTTTTGATTCTGATTTTCAGCCTGAGCTGGTGGCCTATTTTGTTTGATATGGGGGTCTAGCTTGATACTGAGCTTGAGGATGATATGGCCTAGAAGTCTGAGCTTGTTTCCTCTTGATAGTTACTAACTCATTCCCCTAGGTTTTGAAGTTGTTTCATAACTTCTTGAAGCTCTTTTGAGGTACTAGAGGATGAGGTGGAGGCTTCAGCTAAACTTTGATTCCTAGGAGTAGGCATAGGAGCTAATGTGGGTGTCTAGCTAGTGCTTGGATCTCCTAATTCTGGGTATAGAGGCATGGGTGGCCTAGGAGCAAGTTTTCCATCCTGAATTAAACAATTTTTAGCTCTTATGGAAATGTTATAGGCCGTAGGTAAGGTTTTTCCTCCCATTGATTGAATCATTAAAGCAATATCAGAATTTAGAGCTCTAAGAAAGTATAAGAAGGAACCTTCATCTGTGGGATTTATAGCCACTGGAATCATGTCCCATGTCCTTTGAAATATGAGGTTGAAATCTGTCAACTTCTCATTAGGAGCTCTCTTGATTGTTGTCAGTTGCTCCAACAAGGACATGTTATCTCCCTTTTCTTCAAACTGGTCATGAAGAGCTCTGACAAGATGGTCCCAAGTTTGAATAGAGCCTGTTGTTAGAATTCTGAACCATTGCAAAGCTTTACCCTTGAGTGAGGAGGCTAGCAACTTGAATGCAATGTCCATCTCAGTGATCTCATGGATTACACAGACATTTGCAATGTCTTGAATTTGGTCACTAGGAGAAGTCTGGTTCTCTCCAGTGAAATATGGGATGCTCTTTAATGCTGCCACTGGGATTGGATTTTGAGCATTAAGGGTGAGTGGGCTGCTGCCAGTGAAATTGACATAAGGATTTGGTTGTGCCATCCTGATTGGCCTGAGAACCCTTGTTGGTTGAAAGAATGACCTACTAGGAGGAGGTGTTGAAAAGGTTTTGTTTGGTGGAGATGGAGACCTCTAGGCTCTTCTCCCCCTTCTCTTTCTGTCTAGAGACAAGTGCAGATAGACAAATTGTCCCTCTTCCCTAGTTCTTGACCTTGTTTGTATTCTTCTCATGAACTTGGCAAGCTTGGACTATTGAAACCAGTGGATTCTGTCCCTTTTGGAGTTGTTAGATGTGTAGTTTCAAAGATTCTTAAAAGATAGAACTTACAACAAGTGCACATCAATCTTGCTGCAATAAAAATGAAGACTTCTTGTCCCACCGGGTGTGCCAAAACTGTTAGTGCAGAATCACAGCACCCCTGAATGCCTAAAACTAGATGGGTTGAGACTCTCAGTGTGATTGCACAACATGGAGCATCTCTCAAAGTGTGGGACCTTGCAAGTTGAGAGAGATCTCCAGATTAAGGTCAGTTCCTATTCCTCTATTCAGCTGCATATAAATATATTGCAGAGGGTCTATTTTTAATCTACTCTATCTTTCTAAGGAGACAGGGTTAAAGAGATATGCAAGGGAATAAACCTAAGCTAATGAGGTGATGCACCAAAGGAATGTTAGACACTCAATTTTCAATTTAACACAGACCACAAAATGTAATACAAACACTATGCACAGATGACCAAAATGTAATAAGAGATCAGGGAGACAACAACGAATACATGAGAGGGTCGAGAAACATCCACAGACATATATATTATTTCTCAGGAGTTAATACAATATATTGTAGTGGCCAAGAATAAAAAAATTTGCATTACAACCCAAAGGAGAGGTTAGAAAAGCTCCACAAATCCTTTTGTGAACAAAAGAAGAAGGGAGGGTGCAAAACAGAAACATCCAACCTTTTTACAATGAGCCCCGACCCTTCCTTTATAGATTCGGCATAGAGGGAAGAAGGAGAGAGAGAGGTGGGAAAACTAGTTCAAAGCTCAACCACTATCACCAATGCCTCCTGCAAATCCACCCCAAATCTATTCGTGTCTACATCAATTACTTGTTCGGTGCCTTGAAGGAGGAAGAATGGGTGGATCAAATCAAATCCAATCTGGTTGTTGGGGTAAATAGATCCTGTATTAATTACTCAAAGACAGTTTCTTCATTTTTTTCCCCACCTACCATCTCCAAAATTAAAGTTTCATATCTTCATGGTGTAGTCGAGGCCAAGATCTTTCCAATAGTTCCAGATTTGTCAGATTTCGAGCACTGAGTCAAAATATATGCCCATTTGAAATTTGAATCGAGGTCCTTACAGAAATGGTGACAACCAGTTATCAAAATGAGTCTTTGGAAATTGGACACATGGAGGGCTGGCACATGTCTGGGGACTACTTTTGGATTTTCTTTTGGAAGTTGCACCAAGTCGACACGTGGCATCTTCCATGGTTTTCTCAGTTTCCTCATGTTTTGGCCAAGTCCTTTTTGCTCGGTGGGGTCATACATCTGACTAGGGACATGTGGAGGCTTGGCACTTGTTTGGAAACCTTCCCCAATTCTTACTTTTGAAATAGCACCGTGCTAAGCTGACACTTGGCACCCTCTGCACTGGCCTATCTCTTCTTTGACTATTCAACCCCAACCCTGTCCCTTTTTTGGACTTGGGACACATGGAGGGTCTGTACTCATTTGGAAACCCACTCAGAATTTTACCTTTGAAAGGAGCATCGGGTTGACATGTGGAAGCCTCCACAGGCTCTTGGAATTTTCAATGGCTACTCTTACTATTTTTCGAGCCCTTAATACATGGTGAGCTAACGCTCATTTGGGGATCACCTTTTGGGCCTTGCTTTGAAGATGCACTGAGTTGACGTCGATGGCAGTTTCTTTAACTATATGGCACTAGCACCTTTATACTTAGTATTTTTTTAGGCCTTTATACTTAGTCTGCCCTTTTGAATTTTAACTGTTGACTCTGCCCCTCTTTGGACCTGGGACACATCAAGGTCTGGAGCTTGTTTGAGTTTACCTTTTTGGATTCAATCTTTGGAGGTGCACCATTTGGACAATTGGCAACGTTCGATGTCTCCTCCATACTTAGTCATTTTTTGGCGCTCATTCTAAACCATTAATAGAGCCCAAAGACTTTGAAACTTCACCATTCCTTCTCCTTTGAGCCTCTAGTTTCTTTGACACTTTCTTCTCCTTCCCTGACCCTGACTATTCCATTTTAGAGCCCGCCTGCAATCTGTTTTCTGGATTTGAAGCATGGGTTCATTTGACGGAGCTGTTTCTTGAATTTCTTCTTGCACGGGGTCGTTTGATCTTTCTCAGGCCCTGCCACTCCATTTTAGAGTCCCTATGTTTCCTGATTGTAGGATTTGAACAAGATTTCTCTGGTTTCTTCTGTGTGGGGTCATGGCTGACCAATTTTATCTAGGGGAAAAAATTGGGATAACAAGAAGCAAAAACTTGTAGAAACTGAATGGGGATGTTATGGGTTTAGGGATTTGAAGAAATATATAACATTTAGGGGATGGGTGTGATTCACATTAAAACAACCCACTTGAGACCCAAGAAACAACCTAGGGTTAGCTAGAAAATTATGGAATAATTTTTTTTTATTAGAAGTGTCCAAAACTAAGTTGCAAGACAATAGTTGACCCTATTAGGTTTCGGAACAAATATAAAATAATAGAACATAGTTTTTCTTAAACACAATTATCAGAGGTCACAAGGTTCACATTTAAGGGTTAGAAGTTTCAGTTAAGCTCAGGGAGTAATTTACCCCATGCCCACTCCCTAATAGGCTCAAAGTTTTAACTTGATTTTTCTCACACTTAATGCATTCAAAATTTTTCCCCTAAATCATTCCCATTGGATAGGAAATTTTCTTACCTTTCCGTTGATATAAAGAAGTCCTCATAAATTCTTTAGAAACTCAAGATATGGACTGGCGGAGTTTAGGGATCAAATTTTCCCCAAAGGGGACACGTGGCGAGGAGGAAAAGAAAACCCCTTTGATGGGTTGGCGGGTCACGGGGAAGAATTATAATTTTTTTCCCACACATGGGCGCAAAGTATAAAACTCTCCTGTGCCTCTGCAGGCCCTCCAGGCACATGTGGCAGCCCTTGAGTCATCACCGAAAAGGAAGAAAGGAAGGGCGGGGCCAGCGGGAGTCTTGTGGTAAATATGCCAAAGAGAGAAGGAAACAAATAACGCCCATGCATCCCGCGGGTCCCCAAGGACACGTGGTGCTCAAAAAGCTAACGTGGGGAGGGAGAGAGAGGGAAAGGTAGAGTGGCGGGGTTATTTTGAGAATTTTGCCAAAGGGGAGAAAAGGGAAGAGTTGGACATGCGGGTCTGCGCGCCCGCGGAAAGGATTTCCCAAGGTGAGGGCGAGAGTGTGGGGCCACTGGGAATTTTTTCAAAAACTTCCAAAGACAATATTTAAAAAAAAAAAAAGGTTCCTTCCCCCCCCCCCGCTAGCACCCAAAGCTGCCACGTGGCAGCCTATGATAGGTCACGGGCCAATGGGGAGAAATGGAAAATGTTTCCAAAATTTTAAAAAGGCCTAAGGGGAAAAGAAAATGCCACGCCTCTGCCACTACCCTGTGAGGACACGTGGCAGCCTCTAATTGGTTGTGGGTAGAAGAAGGAAAATACGAAAATTTTCCCAAGCTAAAATTTTCAAAATATTTTCTAAGGGTAATTTCAACGGGAAATTTTCGGGGCCGCGGGACTATTAGGGAAATTTTTTCCAAATTTTCTCGCCAAGGTAGAAAAAATTCAAAGTGTCATAACTTTATCTAGAAAGCTCAGTTTTGGGAAAATGAGGACTTTCTGGAAATCTCTCAATGTCCTCTTTGCACAAGAATCATAAATATTACTCTTTGATAAAGTTTAAAAGGGTCAATTTTACAAAAAATGATTTGTAGGCTTTTAAAAAGCCAACTGAAAATTTCTAACTTTCAAATTTGATTAAATTGTATCTCCTCCTTCACTCAACATGCCAAAAATACATGGAGAATTGATCTAGGAAGGATTTAAAGTGGTTTAGGGAAGTTAATTTTCTCAATTGATTTCAAGTTGTATTTGTCCAACAATTTACAGAAAAATGATTGTTAGAGGGATTGGATTCAATTTTGCAGTGGTTAAATTGTTTTCTTAAGTTTTATTTGTCAATTTCAGTTCCTAAATGGCTTAGCATGCTAAATTATGTCAATTCCAAGTTGATTGTTAAGTGCAGGTCTGAACTGTACATTTTTATTAAAATTAATTGTCAGTTTTAAGTTTTGTAACATAAATCCCATTTCTAGAAATTTGTTTATCAAATTCATCCTTAAAATATGGCACTTCATTTCTAAACTAACCCAATGCATTTATTTATTTATAACAAATCATTTCAAATCTAAATTATCAATTTTGATTTCCAGTTTTCATATATTTCCCAAAGAAACAAGCAATAAACTTCCTTCATACGTATTTCTTTCCTTTACAATTTTAAACAGATATCCCAATCACAATTTGATAATTCAACTCAACACAACAATGCAAATGAGAGATGAACTTGCAATTCTTTATTAACACCAAAGAGAATACATCTTTACATTTTTCCATGTTTTGGGTGCAAATAACACATTTCTAATTCTTTCTTTCCAAAAACCAGAACATAATATACATGTATTTCACAATTCAAATATCTAACTTAATAATCAAATTAAATACATCTTTCTTCACAAAATACTTATTACAATTTTGTCCACAACAAGTGGGAAAGGATTACAAATAAATAGGTTTTCACAAGGGACTATCAAACTACATTCTTCCTTTGCTCCAAGACAGCAACATCCACATTTTCTCTTTCTCCAAGTTGATCTCAATAAAAGAGGGGGAAAGGCAATGCTCTCCACCCAACCAAGACATCCAATGAAAGGAGAATCCTTCCTTCATCATTGGCCCCCAAGCCCCAACCAAAATACAATAATAGATGCAATTCAACCCATGGCAACAATTGGTTTCCACAACACACAACATTCTTTCACATACACATTCAATATAAAACATAGTTCAACACAAAACAACAATTCACAACTATAATTGAAAACATTCCAATCAAAAATCAGGCTCAATCAAGCAAGCCAAAGGATCAAAGTCTATGGGAGAAGCTACTTAAGCCTCTCAATTAGGAATTGGGCATCCAGTAGAACAACCTGCCAAAATAATTCATCCCACACACATCCTTATGCCCCCCCAAAAATATCTCCTTATCCCCCCCACATATTTCCTTATGCCCACCCCCAAAGTAAGAAATGCAAGCTATTTGTTTTACCCATGGTGGATCCCAAACCCAAACTCCCTCCACAAAATTATTATTCCAATGGCATTCCTTATGCCCCCCACATGGATTCCCCATAGCCTTCTCCTACACCATCCCTAAGGCAATGTACCCAACCAGCCAACAAATAAATCAAAGCATGCACCATTCACACAACACAATCAAAAAAATGATAGCATAAAAAAAAGGAGAGTTAAATTCCTACCTCTCCATGGTTATTTTTGTTTCCAACAGCAAGCTTCAAATGCCAAGAACACAGTTCAAAAAAGCAATGCTAAGTATGAAGTTATCTTCAAATTCCTCCATAATCCACAAGAGCTCCAAATAGCAAAAATACACCCCCAAGGAAGAATGCAAAAAGGTTCAACAACCCAAAACAAGCAAGGAGTTTGAATTATATAGAAGAGGGAAGAAGAGAGGATGATGTGGATCCATGTAGGATTCCACATCACACATCCTCAAATTCAAACACAAAAATACAAAGTCCATTCTCCCAAGAACAATAAAGAGGTGGGTGAAAATATGACAAGTTACTTGCACACTCCAAAAATCCCACACCCCAAGGGACAATAAAATGTAAGAAAGTGCAACCCAAAACAAGCAACATGATTAATAAAATTCATTATAAAAGTCACAAATCACTTCTCCAACCATAAGTATGGTTGGTAAATTAAATTTAGAGGCATGGAACAAGTTTTACTTGTCCCACAAGCCTCTAAAAAAATCCCCAAGGAAAAATTCAAATTTGTCATGGAGGTGGAGTATTTCATACTCCAAAATCTAACTTAAACATACTCTTACACAAACTTACACATCCCTTATAAATTTAATACAAACAGCTAACCACTTCTATTATTACTTTCCCATATCCCAATTTGATTTATTTAAATTTTAACCATATGTTTCCTCACATTAATCTATCAAAATTTTAATTAATTAAAAGAAAGGAACACATCACTAATAAAATACAACAATGATAAAAATAACCACATCAATAAAATACATAATACCCATGGTCACATATAAAGGTAATCCCCCCATAGGAATCCCTAACAATATACAACACACAACACATTAAAACGAGTTGCCATGGTGACTTTGTCGAATTCACCCAGAATTCCGTTCTGGTTGGTCTCTGATCTCTTGATGTTTTTTGTTGTGATATTTTTTAACTTGCAAAATAAAAATACCTCCTTCGGCCTTGTGGCCATATCAAAACATCCAACATGATATAAATGAATCACAAACAACATCGAAGTAACAACTACATCATCTGCATTTTAAATCAACAACTATATCATCATCATAAAATATCCATTTCTAGATCTACTCATAATATCCAAAATCAAATGTCCAAACAACATCCATAAAACATCCATGTCAAATAGTATATCACCATCCACATATGAGTGTCTCTAATAATCATCATACATCATAATCAAATCAAGATCAACAATAATCCATGATCAAATGTCTAATAACATACTAAATCGAAACATAATCCCTGTCCATAATGTGATCAACTATATCAGAATAAGTATTAGTAGGTGTCAAAGGGAAGTGGGCAATATAATGAGTTTTTATTCTTCTTTGTAATATGATGAGCATACTATGGGCTCTGATGCATGACTTTTCTCTGCATAATTAGATGAGGATCTGTCATGACCTCAAGGGATTGTCATGTGGTTATTGAATCTGTTAATATGAATACAATGCTTTATTATAAATCATCTATGTTTGGAAGTATACTACTTATGTATTTCCTTTCGGTATGAACCCATTTCCTTATGCTACTAGTTATTTCTCTTGTATGGATGGAAACTTTTGATGGCCATTTTGGCCAAATTCTCAAAATAGGGTACATTCCCTTATAAATTTGCATACATTTCTATTTCCAATCCATGTGTTATAAGACGATGCTATTTTGATAAGTTTCAGGTATTTATGAAGAAAAGACTGGCATACACGCATCATGAATACAAAGGTGAGTACACAACGCTTGTTGGGTAATAAAAAGGGTATATGCCCTTATGGGAATATAAAATTGGTGTACACCCCTTGTAATCAAAAGGGTGTACTACCCTATTATGGGTCCATTTGATCCCTAAAAAATTCAATAGGGTACGCGATGTTTGTAATGCAAAGAGTATAATTCATTTGTGCACTATAAAAACTGATGTCACACCCTATTACACTACAAAGGGAATACACCCTTTGTAATGATATACATTATAAAAAGGGTTTGAAAAGGGTTTATAATTAACTTTTCAAAGATGTATATGATGTGTTGCTCTCGAACTAAATCTAGAGCTCATTAAAAAAATTCCCAAAATGTGATAACTCTATTGACCTTGTGCAAAACCTAGGCCTGAGAAACCCTGGATTTTTAGTATAAGAACTACATGGTAGAATTATTATCATCACCCATCTCATTCTTGAATCTTCCTAACATCAATTCCATTTTATTTGTTCCTAGGTCTAGAAATTCCCTCTTGTATTTGTAAACCTAGTTTATTTTCCATGAGATCAAATCCATGGGGTTGCTCCATTGCTAAGTTGGATCCACTGATAGCACAACTATTTTAATAGCATTCTAAATGTCATTGCTATCTCTTCAATAAGATAAAATCGCATTAGATTATCTAGCTGATTGAATTTACTGGGCCTAAATCACCAAGGGGAATTAGTTATATCATCAAGTGGGAGGCTGACTAGATCCTTATTGGATAGACCCGATGTTCCATTTCCTAAAGGTAAAGGCACAAGGGATTTGGCCTAGTTCTTGGCTACATAGGGGAAGTAATTGTCATACTCAGAGTATTAGTGTAACTATTCACCTTGTTGCACATTTGCATGACAATAAATGGCTCTAAATTTGGGACATAGTACATGTGGTTATTTAAGTCTATCAGTGAATATAATAACATGGATAATCTAAAATCTAAACTTTAGACCATGATAATCCATCAACCAATGCCTGTATTGCATATAATGGTCGTATAGAGTCATAAATAATATTACATGAGAGGGTTAACAAGATGCTTTCTTGACACATGTGAAAAATATGACGTTAATTTTGTTTGTTTTTACACTACATTAAGGGAAACACATGGAATAAAAATGGTAACACACCTAACAATCACCTCATGTTGGAAGTGCATGGATTGGATAACCCGCTTTCATTGATGGATAGGTTTTCTTGTGTTGCCTACTGTTAAGGCGATTCCAGTAGCATTCAATGCATATATGAGAGGAGAAATTATGCTTTTCCTACATGCAAGATATCAGCATAGCTAAAGAGATGATGCCAAGCAAGGTGGACAAATCAAATATCTCATAAGAATGTGAATAAAATTGTTTGGAACTTAAAGAGTCAATTTGAGGTCCCATTATGAAGCCTGAATATTTGATGCCAAGTTTTAATGAGGATAAACATATTCCTTCTAAGAATCGAAGATTATTGATAAAAATACCTTTAATGCCATCTACCTTTGGTCCACCACTGTGAAAGATGTCATTCTAACTATCTGTCTCATGGACAATGGATCCTCTTGGCCAATGGAATCCCTGTATAGTACAAACTACCATTCACTGGAGAAAGAAGTGAGAGAAATCGATCTTAACTAGGATGAGGAATATTTGCTTCTGTAGCTCCATAGGGTTACTAGGTGGATAAGCCAAGATACCTAAAGACTTCTTGGGAGATGAATCATATTCAATCGAATCCATATAAAACCTAAAACATTATAAAATTCTCATAAACCAAGGATACCCACTAAAAAAATTTCAACTAGATTCATGTCTTATAAAAGAAACCACAAAGTGATTCAATTGTGCATAGTGTTCCCCAATCGAGTGAGTTAGTTGATGTAGGAATTATGAATTGAATATTAAAATTTGATAAAAGGTTTAGTTTTCAACATAAACCATGCCTAGGAATTTTATATTAATATTTTCTTTGATGAAATTACATATTGTTTCGTTGTTGGCTTGCTTGGCCAAAATGGCCTCCACCCAATTTGTGAAGTAATATTTCGTTGTGAGCATGTAGGTATGCCCCGTGCTTGAGTGGGGATTTAGAACACCGATGAAATCTAGCCCCTATTATTGAAATGGTTCTTCAATGACAACTGACTTGAGTGGGAGTGCTACAAGTTGCAGTCTCCCAATAAATTGTTGACATGCTTCACATTTGGAAACCCATTCTTAAGTGTCTACAAAGAGGGTGGGCCAATGTTACCACAATATTATGCAACATTATTAAATAAATTATAATATTATTAATAATGAGTTTATAGAACTCATATTAATAATATAGTTGTAGTAGTTTAATTATTTGAGTGAGTTGTGAGAACAATTCACGTAGCTATTTTATAGTGCGAGTGATCCTAGGGATGTTTGAGAGATATTAGGGGATACGACTAAGAGATTCATGAAGAGAGATATGAGGGATTGAATATGAGTGTTGAATCCACCTTTGTAGGAGATCAAACTACTATAAACGTAAAATCTATCAATGTAATTTATATCCCAAATTAATTCAGTGTCTAAATTATAATATACGTTGTTTTATTGTGTAGTTTTTATCAGTCTGAGCATGTGGATATCTTATGATGGGAGAATGAATTCTTATTAGGGAAAATCTTTGTATCGATTGTCCCAAATTTATGTAGTTCATTTGTTTGAAAATAGTTACATGCTTTGATTATATTATAAAAATTTTATGTACAAATATAGTATGTAGTTTTGTTTGTTGTAGGCACATTTGAGAAGGTTGATCATCGAGAGTTTCTATGCATGCTGGAATTTCATTGGGTTGAATTTTTGCGTAATACCCACATTGACATCTGTTTTCAAGGGATAACATTATCCTCCATTGGATTAGTGAATCAAACCTAGACGGACATCTCTGCATTTTTTGTGTTTACGTTGCCATCAAATTGTGCAAGGGCCAACCTGCGTATCTGAATATTGGGTCATTAGAAGTCATGCCGAGCATTCACATTATATGTTTTTTAGACTATTCTTTTTGATATATCAGAAAGGTGTGATTTTATCACAAGGATAAGATTCATCGCGTTTCATCAAACAGTCTACACTGTCAACATATGTCTTTTAAATGTTAGATTTGATCGAGCCTCAAAAATATTCTAATGTCCTGGATTCGGTATATTAGTATGTGTTCTCTTGCATTCCAAAGCTTCTAAGGTCTGTTTTCATGCCACCTATCTTGGTCTATTTTGCAAATATATCCTTCACGTAAAACAACTCTCCCAGTCTGTATGCTGTCTTGGGTGACGTGTCTAAACTCTAAGCACAAGTGTTCATTACAGATAAAAATTCTAGTCGACACAGTTATTTGCAGCAAGTCACTCTTGTAGAAATAAAAACTTTTTCACAAGAATTGTCAATGTGAATGTGTAGTCGACCTGTTTAATGAGTTGAAAATCTTAGCGTTGTTTGGTCATAGGAACCATTCACGTGGTAAAAAAAGACAAATTAAATGTTTTGTCACTAAAAACTAGTCCAAGTTCAAGTTTTACGTTTAGAGTATTTAAAAATTAATTTTCCTTTATTACTTTTTAAAGTTCGTTTTGTACATTCTTTTATCTTCAATGAGTGTAAAAAAAAGTCATTATTCATTTCGTCTAGTCATTTCATTTAAAAATAAAGAAAATTATGTCATTATCAAATGTCTTGTTGTAATAGAGTCATTAAAAACATTGTGTTGTCAAGTTAGTCAAATAGGTGATTTTAGGATATTTGTTTATTGTCATTTTTATTAGTCAAAATACTCAATTTGTCAAAATATTGTTAAAAAAATAAATAAATAAACAAATTTCCTGATGGACACATTTTCGGTGTTACTCGAGTTCCAATTTTTTTGGAGAATAAGATGAATAATATTACAGTTCAAATGATATTTTTGATGACTTCAAAGAAGGAAAATATGCTTAGCTTCAGGGTCTTTGCCCCTTAACCCTTCCTTGTATTGCGACAGGGAGTGCACCTAGGGCACTACCCCGGGACCCTACAAGGGGTGCTTCCCCTTAACCCCACTAGGGGCTGCCACCCCTAGAACCCCGCTTTGGAATTTCATAACCAAAGTGAATATTTGTGGGGAAGATGCATCAACAAAAGGTGGTGCAAATTTGAACTCCATGGTCCAATTTGCTAAGTAAGTAGCAATACTCATGGAGGACGGAGGCAATGGAGGCTAGAGGTCAATCAACGACCTCTCGTCAGTCACTAATGATGGGGCCACATGAAGCTATGGTGGAAGTGTGTGCGTATGTGTGTTTTATTTTATTTCAGATTTTTAGTACGATTTCAGAGTTCCTGTTTAAATAAGTGAAATGCTCACATTGAGGAGGGGAACTGGAACATAGTCTTAATGTTCAATTTTCCCTCTATTCAGTTTGTATTTATTAAGCAGTGGTTCCTATATGATTCCCTAAAGGAAAGACATAGTGGATATACGAAAGCACAAAGAAAAAGTGACAACGTGATATTTGGGTTGTTGGTTGTCTTGTAAAACCATCCTTTGTTTTAAGTTGTATGTTTTCCCGTAAAACCATTATTTATTTCAGATTGTTGGTTGTCCTGGAAAACCATCCTTGTTGAGGTTGTTGGCGATCCTACAAAACCATCTAGATCATGAGCATGCATGGGTGGCAAAATGCCAAAGGAAGTGTGATTATTTTTTCTACCTTGTCAACATTAGGGGAGTGTATATTGGGAATTAATAATGTTAACAATAGGGGAGTGAATTTTACCAAAATATTGTGCAACATTATTAAATACATTTTAATATTATTAATAATGAGTTTATAGAACTCATATTAATAATATAGGTGTAATAGTTTAATTATTTGAGTGAGTTGTGAGAACATATCACGTAGCTGTTTTATAGTGTGAGTGATCCTAGGTATGTTTGAAAGATATTAGGGGATAATACTGAGAGATTCATGGAGAGAGATATGAGGGATTGAAGATGAGTGTTGACTCCACCTTTGTAGGAGATCAAACTACAATAAACGTAAACTCTATCAATGTAATTTATATCCCGAATTAATTCAATGTCTAAATTATAATATTCGGTGTTTTATTGTGTAGTTTTTATCAGCCAATAATACCTACCTTGGAGGATATTATGTGTAGTGACCATCGCTGAAAAATGCCCGCCACATGCTTGATCATGGTATGCTTTAAGTAACTTTTCTTTTTGTTCTTTGTCTATGCACCTGAGAAAGCATCCATCAAGGCCTCTTTTGTAAAGCGTGTGCTTTTAGATCACAAAATTTGTTGCCTTCAACTTGAGTGTTATTATTTTCTTGTAATCAAGATGAGGAGGGCATTCTCCATAGGTTAGGTAAAAGGAAATGTCTGTCTACCTGTTTCGCACGGAATGTTTCGGCTTCTGGGAATAGAGTTAATTCTATCCTTTCATTCCTTTTAGAAACAGATGAGGTTAGGGTTAGGAGGAATACCTGTTGAATGTCGAGATGGTGTGCGCGTACCATAGAGAAAGATCAGGCTGACTGCAGAGAACTCCTTTTTGTCTTGGAAGGACTACCTGCAAATAAGAACACAAGACCACAAGATTTTGATTAAACAATAAATGAGGAAACTGCCTTGGGCCCAGGAAATATAAAACTTCCCTTCGAAGGTGGTCAGTTCCCCTACTAATATGAATTAACACAAAAGACTGCAAAATATCAATTAAATTATTTTGTTAAACTGGGTAGGGGGAAAGGCTGGTTTTCTGGTTTTGATCAGAGGAACCGATGGCGGTTATTGATGACCGACGCCGGTTACTGATAACCGATACCGGTGGGTTATAGGATCTTCTTGGTACATATGGTGTTTGTAATAGCTGGGTTTTTTGGATGGTATTAGGAAATGGGATGATTAGGAGTGAAAGAATGACAGTTAGATGCAATGGCACGTTGGGTAGTGGATTCAGAAACGGATTTAGGAGGACTGAGATTCAAGAAACATAAGAAATGTTATGACAAAAGGACATGTAAGATCTGACTTACTGGTTTTGACCGAGATGCAAGTTGATCTCCTTGGTTGCAAACACTTCTGGTTTCTTTACTCGTCTCTGCTCTGTCAAGTGAAGATCTGGACTCTGTTCCTCGCTCGCAATGCTCTCTGTTGATCCAGAAATCCTTTGACTGATCTCTAAAATGAAATTCCGATCCGTTGTTTTGGTTTGGGGAGCCCATTTACAGGGAACCGATGGCGGTTGCGTAACCGACGGCGGTCGAGTAGGAACCGGCATCGGTAAGGAAAAAGTAGGCTATTTTTAGTAAAATAGCCCACCTTCCCTGCTTTTCTCCCGAGAGATCAGTTGCGGGCTTGGTCAAGTGGCTAGAAGTTCGGCTTTTGGTGCGAGTAAGGAAGCATTAGTTATGGATGTGAGTCTAGACCAAGTCATGGGTCTTAATTAGGTTAGTTTAGGGTTAGGGCTAGGTCATGATGAGGTGGCAAAGTGAGGTGGCGGGTAAGGTAATGTGGATTTATCAATTACAAGGTAATTAATAAATAATTGTGTAAAGTTTAGGTAATGAGGTTAGGTTGCGAAATGGGATGCGGGTCACAAGGGGTCGTGAGACACGAATTTGGTGTCTACATTAGCCCCTTATTATCGTGTAGCTTGTTCTGTAAAGCTGCGCGGACAATAATATGAAGTGGTTTTTCATGTTAAGGATATAGGTAATCCCCCTCAAATCTATCACAGATTGAGTGAACGGGAAATCAGGGATAGGGTTGATAAAGGGTATATGTGGTAGAGAGGATGGTAAGGTGGTGGGGTAGGTCCAAGGAAGTAGACGCATGTTGAAATACAATAGTACGACTAGGGTACATGATTTGACTAGCAAACCAGCAATGCATAGGCAAAGGTCGATAGTTTATCCAAACAAGGGTGATATAATCCTGGTATCCAAGGCATAGGAAGTAGCTCCAGGGTATATAACAGGTGAGGTACAGGAACGTTTAGGCATGTTCGGTAGTACCAAGTGGTTGGTTTGGTTGAGATAAACGTCACAGTCGAGGTCTAGGAAAAGTTGGTCGACAGATCAAGTCAAGGACCCTAATCATGCTAAAACACGAACAGGTGAGCTCGATTGAACACAAGGTACATGATGGATGTATAAAATAAAACGTGGATTATGGGTATGGTATGGAAGTGATACGGCCTTTGGTCAGGCCAAGTGGTTGGGCGGTGGCCCTGGGTCAGGTTAGGTGGGTAGGTTGAGGCCTTGGGTCGGGTCAAATTGTTAGGGCGAGGCCTTGGGTCGGGCCAAATGGGTAGGTTGAGGCCTTGGGTCGGGCCAAATAGGTAGGGCGAGGCCTTGGGTCGGGCCAAATAGGTTAGGGCGAGGCCTTAGGTCGGGCCGAATGGTAGGTTGAGGCCTTGGGTCGGGCCAAATAGGTAGGTTGAGGCCTTGGGTCGGGCCAAATGGGTAGGGCGAGGCCTTGGGTCGGGCCAAATAGGTTAGGGCGAGGCCTTGGGTCGGGCCAAATAGGTTAGGGCGAGGCCTTAGGTCGGGCCGAATGGTAGGTTGAGGCCTTGGGTCGGGCCAAATAGGTAGGTTGAGGCCTTGGGTGGGGCCAAATAGGTAGGGCGAGGCCTTAGGTCGGGCTGAATGGTAGGTTGAGGCCTTGGGTCGGGCCAAATAGGTAGGTTGAGGCCTTGGGTCGGGCCAAATAGGTAGGGCGAGGCCTTGGGTCAGGCAAATAGGTTAGGGCGAGGCCTTGGGTCGGGCCAATTGGTAGGTTGAGGCCTTAGGTCGGGCCGAATGGTAGGTTGAGGCCGTAGGTCAGGCTCGTCAAGTGAACAAATGTTGTGCAACAAAGGTGGACAGAGGCGATATTGGTGAAAAAGAGGCAAGGAGTAAAGAAGGGCAAAGAATGGGGTGAAAGTTGGGTATCGAACCGATGTCGATTCTGCATGACCGATATCGGTTAAGGGACCGATACCGGTTTCTTAGGGCAAAAATGAAACCGACATCGGTTAAGGTCGAAAAACCTATAAAAAGAAAAATACGGCCTGTCATTGTCACTTTTGTTAGTTGCAATCCAAATTGACTTGTCTGACATGGAGAGTTGATTTGGAGGGTTATTGAGTGAGGTGGAGCTATTTGATTGGCGGAGAGAGTTGATAGTGGGCCCGATTGAGGAGGAGGCAGCAGGTGATTGGCCAGGGACCCAATAGATCAGGATTAGAGCCATGGTACAGGCAGGAGGAGCTGGACCAGCTGGACCGCCACCACCCATCCCACCACGACGACGTGTCGTCGTACTGGTAGGTTCTAAACTCGTGATTTATGCATTGAAATGGTTATTAGGCTAAATGGGGGGTTTGGGTAGGAATTTGTATTTTGTAGGAAATAAGGAGTAAATGGAGGTAATTTGAAAAACGGAGAGGGTAGAGAGGTAAAATAGGCTAAGGTGGGTAGGTGGGTAAGTTTTTAGGGTTTTTGGGTGGGTAGATGGGTAGAAATAGGTAAAAAAATGGGTTTGGGGGCCGCGCGGGGGTTCGGCTCCGGGAGGAGGACAGTGACCGATGTCGGTCACTAAGCGACCGGCATCGGTCGCACAATTTTAGGGAAAGGGAGTGTTGTGGGTGACCGGCGTCGGTCATGTATCGGCCGGCGTCGGTTGTGGGTTTATGTAGGGTTGGGTTGGGTTGGGGGTGGGTGTGGGGTTGGGTTGGTTGTTTTGGGTTGTGGGTGGGAGTGGGAGTGGGGTTGGGTTGGTTGTTTTGGGTTGGGTGGGAGTGGGAGTGGGGTTGGCGTTGGTTGTTTCATGGGTTGAAGTTGCGTAGGCGCGGTGTGAGGTTGGGTTGGTTGTTGTGGGTTGGGTTGCGAGGTCGGAGTGGGGTTGAATGTATGGTTGTTTTGGGTTGGGTATAAGCGGGTCGGAGTGTGGGTTGCGGTATAGGGGTGGATTGAAGGGTTTAAAGGTGTGAGGGTTAGGTTGTACGGTGTGGGACTTCCCCTAGTACTCAAATTGGGTTGTGCATGTGGAGTGGGAGTGGGGTTGGGTTGGAACGCATCCCATGGCTCGGATCCAAGGACGACCCAGCAATATATTATATTGGAACTTCTCCTTGCCAAGGACATAGAAGAGTTCGGGTAAAAGTACGTGGTCCTATGCGAATGTTGAGGATCACGGTGCCTAAGGTAGAAGTAATAGCGTCATTGAATGACCGCAACATGATGGGGTTGGCACACATGCAACTAGAAGGGATGTTCATTTGTTGGAAGGCCTTGGAAGAGATGATGTTTAGGCTAGCGCCCCCGTCAATCATAACCCGACGTACTCGAATGTCTCAGACGTAAGTGGAAATGAAAAGGGCAGGGTCAGGGTCTTCTGTACCAAAGTCGATAATTTCATCTTCAGAGAAACTTAGACTGTAGCAGCTTGTTGTTTTGAGACAGAAGTGGTGGGGGAAGATGGGTTGTTTGGTGAGAGAGTGGAAACGTGATTGGGTGTTAGAATGGAGGTGACGGGCAGGGTTTCGTTAGGTAAAACCTCTATCCCTTGAAGGATCTCAATGAGAGCTTGTCGATGAGATTCAGAAGTCTGAATGAGATCATACAGTGTCATTTTTACGGGCGATTGAGTGAAGCTGTTTGATCATACGTTCGGTGGGCAATGTCCATTAGAGATAGGATAAGTGGGTCTGCGAATGACCACTTTAGGTGGTGGTGTAATCGGGATTTTGACGGAGAAAGAGATGGCGCAGGTGTGTTTTCTTTCGCTTTCCCATTGTTTTTCTGTCCTCGAGTAGCGACACTAATCATATTAATCTCGTAGACCTGAGATGAGGAAGATGGTTGGGATAATTCATGGTCTTCAAGAGGTGGGGTTGTAATAATGATAGATCTTGGTGAGGCGGGGATAGATGGTATAGTAGAGGGAATGGACGCTAGAGGTCTCTCCCTTCGTAAGTTGTCTTTCTTAATCTTTCTATCCGGGAGAGGTGACTGACGAAGGATGGTTTGGTAGAGCTTTGCACCCCTCCACATCATGTCCTGGTGTGCGGTGATAAGCGCAGATTTTAGACTCATCGTAACCCATAGGTCGGGGTTTTAGACGGGTCATAAGGTCTAAGTGGAGGTAGGGGAAATGGTCGCATTCTCACCAACATAGCAAGGATTTTGGCGTAAGATCCTTGTGAGAAGGGTCAAAATCTCGAGCGATCTGGAGCGAGGGTATTGGTTGTGCGGGTTTTGGTAATGTTTGGGCATGATTGGTTCATACGGGTGGTGGTTTAGCCGAGAGGGTGTTGATACATGGTTTTTCACTAAACGTGATTTCTTTGGCACAGAAGTTACGTTCGGCTATGTTGTCCATGATGAGTGCCGTACAGACCTGTTGTGGTATGAGAAAACAACCGCGGTTAGAAATAGGAGTGACTGAAAAGCAAATCTTTTGATGATGGAATTGGTTTAGGGTTGATAGGTGGACAGGATACGCGGGGTAACGATGTTAAGTTATACCCTTTGCCGAATTACTGTATAGGTCAGGTGGAAGGCGTAGGTTGTTTTAAAGAAAACGAAGGAGGTATGATATATTGATGTAAGGTACCAGGGATGGTGTCCCAATATGGAAGGTAGGTATGACGATGATGGTTTTGATTGTGATAGGGGCACGGATTGAGTTTGTCTCCTAGGTGGCGGAGCGGATTTATTTTTGGATATATCGAGTCGCTTAGGCGGGTGCGTTAGACTGGGCATTGGTGAGGTCCCAAGCGTAGGGGAAGATCTGGTTAAGTTGATAGAAGTGGACGGGGCATTTGGTAGAGGTGAGGGGGGTGAAGGTGAGAACAGGGGCATTTTAAGCTTCTGTAAGCACTTCGGGTATATGGTGGAGACATCAGGATCAGTCATTTGCATTTGAGTAGAAAAAGGGGTACTCAAACGTTCCCATAGGGCCTGTCTATCTTCTGTGGAATGACAGTCCTCCAGGTGTGATTTGTAATTTTTGTACGGAAGAAAGGTGGGTTGTAATTCCAGTCCACTGCGGGTGTGACACAGGAGGTAGATGAGGCACTGTATCAATAGATGTTAAGAGGTCAACGGGTCGTTGAAAAGATTTAGGTGATGAGGGACTAATAGGTAGGAGGGCGTGTTCGAGGGGATCTGTCATGTTTAAAGAATGTGATGATGTTAGTGTAAGAGATTTCTCGTCTAAGGATGTCAAAAGGAGTGGCGAGCCTTCCTCTTGTGTAGCAAGAGTGGTAGAAGGGGACGTTTGGGAAATAGATAAATTAGATAGCATCCGCTCACAGTCTTGTAGGGATGTGGTGTAAGAAGACTCGTTGATGAGAAGAGAAGTCCGGGCAGTTAACTCTTCTATGGGTAAAGGAATGATTTCACTTTGGCTTGATGGTGGTGAAGGAGGTTCAAACTCCTGTGTTGGTGGAGAGGCTTGATTTAAAAAAATTTCAATAGAGGCTTTTTGGCTGAGAATCGAAGACTGCATGGATCTCATGAACACTCTCCTCGGCTAAGATATCTTGGTTCACGTTACTGTTGGACGAGTGATTCGGGAATGGCTTGTTGAAAATTTTCAGATTTCGGTTAGCAGGGGCGTTAGGATTATCGAGGGGTTATATCCCCTGCGTCAACCATTTCCTGCACTATGTTTTTCAACATCTTGCAGTTTTCATGACTATGTCCTTTTACGCGGTGAAAGTTACAAAAGTCATTTTCTTTGTACCAGGAAGGTATTGCGCGGGTGGAGTCAAACCCAGAGTGAGGTTTAACAGGGGGGCAAGGTGATAGCCCCAGCTTTGAGCAATTTCTCCAGGATGACGCCATAAGTTTCTCCCAAGGGAGTGTAATTGGTGGGCTCGGCTTTGTACTTATAAGTGGTTTTCGGCGGAGTATTGGACGGTGTTTGAGATTTGACCATTACCGCGTGGACAGCTCCTTTTGATTTAGAAGAAGTGGACGCGTGAGGAGTGGTGGTGTTTGGCTTGTTGGTAGAATCAGGAGTTCGGAAATTGGGGTTTTTGTTACGCAACCGCAATTTCTCTTCTTCTAAGGCTCGAATTTCTAGTTTCCGAGCCATGGTAAAGGCCTCGTCGAATGTGCGGAAAGTTTGAATTTGGAGGGTAGGGGAGATGTGCTTAGCGCAGGCCCGCGTAAATAGTTCGATGAGTTCGGTTTGAGGCAAGGCATACGTAAGTTGGTTGATAAGGCCCCGCCATCGTCCAACGAAATCTGCGATAGATTCGTCTTCAAATTGTCGGATGGCATAGAGGTCAGTGATAGATACTTTCTTGGCAATGTTAATGGAGAAATGATCCAAGAAAGATTGGGCTAGTTGGTTAAAAGAGAAGATCGAGTGCTGGGTTAAAGCACTGTACCACTCCAAGGCAGGTCCTGATAAGGACATGGGAAGGTGCGGAGTAACAAGGCGTCATCATGGGCAATCAAATAACAAGCATGTCTAAATGATCGCAAGTGTTGTTGAGGATCCTCTTTACTGTTAAAACGAGTAAACTTTGGCAACTCCCATTGAGGAGGATATGAATGAAGGGGGACAGAAGGGTGAATGGGCTCCCGACAAACTTGCTCGTATGTCAAGGCGCTACGACTTCCTGAAACGGAAGCCTCCAGGTTTTGCATTTTGTCCATCATTTGTTTGATGAAATCTGTGGTTGGATGAGATGATGGTGCCACAGAATAGGGATGTCCCATATAAGGTGTTGAGGTTACTGGATACGTGTATGGGAATGAAAAGGTAGGCGGAGCTTGAGAAGGAAAGCTCGTGTGAATAGGTGGCAGAGAGTAAGTCATGAATGGAGTGGTCTGAAAGAGAGATGAGATAGGGGCAGTTGGTGGTAACGATACGTGGGGTCCAAGATTAACCAAAGGAAAGCTAATCGGGGTCGTATGAACCTCTGAAGCTGTCGGATTGGGAGACGGGGCTAGAGATGCAGGAAGTAAGGCAGTGTTATCAGGAGGAGTGGGAGCTAAATGAGCAGCTATACTAATAGGCATGCCAATAAGGAGCTGACCATCAGGCGTACGGTCGGGGGCATGAGACAAATAGTATTGTACAGCGCTGGGATTAGCATCCAGAAATTTGGCAAAGTCCTTGTCTCCTACAGGAATTTGGGGGATCTCACTGGTGTCCGTAGGGTTCCCTATAGAATGTGAAGGGGGTGATTCAGGCAAAGACACAGAGCAGGCATGTGAAACCATGGCGGCGGCTTGCTTCCGAGTGATGACAACCATAGACAAGAACACACAGGAAAGTTTCAATCTATCAAGAACAAAAACAACCTCAGAATGATGAATTTGGCAAGTTGCTGGTTTGTCAGGGGCTGATGAAGACAGTAACCGATATCGGTTTAGTAACCGGTGTCGGTCACAGAGGAAACGACGTCGGTCCCTTAACCGATGCCGGTGTCAAAAGTCTAGGATAAGAAGATATAAAAGGCTGCTAATTTGATTTTTAGCAACGTTGAGTATATTTATCAACTTATTGATCACAGAAGACAAAGTATGACAGAGAAAACAGAATTTGAAAACAAGCAAGAGGCACACGCAAATCTAGAGACTAATCCTAGGGTTAATTTTAGTTATCGTGGGCTTATGCCTTTAGACATAAGATGATGTCAGAATCCTAAACAACAAGACCTAGGGGAAATGTCAAGTTTGTTTTGGCTTATAAGGTTACCTCAATCGGGCGGAGGAATACCGCGGAAAAGGGGGGATGTTTGAGCTGTTGTGTTAATTGTGAAGTGATTCGGTATGTGTTGTGCAGTGAAACTAAGGTTAATTTCCTGTCAATACCGTGGATATCACCCCCACGTGTACGACCTGTTACTTAATCTATGTTCACTAGAATTGAAGAACAACAAGCAGGAATGCAATGCACGTGTTTTAAACCCAAATCGAAAATTATATTCGATGAAGCAAGAGAGATGACTTTCACTAATGCGAAACTAGGAAAGCAAGACAAATTCTTTACGAAATATATAACAAAAGCAGCAACAGCAAATATGCTTCCTAAAATGAAAATAAGCAAGAGAAAGAAACCCAAAATGGGTCCCACCGGGCGTGCCAAAATGTTTCACTCGGAATGTTTCGGATTCTGGGAATAGAGTTGCTTCTATCCTTTCATTCCTTTTAGAAACAGATGAGGTTAGGGTTAGGAGGAATACCTGTTGAATGTCGAGATGGTGTGCGCGTACCGTAGAGAAAGATCAGGCTGACTGCGGAGAACTCCTTTTTGTCTTGGAAGGACTACCTGCAAATAAGAACACAAGACCACAAGATTTTGATTAAACAATAAATGAGGAAACTGCCTTGGGCCCAGGAAATATAAAACTTCCTTTCGAAGGTGGTCAGTTCCCCTGCTAATATGAATTAACACAAAAGACTGCAAAATATCAATTAAATTGTTTCGTTAAACTGGGTAGGGGAAAGGCTGGTTTTCTGGTTTTGATCACAGGAACCGATGCCGGTTACTGATAACCGATGGCGGTTACTGATAACCGATACCGGTAGGTTCTAGGATCTTCTTGGTAGCTATGGTGTTTGTAATGGCTGGTTTTTGGATGGTATTAGGAAATGGGATGATTAGAAGCAAAAGAATGACAGTTAGATGCAATGGCACGTTGGGTAGTGGATTCAGAAACGGATTTAGGAGCACTGAGATTCAAGAAGCATAAGAAATGTTATAACAAAGGACATGCAAGATGTGACTTACTGGTTTTGACCAAGATGCAAGTTGATCTCCTTGGTTGTAAACACTTCTGGTTTCTTTACTCGTCTCTGCTCTGTCAAGTGAAGATCTGGACTCTGTTCCTCGCTCGCAATGCTCTCTGTTGATCCAGAAATCCTTTGACTGATCTCCAAAATGAAATTCCGATCCGTTGTTTTGGTTTGGGGAGCCCATTTACAGGGAACCGATGGCGGTTGCGTAACCGACGGCGGTCGAGTAGGAACCGGCATCGGTAAGGAAAAAGTAGGCTATTTTTAGTAAAATAGCCCACCTTCCCTGCTTTTCTCCCGAGAGATCAGTTGCGGGCTTGGTCAAGTGGCTAGAAGGTCGGCTTTGGGTGCGAGTAAGGAGGCATTAGTTATGGATGTGAGTCTAGACCAAGTCATGGGTCTTAATTAGGTTAGTTTAGGGTTAGGGCTAGGTCATGATGAGGTGGCAAAGTGAGGTGGCGGGTAAGGTGATGTGGATTTATCAATTACAAGGTAATTAATAAATAATTGTGTAAAGTTTAGGTAATGAGGTTAGGTTGCGAAATGGGATGCAGGTCACGAGGGGTTGTAAGACACGAATTTGGTGTCTACAGGGAAATCACTCCTCCATCTCATTTTCTTTTGTCAAGCTCCTCATTCATACTTCAGGAGCTCCCGGTCTACTCATTTGACATTGACGATTGAAGCCTCTAAGGCAAATCCTTGACAGGGTGCTCCTGCTAAGTTTGTGTATTTATGTAATTACTTTCATTCTGAGGATATACTCATTCAAAAATTTCCCTGTTGCAATGATTCCATTTCAATTTGCAACTTTTTGACAGAAAAAACATTAGTTTTCTCATCTCTAGGATGTTGAGCTCATCTCCCTTTGAGGGGTTCTTTATCTTTCCAGAAGAGGACTCGAGAGCATGGGCATCGGAATTCAATCTAAAGTCCTATCTGCTTAGATCTCCATCTCCATCTAAGTTGGACCCTTCATAGGAATAATCCTTCTTCGAAGTGCATTGGCCAAGAGATAAAGATATCTTTTGACGTTATTTTCAGATGGCGAATATATCATGTCTTACATGACATTGTTTTGAGTAACCTATTGAATCTTATGTGCCATGAAGTCATCTCATATGTACACCTATATGGCCTTTGAACTTGATGGTGTATGACTTAGTTGAACGAGTATATTTTGACAGTATTAAGTATGCACATTAAAATACTATCTTGGAACTTGATAATTTTGTATGAGACCTTACCATTTCTAAGTGATTATTTTCGCGGGCAAACTAATATGATGAACCATTTTAACTAATATTTAAGACATTATGAGATTATTTTTTCAAAAATTATTGGTGATGTAACATCTGTAATAGTTCAATTCAAATGACCTTCAATCCTACTGTGGTCAAACTGTGGAAATCATGCTTTATTCAGGGATGTGTCGTCAACTTTGAAATTTGCCTAATCTTGAGTAAAGATTCAGCTTAATTTGGTAGATCAATGAAGATATGTGAGAGATTTCTACATTACTTGCACTTCCCCATGTTCTAGAATGGTGAATCATGGTCTCCCTTTGTACTTTTTCCACTATCTTTGTTTCTATCATCTCAGGCTCTTGCTTCTACTAAATTATTCTTCAAATCTTTGAACTTCTAGGTCCATCACCCTTTGGAATGTAGCTCTTGCTTGATTAAACCACCCGGAGTTCACAATGTTCATATGCCTGAAAGATGCCTCATGTTTATATTTGTGAGAAGCGGTCTCTCCAGTATCAACATTTTTCCACCTTGGATTACCAGGAATGTACCACTTGAGAATCAGATGGAGCATTTCTGATCTCAGAGACTCATTTATGTATTGTCTATCCTATCCAATTCGGATGGGTTATTGATCTTTGCAATTTGTAGCCTGGTTCAAGTTATTTGGAAATCAATCCTCTCACCCTATCACTAGGCTTGATCACTACCCCTTTTTTGAAGGCAGTCTTTTGAACCGACATGTGCAATGGGTTTATCGATAGCCACACATGTTCAATATGAAGGATCACTCTGGAATGCAAAGGATCACTCAGCCATAATGAGCACTCCAATCACTTCCATCCTTGATGGTAAACAAGAAAGATTTACTAGGTGATTGATAAGGCTCTTTGTTTTTTAACCCTGAGATTCATTCTTGAGCCAATCTAGTCATTTAAGGGGGTACTAGATGCTTCCAAGGGACTACCCCATGGACGGGTGCCTGAAATTTGAACGGCGAGAATAATTTTTTGTGTAGGAACCAAAATATGTAAAATTCTTGCCAACGCTATGGGAATCACACCTTCCACTTCTCCTTGAGTAACAATGTTGCTCTGTAGTTTACATGTTGACGTGTCTCAAGTGAGCTTCTATGTGGGTAAACTACATGTAGTCTAGGGATCCCTAACTACGTCACTTAGACCATGCAGTAAAATTGCTAGTGATTTATTGCTAACAATAGAATTTCTCATAGAGAACCAAATAGGATCATGAAGAAAAAGGGAGAGGAATTTGTTCCCTTTCAGGGCTTGAACACTCGGAGGTCTTATCAACTCAGTAATCGGGAAATTCATCACATTATCGTCTTTAGGAAATAATTAAGCAAATAAAAACAAGACCAATTACAGAGTTTGTGAGACAAAGTATCACTAAATCCCCTAGTCAAAGAAGATATTATTGAAACTGTCTTCTTTGGTCTTGATGAGATGAGAAAAGATGACTACATGCCCGAAAGAGGTATGCCTGAATGATCATGTGGAGCATAGGGAACTAGGCCTGAAACCATGTCAATCCTCCATTTATTCACCTGGCCACCTCGAGTTGGATGTAGTTGGTACTCTCTCATGAATTACCCTTTACAAAATAGCGAATCTAAGCCTTTGGACATTGTCTCAGACTACACTATTTCATAGAATGTTTGGAAACAATCTTCGTCAACGAGAGAATCAATGGAGTCCCATACTATGTCTTAACAATGAATTTTTTAGAGGGTCCTTTTATTCATTCTTAGGGTAATCATGATCTAACGAGACCCCTTGCTTGTAACTAAGGGTGACCTTTGCATCACAGTTGAAAAATCAAGTCATTTTTAATTAAGGCATATAAAGTAGTGTAACTCCCAATGGCCTCAGAATTAGGCTACATTAAGGGACTACGCCAGTGAGGATAACCTAAGATCAAGATTATAGGTAGCAGAGAGAACCCAGAATAATGTTCTAGAAGATAGAGTGCCTCACCATCTGCCTCACTACCCGACCGATACTAGATGTGACTGCCATCAAATTCCATTCGGTCCCACGACTTTGGTCTTCAAATCCTCTATACAGACGTCTGGGAAGTTCCTGACTTTTTCCGATGTGACGAATAGTTTCATACCTGCTATCTTGAAATAGGATGTTGAGAACTCAAATTAGAGATTGATAATGACCATGAGATTCATTGTTCCTGATAGAGGTACCAATCATAGAGTTCTCCCCTCTGACAGAGATAGTCTGCTAGATGCCAACCCAGTCCGATGACCTTTCACCAACATGGCCAAACTACTATAGCTGTTTTGGAAAGCCTCAGGTGGACTCATTAAGGGACTACGTCCGAAGAAGGATGCCACGAACTCCTCACAGGTACATAGGGAATGGTAAAAATTAATCCTTACACTAGCGTTAGAAGGTGCCAATCCAACACTGTGGCGTAGTCTATGGATTCTGTCCCACGACGCTGAACAACGTTTGCAATTCCATAGTGAATAAAAGTCGTACAATTGTTCTCAAGTCTGTAGTATTGCAGGCACATGAATGGGAATTTGCAAACATTATGGGACAGTGACATTGAACTTCAATGGCTTCCAGAAAACAATGATTCAATTGTTTACTAGGAAAAAACTTACCATGAGGAGTGAGAGGTGTCAAATTTTGAACTTTCTCTGGTGCTACACCCATCGAGTGATATAGCGTATTTTGGACTTACCCCTGGTGGCACCTCTTAAGGGACTTCACCCAGACGAGGTATTCCTTTGAAAGACGAATTAGCATAGCTTATACCAAAAAAAGGCTCCATAGAATTCACCAATGACACCTATTTGTTGACGTAAGTTGGTTCGGTCCCATGAGCTACCATTTGCAAATCTTCAACTTCTATGATTACACTGACTCAGACTACATTTGGTTTGCACCCTGCTTGTGTTGGAAATACATAGGGTTAGTGAGTTGAACAATGGGTAGCGGTTGCTGAGAATGAGCAAGAGTGAATTACATGGTAGAAGGTTTCAACTAGAGGTCTCATGTAGCTGACAAGATAGTTAATCTAGGTGCTAAGGAGGACATAGCAACTGGCTATGAAAGGTCGAACGATGATAAATGTTAAATGGTACTTTAGGTGATCTAGGAACTACGCATGTATGAAAAAGAAATACTAAAACCCTAAAGTGACGGGGAGAAGGGAACTAAATGACTTAGTTGGTACCTGACCACGTGGTTCTGATTTGGATTAAAGCGTAAAAGGAGGTTTTTAGAAGGTCCCACAACCTTATACAAAAAGGCCTAGCAGGCAAGATCTAGCAAAGAACAACATAGAACAAAATTACCCTAGAAGATTTCAAAAAAGGACAACGAAAAAGATAGCAGGAGAAAAATGAGAAGAGCTTCATATGAGCTTTTTCAGTTCAGCGACAACATTTCTATCCCTAGGAGAGCCCGAATCCTCAGCGAGATGATTTGAAAGGGTGATGAGCTTCGAACAGTCTCTAGCAATGGCATTCCTGGTAGTGTCAGTGAAATCCTCCCAGGCCTTTAGGGCCTTGAAGGTGCGTTGGAGCTTGTTTAAAATAGAGGACACCAATTCAACTATGCGTTCATCCCTCTGGGATTCAACAACCATAGGATCAGCATGATTAGCATCCATATTCAAAGGTGACTTCAGAGATGTTCGCATGAGGCTCACTATTAGGGAAATCTAGGAATGTCCCTAACTTTCTGAGTGTTGGGGTCTTCAACAGGCTGGTTCATCTCTATCTACTATGTGGCTAGAGAGTCAGGGTAAAGCTTGGCAAGGCCTAGGATGTCATCGGACAAGAGAAGTGTCAGGGCTAGAGATAGGGAAATCACCTTATTACTAGTGTCAGTCACCCTCCAGAAACAAGCACGAATGAACAAGAGGAAGTGAGGGGATAGACAGGGGGAGCAGAGGGGGTGGAACCATCGTGAGATGGGCCCAGGATGGTGACATCCAAGTCGGAATAAGAGGAAATGTGCAGGCAACGATGACATTTGTAAGAGCGGAGGGAGGCAGAGGAGGGATGGGGGGAAGGTGAGGGAGAATGGTGATGATGACCCATCTTGGGGGGAAAGCGGACTAAATCAGCATGCGAAGGCAGTAGTGGAAAATAACAAGTACAGTAAGCCCTGATGAAGGATTGCTCCTTCCCCATCTCGAGCCAGTTGGACAGATGCTCCAAAGATTGATAGAGGAAGGAAGCCAGGTTGATCTTTTTTCCCCAACGTAGATGCGAGAGGATAAAAAAGTGGGGGCCGTAGACCAGACGATAGTGGCCATCAATGGTGAAATATCGCATGATGACTTCAGCAACTCTGTCCCATAGGGGAGGCAGAGAATCACGAGTGTACCCTGAGAGATATTTGATAGGATTTTCACCTGGAGTGATGAAATCCTACATTTCTACATGGAGCGAGCACTTGAAATAAATATCACTAGCGGCCAGGAGTCCCATAGCATCAACAATTACATTTGTGGAGATAGTAAAATACGTATTACCAATCTGGACATGCCCCCTCGACCAGGAAGCCATTGCAGCATATGAGACCAGGGCCAAGTAGCCCACCATTCTCTCAAGAAAAGTGGTGATACCATTTTCATCCAACAAGATGTTCCAGACCTCCTCATCATCCTTAACTGTGTTGCAGGAGGCAGGCTCTATTCGTTGGCCACCCATACTGTTGAGAATTTGGAATGAGTGCGAAGGAGGGGACACTGGAGGGCCTTAAAAAGCCCACCCAGAGCATGGGAGCCATCTGCTTTAACATCATTACCCTCCCAATAGTACATAATATGATTATGGGGAGGAATTGCACCATGCGTGAGAAAATCCACAAAATCATGACACATCTCCCTCCTTTAAATGTTTCAGCACCAAAGGTCTTTTCATAATAAATGAAGAATTATTACCGCCACCTTTGGGAAGTCCATAAAGACATTGCTAACACCCAAGTCAGCTCACCCTTCCACCAACCAACGTTAGGAAGAGAGGTCATTCTTGATAATTTGGAGGAGATCAGCTGGGAAGTTGTCCTTCCAGCTTTGTTGACTTTCAAGGAGAACTCTGATGTTAGCCAAGTGGTCTGCCACTTTGTTTCCTTCCTCGAAGGATGTGCTGAAAATGAATTTGCTGGAAACTCCTTTGCAAGATTCTGATATCAGCAATAATATTTTGGATTGACCATTGACCAGTGTCTGCTAACTGTAGGAGATTGATGATATTGAGGGAGTCACTTTCAACTTGGAGAGGAACGTTGCCAAATTTGATAGCCAGCTCAAGGCCTTTGAGAATGGCCATGGTTTCTGCATGATGGTTGGTGCCAAAGCTAAGATTGTGGGTAGAGGTAATGATAATGGAACCGGAGGAGTTACGAAGGATGGCTCCTCCACCTAACTTACCAGGATTTCCTTTCGAGGCTCCATTCGTATTAAGTTTTCTCCAGCCAGGGGGAAGCCATCACACTAACCATGATCAGAAGTAGGGGCTTTCCTTACAGGGAGATTTGCCAACAGCCGCTTCCACTCCTGAGAGTTACAAATTTGAATTTTTTTGCTGATATTTGGTCAAGAAGTGAGAGTTGAGATTATCCTGGAAAGTCAGTGTGATCTAGATGGCCACACGATTAGGTTCAAGGCCCTGGTCCTTAAAGATCCTTCTATTCCTTTCCTTCTAGATGCCCCAGATGCCATGCGGGAGGAGAAGTTTCCAAGCCAGAACCAAGGCCGGATGGGAGAAGGGGGAGCACCATTGAGAGAGGGTGTCCTGAATGGACTCTGGAAAGGTCCAGAGCACTCCCATCCACAATAAAAACCAATGCCAAATATCTTGTGAAAAGGGATAGTGGATCAAAATATGGGAAGAGGATTCCACTACCTTAGCACAGAGCACACATGTAGTGGGAAGAGAGAAACCCCTTCTTTTCAAATTTTCTCCTGAGAGGAAAGCATTCTTAGAAGAGAGCCAGGAGAAAAATCCAATTTTGGGGATTGTTTCCTTCAGCCAAATTTTGGTGAGGGGAGGACTAGAGCCGATACAATGCATGGAGAGGTAAGAAACTTTAACCGAGAAAGATCCAGAAGGGGAGAGGGGCCATATAAGCTCATCCTTAGGTAGGGAAAAGGGGATATAGATGGAGGAGATATCACTTCTAAGTGAAATCAGGAGAAGCCTCTGCTGATCTCTTATTCCAGCCCAATCCGGGATAGTCCAGGATGGGATGGAGTTCACCACCTTCTAGTAGCCAAAAACTAACCTTCCATGCCTATTAATGAGGCTTCTTTTAATAGGATCCCATGAGGGGTTACGATCCAGTGGCTCTTCCCCAATCCAGTGATCCTACTAGAAGTCAATAAGCCTACCATTTCCAAACCTCCATTTAGTGCCATCCCGATAATGGGAGGGAACTAATAACAAAATTCCAAATGGCTGAACCTCGCATCAGATTTGAGGTAATAAAATCCTCATTATGAGTGAGGTACTTAGCTCTGAGGAGATGAGCCCAATGAGAGTTCCCTTTTGCAACTTTCCAACCAATTTTAGCCAGGAGGGCCACATTCATATCAACCATCCTTCTTAACCTGAGCCCTCCAAGAGAGGTCATCTTACACACTTCCTTCTAGGAGACCAGATGGATCCTCTTTTTTTCTTCCACCCCAGACCACAGGAAGTTCTTTTGGATTCTTTCTAGCCACCTCCTTCACTGAGTTGGGAAATTTGAGAAGAGACATGAAGTATGTAGGAAGACTCTGGAGGGTGGCTTTAACCAGTTGGAGTTTTCCAGCCTGGTTGAGCAAGGCCCCTTTCCAGGCAGTGAGCTTTTTTTGATATCTTTTGATGATAGGATTCCAAAGATTTTTTTGTTTTCTTTCCCTATAAGAGAGGAATGCCCAGATAGGAGGCAGGGAGGTCCACAATTTTGCAGCCAAAAATATCAGCAATCTTCCTCTGAGTCCTAGGAGTAGTATTTATGAAAGAGATGATGCTCTTGTTGAAATTAATGATTTACTGAGAAGTAGCTTGATAGAGAGTTAGGATATCCATGAGAGCATGGGATTCAATCACAGAGGCAATGCTTAATAGCAAAGTGTCATCCACAAATTGGCTATGTGTGGTCAAAGGCAAGGTGGAGGTGATTTTTAGACCTGATATGATAGACTAACTTTTAGCAGCCTCAAGGGCTCTGCTGAGGGAGTCAGCCATGAGAACGAAAAGGAAGGGGGACAGGGGGTCACCTTGCCTGATACCTCTACTTATTTTGAAGAATCCCATTGGAATGCCATTTATAATAATAGAGAAGAAAGGAGTCGTAATACAAGAGAAGACCCAACTGCACCATCTTTTATCAAAACCATATTTTTCCAGAACCCTGATCAAGAAAGGCCAGCTGACTCTATCAAAAGATTTTTGCATATCAAACTTAAGGATCATTCCAGGGGATTTTGAGTGATAGGCCAAGTGGATAGCTTCTTGGACCATAATGATACCTCCTTGGATGAGCCACCCATTAATAAATCCATTCTAGTTCTGAGAGATGAGAACATTCATTAGGGTTTAAGTCTAGAAGCCAACATCTTAGTGATGATCTTGTAAGCGGTGTTGCATAAACTGATTGGCTTGAAGTTAGAGACATATTTTGAGCCCTGCTCTTTTGGGGCAAGGGATAAAAAGGTGGTGTTCCATTCTTTTAGAAGGTTGTTACTGTTCTGGAACTCATTAACCACTTTGAAGAGATCCTGCTTGATGGTCTCCTAGAAGACTTGGAAGAAAGCAGCTGGAAAACCATCTGGGCCCGGAGCTTTGTCCCCTTTCATGGCGAAGACCACTTTGTGGATTTCCTCCATAGAAAAAGGTTTGATCAGACTATTGTTCATCTCAGCAGACACAAGCTGGGGAATATGTTGGAGCATAGAGGACATTGATTGCTCTGAAGGTGGTTGGTCGACCTAAAGGAGGTTAGAATAGAAGGAGACAAGCTCATTGGAAATGTCAGAATCAGAGGTTAATAAGATACCTTAGGATGACAACAAAATCTCTGATCTTGTCTCTTCTTTTGTGCTTGGAGGAAGTGATGTGAAAGAATTTGGTGTTGTAATCCCCTTGTTCAAGCCAAAGGGCTCTAGAACGCTGCCTCAAATAGGTCTCCTCCTCTTGAAGTGTATTGTGATATTCAATGAGGAGGGAGGTTTCTGTTTGGTGAAGGTGATCTAATCTCCCATCAATTTCCATTTGAGTAGAGACTCTGGCAATATCCTATGATAGCTTCTGCTTGCAGAGCTTGATGCTGCCGAAAACCGTGGTCTTTCATATTTTGAGCTATTTTTTAATTTCTTTGAGCTTACTGGAAAACCTAAACATGTCAGTGCCCTCGACATTGATATCCCACCATTTGGTGACTAGAGGATTCAGGTGGTTATTCTCAAGCTAGGAAAGCTCGAACCTGAAGGGAGGGTTCTTGATATTCAGATTGTGATTAGCACTGAGCAGGAGAGGGTTGTGGTCAGAGGTAGCCCGAGGGAGGGAATTGAGGTAAAAATCAAGGAAAGAGAGAGATCCAGTCCAGAGAGCCCAATGATCTATCCAGTCTACTTTGAATATGGTTCCTACCCAATCTACGGTTAGACCATGTAAAAGAGGAGCCATGAAGGTCCATGTCAAGAAGGGAATTCTCCCTAATGAAGTCAGCCAGAGCTTCCATGCCAACAGGCGTGGCAGGAGTGCCTCCCTGTTTTTCCAAAGGAAAAAGGGGGGCAATTGAGATCTCCAATTATTAATATGGGAATATTTCTACAAGTGATGATAAAATTTGAGATGTCTTTCCACAATTTTCCATGTTGGGACTCCAAATTGGGAGTGTAGACATTGATGGCAATCCATGTGGAGTCTGAACCAACTTCTTGGAAGAGCATGCACAGGAAGTTGGGGTGTTTGAGTAGACAATCACCTTTGAAGCTTCTGGGATCCCATAAGGTGCATAAGCCTCCAGAATTCCCTGCCGATGGTTGAGATTCAAAGGATGCAGTAGGCCAAATTTTTAGGAGATGATTGTCTTTTTAAAGTTTAGTTTCCTACAACATTATGATATCAGGAGAATTTTGGAACTTTATATCTTTGATGACTCTTTACTTTTGAAGAGAGTTGAGACCTCTTATATTCCAAGAGATGATCTTCATTTCTTAGATTTTGATTTGCTCCCCACCACCATGGGGATTGTGCTCTGTGTTCCTTGAGTGACATTAAGAGCATATTCTTGCTAGAGTTTGATATTGCTCAGAGTCCGTCCCCTGACTTTTTCAGTGCCAATATCAGGCATTCTTTTGCTGCTTCTTGTACAACGGGGATTAAAACTATCATCAGAAGAAATGGCCATAGGGGAGATGGCGGAGTCCAAGGGAGGGGGAAAATGGGGGGCCAGGGGGGAGGCTCAAGGAGGGGGATCTGAGGAAAAGGATCCAAGGGGGGGAAGGGGAGGAATGAGAAGGGAGAGAGGAGAGGATAAAAGAGGAGGTGGGGAGGAGGGTACAACCAAGGAGGGGGGGTACCTCCATGAGGAGGAGGGGGGGAAGAGTATGAGGGGTTCACCGAGAGGGTGGGGGACTTGAGGGGGAGAGGGGGGATCAGCGGTGGAAGCCATTTCTGTGGTAGTGATTATTTCCCCCTCTTCAAGGAGAGCAAAGGAATTAGAGGTGGGAATGATCAGGATCTCTACAGAAGATGATTTTGGAATATATATTTTCTTAGATTTTGGGGAGGGAATTTGGGCTTTGGGTTTAGGCTGAGGTTTGGAAGGGAAACCAGAGGCTCGGTGGCCAATGCTTTTACAGAAGGAGCAGGCTTGAGGAATATATTCGTAGTCAATATTCTGCTTCCAGTTCCCTAGGTCAGATAGTAGCTCTATCTCTTTTGGGAGAGGACAGCTAACATCAACGTTAACATAGAAACGGGCATGGATGAATCTATTTTTAGCCTTAGTAGCTTGATCAATAGCTATTAAAGAACCTATAGTGAGAGCAATACCTTCAATAACCGCTAGATGCCATAACTCTAGGGGGAGCCCCGGGAGGTGAACCCATATTGAAGCTTGGGTCATGGATTCAGTATGTGGGTTGAAGCCTAGACCATTTCCTGAGGTAGAAGCCACATCTTCCAAAAAATCCAAGGGCCACCAAGAAGAGCTCTTCTGAAATCCTCTTTCATGCTGAAGGAGAATATAATGAATCCATTGGGCATTGCTGCTATTTCAAGCACCCCACATGGGTGTCATTTCATCCGTGCCCATTTTTTAATATCCTCCAAAGGGGGTCTAGGGCCCATCAGTTTTCCCACCAGAGAAAGGTCACGTGAAGTAGCAACAACATCAGTGATGTGAGAGGGAATGCACAGTGAGAAGGACCCATCTATCAGTGTAGGAGAAAGCTTGTCCATACGAGGAGCAGAGGTGGAACCCTCCATGATCTTATTCCAGGAGTCAGGTGGCTTGGGAGAAAGGGCCCCTAACAAGAGGGACCCCTGATCTAGACCAGAAGGGTCCGGCATCCAAGATAACACCAGAGAAATACCAGGAGATAGCAGGAGCTAGGGCTTAGGGTTCACAATGCTTATGACAACGTGGTTCTTACTAACCAGTGGGTCTTGTTTTTCTTTGGTAGACTCCATGGAAGGTGGTAGTGGTGATCCTTTTTTGATGATTTTATTTTGATGAATTTCTGTAGAAGGATCTTATTTCTTTTTCTTTTCTTTCACTACAACTTTTGAGGATGAGTATCCTTTCTGGGATTGTGCATGAGTGAAAAATGTGCATGAGAATCTTGGGGCATCTTCATTTCCATCATATTCATATCCATCAAGATAATCAATTATGTCATTACGAGTGTCACGATCAACTTATTCAACATTGACATAGTTGTCATCATCTCCCTCAGGTTATTCTATTTCTACTTCTTCTTCTGGCTCCTCGGTATCATAAGTGGCATTGATTGGTGGTGCTTTAAGAGTAAGATGACAAGGAAGTGAGGTAATTCTTGGTCTATTTGGAGGATTTAGCTTCCTTGGAGAATTCCACATTGTGATTTGGGATAATTGTTTCTTTACAGTAATCAAGTCATTGGCCATTTTTTTGGAACATTGGCTCTGTGGTAATTCAGCCAAAACTTTGACCCTTTTTCCTTCCATTCAGAACTTTTACCTTCCAGGAAAAGATTAGATCATATTTCATCTCGATTGCAAAGTACTGTGCTTCCTTCAAATATCTAGGCTGGGATCTTCTAAGGAAGAAACCAACTTCTAGTGGTAAGGCGTTGATGAATAATCTCTTCAAATTATTTTCAGGAGGCAAAACATCTTCTAGAATTCTTTTTATCATTATGTTATATTTGGCAATGAAATCCTGCATTGATTTGGAAGCTTCTTTCTTCATTTGTACCAATTGAACAAAAATGTCTTGAAAATATTCTATGGATTTGAACCTATGTTCGAATGCACTTCTTATATTTTCCTAATAGGTGATATACTTTAGAGGCAACATGTAGAACAATTCTGTAGCCTTCTCTTGAAATGATTCTACAAAAAGTTAGACTGACACATCTTCATGCTCAATGTCCAACACACCACAAGTAGTGATAAATGTCGCTACATGTTCCTCAAGAATTTGATAACCATCCCCTCTGAACTTTGGAAAAAAAATTCTTGAGCCTTTTGGTAGCTCATGGAGAGGTTGAGCAAGGGAAAGTGGACTGGTCTTTCCACCCCATGGTACATTTGGCCTATGTTCTTCATGGAAATGATCCCCCATTTTGTTCCTAGCTTTGGCCTCCAACCTTGCTAAGGTCACAACTTTTGCTTCTACTCTTTCTTCTGCTTTGACTTGAATTCTTTCAATTTCTTCAATCTGAGCTCTTATTTCTACTTCTACTCTTACTTCTCTTTCTCTAGCTTCTTCATCAATATCTACATTAGTAAAATATTCAAGGTTCTTGTTGACGTATGGAAATTAAATTCCCAAAAGATTGGCAACACTCGGGCTCCCAATGTGATCAGTTTCTTGACAAAAGGGATACCTTTGAATTCTAAGCAACTCTTGTCTTCTTTGAAGCTCTTCAAAAGTGGGATTGGTTTTTCCTCCTTTCCTTTTTTGTCAAGTGTATCTTCTATCTACCACCTTAGAGATTTATGCTCTTCTTTGCGGTGCTTGAATTTGTCTTCATATTTCCAATTCAGAAACATGTTCTTCTTTAATGTCATGTACTCTTGTGGCGATGAAGTAGTGATTGAAAATTTGCATCTTATGCCAAATAGCTTCTCACTAATCTGAAGCAATGTCCTATTGAATGTGGAAGAGTAATTCATGTCTTTCCATAGGAGGATTACCCAGAATATCCATGGTTTTTAGACATGAGGCTCAGATAGCTATTCCAATTTAAGATTTTTTTTTGAATTTTTTGAATTTTTAAATTTTTCATTTTTTTGTGTATTTTCATGGTCATTTGTTGGGTGCAGATGCTGTAAAATAATTGCCATGGTGGGTGCCAAAAACTGTTGGCAAAAAAAAATTTCGGGGACACATTGGTGGATTTCTTGCCAACACTTTAGGAGTCTAAGTCCCTCTACTTAGCCAGTGTAACTGTCGTATATTCATACATGAGTAAAAAGTGAGTTTTATCCTAGTGGCCTTTCGGTCGAGGATCCAATAAGGGCACTCCACTGACCCTATAGAAAAATCTTATAGATATATGTAAGGCAAGAATTTTCTTGGAGAGTGGGAAAGGGAGTGATAATATTAGACTAAGGAAACGAGTGTTGCAAGTAGAAAAACATATACTTTAATACAATAGTTATAAATCACATCATATGCACTAAAACTCAGAAGAAAACAAATCTACATTACAACAACAAGACCAAATAGTATTTAATGAGAACAAATTATCACTAAACTCCTTAGTCAAAAAAAGGATAAAATTCTTCTTCTTGTATTGATGCTCAAGCAGAAATTGTACATAGCATAAGAATGGAATAAATTTTAGAGTAGGGAAAATGGAAGAAATTTGTCATTTCTTTGTTCTCTTCATAAGGATATCTCTCTCATGAATTCACAAAAAATAACTCAAAAGTATATGAAGATCAGAGAAGAAGCTCAAATGAGGAGCTTAATACAATTTATAGAAGAGAAGGTAACTCTTAATCTTCCCAGTGAATTTTCAAATACCATATCCTGACTTTAGACTGTTCATTTTCCAATTAAAATATTTAAGTCCCTTCTATAAAAAAAAAGTGACTTAAATTTTACATTATGTTTCTAAAGTCACTTAAAGATATATCAAAAGTGAAAACCCCAACACAGAATTATAACATTGAAGAGAGAGAGAGAGAGAGAGAGAGAGAGAGAGAGAGAGAGAGAGAGAGAGAGAGAGAGAGAGAGAGAGAGAGAGAGAGAGAGAGAGAGAGAGTTGGGTGAGAAAGAGAAAGAGGAGGAAGAAGCATTATGTAGAATAATGATCCACTGCGGTGGATTTGATCTCACTCCCTTACTAGTTTCCATCTCACACTCTTGAGAAGATATATGTCCCTCTAAATTCCTTACTCTAATGAGATATTACATGTTCCACTTTGTCAACATGAGGAGTACGAATACTGATCAGGGTCTCTATCTATGCATCAGACAAACTATTGATATTTTTTCACTTCCTAAACCATTATGGATGTTTCTCTATGATAAGTGAAATGACAGCCCGAATCTCTGAGAGGAATTATAGGGTGTCCTTAGTGAAGGACAATTAGTTTCTTCCCATTTTCTCGACATGTTCCTCAAATGGACCAATTAGCTCATCAACAGTTATGTCTTCCCCCATTGTAGGTACTCCAAGTTTCTAAATTTCATGATTTATAATATGATACAACTTATACACTTGTCCCCTCTTTTTCCTCTAGTTCAGTGATGGCCGAATTTACTGCTTCAAATCTGATTTCTAAAGACCTCTCCCATACATGTTATAACTCTTCCGAAAAAGTTTTAAAAATATTCCTGTTGATCAACTCCTGACAATGAGTGTTGCTCATTTCATTCACTACTAGACCTAGAGGATCCCAACAGTCCCTTTCATTCTCTGATTCTTCTTTGAGTGCATATGTCCTATTGGTTTTTGCACACATGTAGGAAAATATTTTGACTCCCTCTGGGAGCAATGACTTACCCTTATCTAAAATTGAATCAATCCATTCATTATTTTCTCGCCACTGCATTGTGAACTCGTGTGTCCTCTTGATAGATTCTAGATTAAAGCTGTTGATGGTTACAACTTATTCAAAGGGATGGTCATGGCATCTGGTTTAATTAGATGTTGCACGTAGGAGGAAAGAGTTCATACATATTCATTTAATTCATCGATATTCTTCTTATATTCCTTATTCCTTGCCACCATGTGGGTAGATGATTTCTGATATATGTGTAAATCCCCTTCATGATTTTTTGGCCCCAGTTGGATCGTGCTCATCTTATAGTCGGCTGGTGTTATCTCTTTCACTAGCTTGATCACCTTCAGGCGAGATACCTTGATCTACTAATTACTTGTTCCCCATTGTAGAACCGTGAGGCCATGTGGGTGAACTTATTTTTCTTGTATTTAACCAGTGAGATAATTGTTGATAGGTCAGGGGCTGCAACTTGTTGAAAAATGCAAGTGTCAAGGTCAATTATTTCCTACATCTAAGGGAACATTTCATCAAACTTAGGTTCTATGAAAGGTGCATCATCAGTTTCGTATTCTAGAAGAGGAGGAAAATCCTGGATAAGGGAGTTATAAGTCTTGACAAGAGGTTAGACCTCTTGTGGTGGTTTGAAGACTAGGTATTTAGCCATGTGTTTTCCTTCCATTTGTACTTCTACCATTGGATCTTATTCCTACATTTTTGCAATCAAGTCTTCCTCTTGTAGTGATGCAAATGAGTCTTCTTCTTCCTTGACTTTCTTTGGTGACTTTTCTTGAGGAGAGGTCTCCATTTCTTTGGCCTTTCTTTTCAAACTTTCTATAGAGTGTTTAGAAATAGAAGTCACCTCTACAACTTTTGAATATGATTGGTGAGAGTCTTAATTATGGCTTGGAGGAATAACTCATGATTGGATGATCATGGTTCTCTTCTTCTGAAACCAGTTCCTCGTTATTCTCACCACCTTCTCAATCCATTCCTTTATATCCTCTGATTCATGAATGTAACAGTTAAGTTGGGGAAATGGACACATTTTGACCATTGTGTATTCATGGTTGTACATTTTTTTCCCATCATCGTGTAAAATATCTTCATACCAAGAGAAATTGAATTTCTTCATCTCATTGATTTTCATCCTCATATGGTCCTTTTCATGAACTTCAAATTTATCAGCACAATTGGCCCTGTAATCCTCGAATTTTGGCTCATATTGTAAGTATGGGATGTAGAAAGGGTCATGATCATCTCAAATGTCAAAATTAGGCTCAGCCATGTAGGTGTGAAAAATAAAATGAGTGAAGGTGGCCTCCAAATGAGATGCATCATTTTAGCTCTTGCACGTGAATACTCCAAGAGAGATAAGAAATGAGATCAAATTCTTCTTCATGCTCTTGAGCCTATTGTTCATCTGACTGACCTATGTGCAGAGCTTGAATAGAATGATTTGGTCACTAAGGTACTTGGGAAACCTTAGCGGAGCTTGGTCGAAGCTAGAAACTCTTAGGTAGGAGAAAATTGATAATTGGATGAAATAAGAGCTATACTTCTTGATCAAGGACACCGCTTGTGGTGAAATCCTAGCCTCCAAATCAACTTCCAAGCTTCGTACCACATACATTGTGAATTCATCATTCACGCAAGTGAAATTCCTATGTATTTATTCCATTACCAATTGCAGATTTCTCGTGTGTAGGAACCTTAACAACAATGTTTTACGTGAAATCCAATCCTTTGAAAGATCTCCAACTAGCAAGCACATAAACCAAGTAAGAAGTCATGTGAAACCTCTTCATCACGAGTACCTAAAGTAGTTTCAAATGAAGACTATCACTGATGATTTCCCCCCAGTCAATTATCTACTTTACTTCTATCATCTATAAGATGAAAAGGCGGTGGAGACATCAGGATCCTTTTCATTTCAACTTTTTTCTTTCTTCTTCTTCTGAAGAAATTTGAGGTTGGGCATTATTCCTTTATCAAGGAATTTTTCCTTTTGTCGTCCCAGATGCAAAATCTTCTTCTTCATTTGCACTGTTGATGGTCAACATTCCTTAAAAATCGTGCTCTTCAAATCTCTCTTCTTCTCCTTTTTCATTTCACTAGACTTGGCTCAGAGGAGTCATAGCCATACTGCCGAAAATGTTCGCATCTTCTTCTTCCCATCCTTCTTGTTCACTCCTTTTTCTAGGGTTTCCCTTGACCTCTTATGAATTTTTCTTATCTGGGGGAAGTCAACATGCCTAGTAGTGAATTTCCTTCTAGAGTTTCTTCTTACTATTCTTTCTTGTTCTTGTGTGGGTGAGATATCACCGTCAGAGACAGATATTGGCTCCCCTGAAGCTATTGTAGAAGAAGGAATTTCCTTCATAGGTACATTAAGGCTCTGTTGTTTTTATCTTTCTCACCAACCTTTTTTTTGGTATGTTTCTCTTTCCATTTCCCTCTATCCTTCTACAGGGGCGTCAATTTCCAGATTAGTTGAAGGAGAGAATGGGGTTTGGAATTGTTCTTCTGATAATATTATGGTTTTTCTTTAAACTTTCCAGAAACTTGTCCCAAATTTCTTCAACATTCTTCTTTAACAGGAAATGGTGTTGGCATATCAAATGAATTAGACCATGATGCCTAATTGTCCAAACACCCCAGGAATACCTCTGAGCCATGGTCTGAATGGAATAAAAAGAAAACCCTAGGAGGTTTATTATGTATTGAGGTTTGGTGGCTCCATATTCAAATATCTGAGCATTTTAAGACTTATTTTCCAACAGACTCAAACTGACCGTCACAAGCTTAAATATTTTACTATTCCAAAATGCTACCCTGTCAAAGGGTTTGGAAAAACTAGCCCTTCTGACCCCTTTTATGATTTTATTTGTATTATAGATGTACTAGGGTTCAGTTTCTTTCTTCTTGCAGTAAGAATTCAACCAGTTCTTTCAAAATCCCTTTGGCAGGTTGTGGGACATGCATAATTGGCACTCTAGACACATTACTTATAGTATTTACAGAAAAGGAATAAAGACATTTCTCACCTTTGTTGTGGACTGTTCTAGGCTTACAAAAAATTCTCTAACCAATTTGTCATTATGCCTTGAAAGTTTCTTCAGGCATTCAAGCCATCCTACATGCTCAAAGATGGATGCCACTTCTTCATCTGTGAGTAACTAAGAATCATCCTCTAGTTCATATTTCTTCTTAATCCCCATATCGGCTTTAAGTTTTTGTCTCTTTTGATTTTATGTGAATTAGTTGCAGGCCCTTTTTCTTAGCTGTGGAATTGACGACTTGGCTGCGGAACCTCTATTTTTAGTTGCCAAAACCTTAGTTCTCAGCTACGGAACTTCTGAATTCTTTATTCTTTGCTACGGAATACAAACTCAATTCATTGCTCCTTCCTCAAAATATCTCTGAAACTTATTTCACTTGATTTTTGTAATAATGATTACTAATGATAACCATGCCACCACTTATTCCATCCAAATCGATTTCATGATTACACACTTGTAATCATAATGTATAAGTAGATCACTCATCATACCTACTTTTAAATTAAGTCACATCACACATACAAACATTTAATCAACCCTAAATGAGTTAAAAGACGTAATTACCATCCTTGATGATGTAATCCTTTTTCTATGATGACTCGTCATTCCTACAAGTGGAACAAAACATGATTAGATAAGATAGTTGGAATTCAAAAGAATACCTTTATTTGAACTAGCCAAAAAGAGGTCAACTGCCATTTGCTGGTTTTTCAATTGACCCTTGAGAGAATTTCTTTTTTTAAATTTTTTTTTTTTTTTGGGGGGGGGGGGGGGAAGAAAATGCCATTTGTTGGTTTTCATCTTATTTCCTTTATTATGGATCTATCATCTAGTTATTGATCATTTTGGAAGAACTGAGTTCTTGCATAAGATCAAATTCTTTGTTTGCTTCAATCTTCCTAAAAATTCATCCTTAGTGGGAGGCTTCCTATAGAGTTTCATCCTATGTCCATTGACCAAGAGTGTTCTGTTGTTGCCATTAATGGGAAGTAACTGAATAGAACCATTGTCAAATATCTGTTCAATCTAATAGGGTCCCAACCATCTAGTTCTCAATTTTCCCTTGAACTGTTGTTACTTAGATACGAACAGCAATGCCTAGTCTCCTACTTTGAATTGTCTTTTTTTGATATGTATGTCATGCCATTACTTCCTTTTCTCTTGAATCATCTCTATCTGCTGAAGTGCTTCTAACCTTAATTCATCCAACTCATTGAGTTGAAGGATTCTTTCTTTTTGAGCTGCATTCAACTCAATTCCCACCTTTATTGTTGTCCTCAATGTCTGAAGTTCAAATTTTATAGGCAAACAAGGGATTTTTTCCATAAGCTAATTCATATGGTGAAAACCTTGTTGTAGTTTTCCAAGTTGTATTATAAGCCCAGACAGCTTCAGGTAGTCTCTTTACCCAATCTTTTCTCCTAGCTTCAACTGTTTTGGTAAGGATGTTCTCCAATTGTCTGTTGTTACTTCAGCTTGTCCATTTGACTATGGATGGTAAGGAGATGACTTCCTATGATTGATTTGGTAATACCTTGTGAAAAATTGGATCATATTAGACATGAATTGTGGTCCTTGATATGAAACTATGCTCCTTGATGCTCCAAACTTTATCATAATTCTATTCCAAAGGCAATCAACAACTACTTCCTTAGTGGCATTTTTCAATACCTACACTTCTGCCCACTTTGTCACATAGTCAGTAACATATAAGAATATATTCCTTCCCTTGTGAAGGAGGATTAAAGGGACCAACAAAATCCAATGCCTATCTCTCAAATGGTTTCAACCAAAACTTGAGCTTATAAGAGGAATTTCATTGGTGAAAGTTGGTTGTCCCATCCTTTAACAAAGATCACACCTCTTGATATATATTTTCACATCCTTGTACAGAGATGGCCAATAATATCCAATGCTATGTATCTTATGAGTTGTTCTTTTTACTGAATAGTGTCCTCCACTTGGTTCATCATGACACGCTTTGAGGATGTCAAAGATTTCATCCTCTCTTACACACCTATGCAAGACAAAATTAGGACCACACTTAAATAACATTCCATTTAACAATTTGAATTGTGTTGTTTCGCTCGGAATGTTTCGGCTTCTGGGAATAGAGTTGCTTCTATCCTTTCATTCCTTTTAGAAACAGATGAGGTTAGGGTTAGGAGGAATACCTGTTGAATGTCGAGATGGTGTGCGCGTACCGTAGAGAAAGATCAGGTTGATTGCGGAGAACTCCTTTTTGTCTTGGAAGGACTACCTACAAATAAGAACACAAGACCACAAGACTCTAATTAGACAATAAATGAGGGAACTGCCTTGGGCCCAGGAAATATAAAACTTCCTTTCGAAGGTGGTCAGTTCCCCTGCTAATATGAATTAACACAAAAGACTACAAAATATCAATTAAATTGTTTCGTTGAACTGGGTAGGGGAAAGGCTAGTTTTCTGGTTTTGATCAGAGGAACCGATGCCGGTTACTGATAACTGATACCGGTGGGTTCTAGGATCTTCTTGGTAGCTATGGTGTTTTGTAAGGCTGGTTTATGGATGATATTAGGAAACGGGATGATTAGAAGCAAAAGAATAATAGTTAGATATAATGACACATTGGGTAGTAGATTCAGAGATGGATTTAGGAGGACTGAAATTCACAGAGCATAAGAAATGTTATAACAGAGGACATGCAAGATGTGACTTACTGGTTTTTGACAAAGATGCAAGTTGATCTCCTTGGTTTGTAAACACTTTTGGTATTTCCACTCGTCTCTGCTCTGTCAGGTGAAGATCTGGACTCTGTTCCTCGCTCGCAATGCTCTCTATTGATCCAGAAATCCTTCGACTGATCTCCAAAATGAAATTCTGATCCGTTGTTTTGGTTTGGGGAGCCCATTTATAGGGAATCGATGGCGGTTGCGTAACCGACGGCGGTCGAGTAGGAACCGGCATCGGTAAGGAAAAAGTAGGCTATTTTTAGGAAAATAGCCCACCTTCCATGCTTTTCTCCCGAGAGATCAGTTGCAGGCTTGGTCAAGTGGCTAGAAGGTCGGCTTTGGGTGCGAGAGTGAGGAGGCATTAGTTATGGATGTGAGTCTAGACCAAGTCACGGGCCTTAATTAGGTTAGTTTAGGGTTAGGGCTAGGTCATGATGAGGTGGTGGCAAAGTGAGGGTGGTGGCGGGTAAGGTGATGTGGATTTAATCAATTATGAGGTAATCAATAAATAATTGTGTAAGGTTTAGGTAATGAGGTTAGGTTGTGAAATGGGATGCGGGTCACAAGGGGTCATAAGACACAAAATTTGGTGTCTACATTAGCCCCTTTATTGTCGTGTAGCTTGTTCTGTAAAGCTGCGCGGACAATAATATGAAGTGGTTTCTTATGTTAAAGATGTAGGTAATCCCCCTCAAATCTATCACCGATTGAGTGAACGGGAAATCAGGGATAGGGTTGATAAAGGGTACATGTTGTAGAGATGATGGTAAGGTGGTGGGGTAGGTCCAAGGAAGCAGACGCATGTTGAAATGCAATAGTACGACGAGGGTACATGATTTGACAAGCACACCAGCAATGTGTAGGCAAAGGTCGATAGTTTATCCAAACAAGGGTGATATAATCCTGGTATCCAAGGCATAGGAAGTAGCTCCAGGGTATATAACAGGTGAAGTACAGGAACGTTTAGGCATGTTCGGCAAGTACCAAATGGTTGGTTTGGTTGAGATAAATGTCACGGTCTAGGTCTAGGCAAAGTTGGTCGACAGATCAAGTCAGGGACCCTAATCATGCTAAAACACGAACAGGTGAGCTCGATTAAACAAAAGGTACATGATGGATGGATAAAATAAAACGTTGATTGTGGGTATGGTAGTGAAGTGATACGGCCTTAGGTCAGGCTAAGTGGTTGGGCGGTGGCCTGGGGTCAGGTCATAAGGGTAGAGTGAGGCCTTGGGTCAAGTCAAATTGTTAGGGCAAGGCCTTGGGTCGGGTCGGATGGGTAGGTTGAGGCCTTGGGTCG